>QJPP01000436.1:0-391325 GCA_003996215.1 Jaltomata sinuosa
TAGTTTAAGTCACTAGTTCAAAATTTCAAATTACTAAACTTCACAATTTTAAGTCACTAGTTCACAATTCCAACTAACAACTAACTACACTTTACTTATTTTAAGTCACTATTTCAAAATTTTAACTTACTACACTTCACTATTTTAAGTCACTAGTTCAAAATTTCAACTAACAACTAACTACACTTTACTTATTTTAAGTCACTAGTTCAAAATTTTAATTTAATACAAACCACACTTTACTTATTTTAAGTCACTAGTTCAAAATTTTAACTTACTACACTTCACTATTTTAAGTCACTAGTTCAAATTTTAATTTAATAAACTTCATTATTTTAAGTCACTAGTTCAAAATTTCAACTAACAACTAACTACACTTTACTTATTTTAAGTCACTAGTTCAAATTTCAACTTACTACTACTTTACTTATTTTAAGTCACTAGTTCAAAATTTTAACTTACTACACTTTACTTATTTTAAGTCACTAGTTCAAAATTTTAACTTACTACACTTCACTATTTTAAGTCACTAGTTCAAAATTTCAACTAACAACTAACTACATTTTACTTATTTTAAGTCACTAGTTCAAAATTTTAACTTAATACAAACTATACTTTACTTATTTTAGGTCACTAATTCAAATTGATCTTGCAAGAAAATCAATTTTGTCATCAATAGGATCAACTAGTCTTGACACTGACTAATCAACAACATTATAATCAAATTAAAGACTAAGTGTCAACACTAGATGGACACAAATTGATCTTGCAAGAAAATCAATTTTGTCATCAATAGGATCAACTAGTGTTGACACTTATGCTAAACAAATACATTATAACTAAATTAAAGACTAAGTGTCAACACTAGGTGGACATAAATTGATCTTCCAAGAAAATCAATTTTGTCATCAATAGGATCAACTAGTGTTGACACTTATGCTAAACAAATACATTAACAATGACATGACCTAGTTAAATGACAAATCCTAATTTATTAACTAAAATTAACAAAGATAAACCCTAATTTAATAACTATAATTAATTAACAAGAAAATTAAAATTACTTACCTTGATGGACCCCCACCGGAGCAGCAACAGAGACGGCGACAGGCGGCAGCGGCAGGCGACAACAAACTTCAGCAGCAGCAGCGGCAGCGGCAGGCGAGAACTACCTTCAGCAGCAGCAGCGGCAGCAACCTTCAGCAGCAGCAGCGGCAGCAATGTGCAGCAGCAGCGGCAGCGGCAGCGACAACAACCTTCAGCAGCAGCAGCAGCGGCAGCAACCTTCAGCAGCAGCAACCTTCAGCAGCAGCAGCGGCAGCGGTGGAAGGTGGAGGAGGGGGGGACGCCGGAGGGAAGGTTTTCGGAGGGAGGGGGCGCCGGAGGTGAGGGTGGTGTGAGTGTGAGTGTTAGTGTTAGGGTGTTAGGGTTTTTAGGTAATAAAATTAAAAAAAAAAAAAAACCGACCACTTGAGGTCGGTATTTTTAAAAAATAAAGTATTTTTTGATAAAACCGACCACTTGAGGTCGGTTTTTTTAAAAAATAAAGTATTTTTTGATAAAATCGACCACTTGAGGTCGGTTTTTTTTAAAAAACTAAAAGTAATTAATAAAAATTATTTAATCATCAACATATTTCATAAACTCGGATACATTATTGATTCGTTACATTACTCAATGATTATGCTACTATACAATGTATTTCATACTACTTGAATGGATTATCAATCGATTAATTAATTAGCTTTTGAATACGTACTATATATGTACATCATGACTAGACGAGACATATATTTAAGACGACAGATCAGTAATATATAGGACTTGGTTAATTATATTACTCAACGATCGTCATCGTATAGTACCTCATATGTACGTAATACAACGTATTCCACTAGCTACTTGGATGAATTGTCGATTAGTTAATTAGCTTTTGAATATGTACTATATATATAAACATACATCACTAAAGACGAGACATATATATTCAAGATGATGGACCATTTAATATACAGGACTTGATTAATTATATTACTCTATGATCGTATATTACCTCATATATGTACGTAATACAATGTATTCCATACTACTTGGATGGATTATCGATTGGTTAATTAGCTTTTGAATACGTACTATATATATACGTACAATATCGCCACAAAAAAACATATATTCAAGACGACAGATCATTACTATATATATAGGACTTGCTTATTTACATTACTCAACAATCGTATATTACCTCGTGTGTACGTAATACAATGGTATTCCACTGCTTGGATGGATTATCGATTAGTTAATTAGCTTTTGAATACGTACTATATATATACGTACAATATCGCAACAAAAAAACATATATTCAAGACGACGGATCATTATAGTACATAGAATAACTTGGTTAATTATATTCAATGATCGTATATTAACTCATATGTACGTAATATACAACATATTCCATACTACTTGGTTATGGATTATATATCGATTGGTTAATTAGCTTTTGAATACGTACTATGTATATACGTACATCACTAGACGAGACATATATTCAAGACGATGGATCATTATTATATATAATATATAGGACTTGGTTAATTACATTTCTCAATGATCGTATATTAACTCATATGTACGTAATATATGACGTATCCATACTACGTATTTGGATATGTATTATCGATCGGTTAATTAGCTTTTGAATACGTACTATATATATATATATATACGTATATACATCACTAGACGAGACATATGTATATTCAAGACGATGTATAAGTTATGAGGGAATCTATGTATTATCTTATACAGGATATAGAAGGTGGAATAAGTAATACTTGTATAATTAATACATGAATAACTAATCCCTACATAACTAATACATGTATAAATAATATATAGATTCCCTCATAACTAATATCTACATTACTAATACCTATATAACTTTAACTAGCTACCAAACGACCCCTTAGTGTTATACACAATAAAAAAATAGTGATTATTACAAATATTTTAAAGGTAATATCGACATCCGGAGGTCAATTTTATTCAAAATAATTAAATAAAAGTAAAATACCGACCTCCGGAGGTCGGTATTACCTTTAATTTTAATGAAAATAAAATTAATTATGTTAAATAAATAATACCGACCTCTGAATGTCGGTATTAATATTATTTTTATTTTATAATATAAATAAAATAATTAAATAAAAAATAAATACCGACTTCGGGAAGTCACTATGAGAATAATTTAAGGTAAATAAAATCAATTATGTAAATTTAATATTACCGACATCAGGAAGTCGGTATTAATTTATTTTTTTTGTTTTTTATCTTATAAATAACTGTCCTCCGGAGGACGATTTATTTAAAAGTTATTAAAAATATATTTTTTTTTCATTTTTTTATATTTAATTGAGATAAATTTAAATTTTATTTTTTATTTACTAATTCGATACCGACTACAAGAGGTCGGTTTTTCTTAATTTTATTTTTTTCTGGGAAAGTTTCCGACCATCGGAGGTCAGTATTTGGCTTTCCCGCATTTTTTTTCCAAATAAACCGACATCTTGAAGTCGGTTTTCTTAAGAAAATAAAATAATTTTTTGTTTTTAACAATACCGACTTCCGGAGGTCGGAAATTACCGACTTCCATAGGAGGTTGGTAATTTTGAGGTCGGTAATCAAGCGATGATTGAGTAGCGCCAAGGGGCGTAGAGCCTTTTGTTTCCTCTAGTGAGAGATTAATGAGGTCTTCGCTCAGGTCATCGCTTTGCTTTATTTCCCCCAGGTGAAAAGGAGAGGGTATGACTCTGAATCCGTTGAGTTTTTTTCATTGAGAATTTCATTGTAAGAAAATATTGGTGAGGGGTCCACCGCAATATGGCAGTCGTCTGGTGGTTTGAGGGGAAGCGGTGGGGACGGGTCTCTTTCTGTTAGTGGAGTGAGGGTCATTTTCGAGGGAGTGTTTTGTTTATATTGGTGGAGGAATTTAGAGAGAGGCGAGTCTTTCTCTCTCTAAAAGGTAACATGAATTATTGTTGAAGTTTGATACTCAAGTCATCTCAAGAGAGAAAGTTTCAAGTATCTCAGGTCTTTAATCTAAAGTAATGAGAGACGACGATAATGTCACACATCGTATTGGTGCAGGTCCATGAAATTGGGGACTCACCTATAGAGTCTTGTATAATAAGAAGGTATCTCCAATATTTAAAGGTAAGTTTTACAGTGTAGTGGTTAGACCAACTATGTTATATGAGGGGGAGTGCTGACTAGTTAAGAACTCTCATGTTCAGAAGATGAAAATTGTAAAAATAAAGATGCTAATTAAGATGGATGTGTGGACATACCAGAAGAGATAAGATTAGGAATGAAAATATTTGGGACAAGATCAGAGTGACCTCTGTAGTTAAAAAGATGAGGGAAGTGAAGCTGAGAAGGTTTGAACACGTGAAGAGGAGATGCTTAGATGCTTTAGTGAGAAAGTGTGAGAGGTTGACAATGGTGGATGTTAGAATTGGCAGAGATAGGCCGAAGAAGTATTGGGGGAGATCATTAGATAGGAGATGACACTGGGATTTGAACGTGAGACCTTAGGTCTCATGGCTCTTTTAACCCACTTCATTGACCACTAGGCCACACCCTTGGGTGCGTAATGCTTTCCTTATTAGTATCATGTTTACTTCATTTTTCGTATTTTTTTTTCAAACTGCTTGAAAATGTTTTATATGAGCCAAGATCAAAAATAACTTTCCTATCTCCAGGAGATAGAGGTAAAAGTTTGCGTACACTCTACTCTCCTCAAACTCCATATGAGATTACACTAGTTATGTTATTGTAACTAGTTATGTTACTTTCTTTGTGCTTTATGATATCATGCTTACTTTTCTTATTTTAATTTTTTTACGATAATTCTTTTAACCTAATTATTATTATTAATACAAAAAATATAATTTGACAATTTGTTCCTTGTAACACTCCCTCCATTTCTAAATAAATGAAATTTTTAGTTTGAACACATCCTTTAGGAAATTACTTATTTCTAAAAAATAAAGAATACTTTACTAACTTGTCTTTCATAAATACTATAAAAAGAATGTAACTGTTAGTAATTTTTTACTTTTGTAAAACTTTCTTTATTCAAAGTAAAATTAAAAGAACATCATTAATATTTTTTTAATTATTTAAAATATTATTTATTTAAAAAAATAAAAAGACTAAATAATTACTTAAGAATGAAGGGAGCATATTTTTATAGTTAACTAATTCTATAAAAAATGAAATTGTTGTCCACTTTCTTATTGGCACAAGGATTAAGAAACAATAAATATTTTATCATATTAATTTTTAAATATAATAAATTTAATATTTTAAAAAATATATTAGATAATGAATCGTATTTAATGCTAAGGGTAAAATAGATAAAAATAAGTAAATTATCTATTAATTTTATAAACTAAACAAGTATTGTTAGACATTTCAAAATAAAAAAATAAATAAGTAAAGATGGACGGAGAAAGTATCTAATAAAATGGGTTGAGAAAAAACAAATGTGTAGCTTTTTACAATGAGATAAGGTTGGGTTTTTTTTTTTTTTGGGGTGAATTCACTCAAAATAGAGTCAATTCCCAACGTATATGCCATGACTTCTTTGAAAGAGAGCGTCTCTAGTTTCGAGAAAATTTGTCTGTTGTTTTTAGCGATCGTGTTCAATTTTATTTGTTTATTATTTTAAAAATAAATTTTAATTTTAATTTTAATTTATTATTTTTAATATATTAAGAAAAGGTGATTAGTATTTTTTTTTTATATTTTATTCTTTATATTAATTATTTATTTCTAAAAAAATAAAATTTAATAATAGACATCAATTACTATAATGTGATCAAAATAATATTAATAATTATTTTCTTAATAAATGTGTCAGATCTAAATATAACAATTAAAAATAAACGGAGGGAGTATTGAAATGCGACAGAAGTTGACACTAAGGGGTCGTTTGGTACAATGTATTATGTCAAATAATACATGTATTAAAGGTGGTACTATTTAATACATTATTTGGTAAAAAATTTATGACTATGTATAACTAATACCTTCCATTTGGTGGTATTAGTAATCCATGGGATAAATATGTAAAGATAAAAATATCCTCAAGTTCCTTCAAACATTTTATATATTCTTTCTATGTTTTTATCTTGATTTTCATGCTTTATATTTATACTAGTATCGTACCCACACGATGCTCGAAAAATATTTTAAAAAAAATTATTTTTTTAAAAAAATTATATTTGAGGGCACTCAATAAAATTTCAATTATAATCATGCCACAAAATTTTCTCTTATACATAATTATATTTCTCATTTGAAGATTAAAAAGTGTGGCAGACTATACTGATCACTTAGTCTAATTCTATTTGTACCTCCATTCATAGAGCATAATCGTAGCTTGAAACAAAATTGGGAGGGGGGGGGGGTTATAATTCATTAAGTTTGAGGTGGTGAAAAAAATTGATTGAGTCATATAACAACGTTAAATTAAACGCTTGTTGGGAGGCAATTCATTTTTACTATTTTTCTTCTTAATTATTTTTAATGTTGTTATTTTTGTAATTATTTTTGTTTTGTGTAGGAATATGATCATAGAAGCAAATTCATTGAAAGTATGAATACGTGAGCGAGATGGTTGAAACTAAGTGTAGAGAGTCCACATAAAAAATTACGTTTGAAAGAAGTCTGAGTATTCCATGACATGAGCTGTTTATGCATCGATTTTTGGCCATCCAGAATTTTTTTTTACCCTTGTATTATTTATGATGTGCACTGAGAACAGTGCACAATTTTAAGTGTGGCGTGAGAAAATCAATTGATTGCTTTCGTAATTTTATTTAAGTAATTTTTTTGTGTGTCGTGCTAGCAATTAGTTTTATTAATGCAACCCTTGATTTTTCTTTTTAATTTTTTTAGGAAACTTTTTGAATCTTATGTTGTAGTATTTTTTATTTTAATTTTTTTAAACTTTTAGGATAAAGAAGAAGAGTAACCCAAATATCTTAAATAAGTTAGGTATTTTCTAGTATGCTAAAATAATCTTAGATAGATCTCTTAAAAACATTAAACATAAAAGGTAAATATATTTTATTTGAGACACATATGTTCTAAGATTGAATTTAAAGGAATAAAAAAGGCTTAAAATATTTTATTAAATTAAATTATATTGTTAAGTATAGAGTTAATAGTGAGTCAGTTTAATTATTTATGTGTCATTGCATGATATTTGTTTTACATATTTTGTATTTTATATAGACTTTTAAAATTTATTTAGTGTGTGTGCAAATTGAAACAAAGTATGAATTCGTAAAAGATGGTTAAAATATTTTTTTTGTTAAGTTAATTTTTTACTATATTTTTGCCTACACTTTCATTATTCATTGTTAGCCTTCTTTTTTAGCCTCTTTAGCCTTTTTTTTATAGCCACTTGATTAGACTTTTTCCTTTATTGAGTAACTTTGCATTAATTTTATCCAATAAATTTTTAGTGTACTTTAAAGTTAAGACTTAAAAGTAAAATGAGGATGATAAATCAAAGAAAATTATTGTGAAAAGAAAATAAAAAGAGTTAGAAGGATACCCAATGTATAAAAAATTAGTCATTATAATAAGGTGAATAAAATAAAAAGAAGATAAATTAAAAAATATAAAATTAAGAAAATTAATCCTTACTAACAATATGCGAAAAATAGCGTGAGTACTTGAAGATACAAATAGAGTGTCAAGAAAAAAATTGAAATTGGTGAACATAAAAAGAAAGGCTTTAAGTTCAAATTATTATCTTAAAAATGAATAGGAAGAGTAATCATTATTTTGACCTAATATTTTTTACTTTTTCTTTAGCCGACATTATAATCAAATAAAGAATTTTTAATCCTGTTTTTATACTTTTTTTAATGGAGTATCACACTAAGGGCAAACCTATTATATATATTGTATGCATATAAATTTTTTTGTGAGTGAGCATTATTATTTTATTCATATACCCTAAAAATTGTGATATATTATGAATGTGATAGGGGCATCTCTCTTGAAAAGTGAGAGTACATAAATAATGTGAAATATGTGATTTATTTTATTTCTTTGCTTGACTATATGATTTTAATTTGTCCTATATATTAAATGAAGAGTCAGTTTTAAAGGTTATGTCATCTTGATAGAGTTGTCTTATTAATTGTTCAAATGCACTTTGTATGAGAGTTGTTTGCATGATTAAAATGTCTTGATAATCTGGGGAAAGGTAACCTATTGATCTTGCATGATGAAATGGAGTTTAAGTTAAAAGGTGTTTCGTAATTATTCGAGAATGAACAAATGTTAAAGTGTGTGATTGTGATGTGGGTTTGAGGTACTTATTTTCACCATTTTTATTCATATGTATGCTTTATTTTAAAAATAACTGAGCTTCATACGAGTGATTTATGCTTGATTTCTTGATTATCACTTATGGAAGGTGTTATGTACAGTTTAAGTGAAAAGAGCTAAAAACGAACTAAAGTAAAGAAAAATTGACAGAATTTAGCGAAAAAAAATTCAAGGCGAAGTTAGAAAATCACGAAGCAAATTTCAAAACGAAGGGGTCAACAATATCATTTAAAGTGTTCACCCTGAAAGAAGATTTTCAGGGCAAGCAAGAGGAGCTTGCGACGCGAGCAAGGGAGAATCGCGCTGTGAACTAATATAATGCCAAGAAAAAAAAATATTCTTGTCCCAGTCCAACTTAGATGAAATTTTTTAGGTATTTTTAAATATTATAAATATCCCATTCTTAAATATTTTCTAGAGAATTTTTTTTTTTTTTAAGAGCATTCTAATGGCACATAAAAAAGGCTAAGGTCACATTAATTATCTAGGGTTACTTCTTTATCTTTTTACATTATTTCTTGTTTTTTACATACATTATAACTTTGTAATATGATTGTGAGTAACTAAAAATCTCTTTCTAGGATCATCATATTTTTTTTATATAGATTATTATTGCAAATTCTATCATTTTATTTTTGTTCTCTTAGTCTTGTGCTTATTATTCTGTTGCTTAGTTACCAATAGAATAAACAAATAATTCTTAGAAGTACTCAAGAGGCGAAAATTAGAAATAAAATGCAAGTTAAGGGGAGAATGAAACGTTTGTGGACGAATTTGCGTTGAGAAAGGAGAAGTAACTAGTTTGCCCTATTTAGCTCAAATACATGAAGATTAATACATGTATTTAGATTAACGTGACTATAATAATCAATTAATCAAAGTTGAATGACCGTCTAAGCTTGTAACTCTCTTAATATTCTTCATTATGGATATACCTCATGCAAAGTGTAAGTGTATGATTTTTAGAATGTAATGATGTAAATATTTGGTTTTAAATATAGAACGTGTATTGAATATTGAATCATAGAGATATTTAAGGTAATTAACCCAAAATATAAGATTTCATCCGTTCAATTTTATTTGCTTATAATAGACTTTTCACACTCGTTAAAAATAAATAAAAAATAAATATTTTATCATGATACTCATATTAATTAATGTATAATATTAATGGTATGAAAAATAATTTAGAATGAGTAATTAATATTAAGGATAAAATAAAAAAAATTATTTTTCTGTGATATGTTAAAATAGATAAATAAAAATAAAAAATGATTTTTAGTTTAATGAAAAAGTAAAAATGATCGGAGTGAATAAAAAAAACCTTCGAGTAAGTAGTAGCCAGTAGGTGTCCAGTTGTTCACCATTTCAGGTCACTTCTTTTTTTATTTCGAGGGTGTTTGAATTAACTTATTTTACGTGTTTTTAGTTTTTAAGCTCTTTTTCTAGTATAAATGGTACTTGAAAAAGCTAAAAAGTACTTTTAAGCACTTATTTTTAAATTTTAAAAAAAATATAAAAATAAGCTAAAAGTTAAAAGCTGAATATTTTTAACTTACGACTTTTAATTTTTACTTATAAGCCACTTTTAAAAAGCTAATTCAATACCCTTTTGTCTCTTTTCATTTTCAGCTTGTTCTTTTTCAAAAATAAAACGTTTTTACGGGGAAAAGCATCTTGACTATGGACACAACTTGTTGTGTCAAGTAATTGCAAATTATTAGGAAAAGAATATTAATTCACAAAAAAACATATTCCCTCATTTCAATTTGTTTGATTTACTTTCTATTTTTGTTCGTTTAAAAAAAAAGACCCTTTTTTTTTTTTAGTAACTTTTTAATTTCAACTTTTCACATGACATGTTTAAGACCACAAGATTAAAGGGCATTTTGGTACATTCCACATATCTTTAATTTAAGATCACAAGATTTAAAAGTCTTCTTTATTTTCTTAAATTTCGTGTCAAGTCAAAATAGGTCAATCAATTGGAAACAAAAGGAGTAATAGGAGAAGACTTTGTGTTGGTTAAATTACAAATATAGTGGAAAAGTAAAATGAGGAAAAGTAGAATATTTTCAGATTAAAGTGTGTGTATCTCGCTCTCTTTAAAAAGATTGAAGTTAAATGTATCAAAATTACTAATCCTCTTAATTTATCTCATCCAAAATATAATAGTCTTACAATTCGTATGACTCAAATAAATTCTGCACAAATTATTGGGTCCAAAACTCTAAAAAAAAGGATATCTTCCTTCAACAAATAAAATTCTCTTTTTCACAATACTAACCTCACATTTTCATACACTTTACGATATTTTTCGCACTCCATCACAAGGTAAATGACTACTAACTATTCATAGGTGTTAATTCTTCCTTGAAATAAATTGGAAGATATTGAGGTAATAAATTATGAGAATGTAAGAGAACATAAGTTAATGGTTACAAAAAATGATGACCACTTTCTAAATTATTCTTCTTCCCAAATGCCAACAATAGCTTCATATTTCTCATGCATGAACCACCAAAGATTACTCTTTCAGCGGGTGATATCCGAATCTAGATTAGTCGGGCGAAAAAAGAATTCTCATGTATGAGCTGAAATGTGGACTAAATTATCTTGAGATTATAATTCTTGGACTAATTTATACCACCTGGGAGATGGGATTAATAATTCCAAGCTGGATGGGATAAGCTGGGATATCCCAGGATTAAGCCTGGGATAAAGTTTATCCTGCGTTTGGTAGACAAGATAAATTTATACTGTCTACAGACGCAGGATAAACTTTATCCTTTATCTTGTCTACCAAATGCAAACTTTATTCCAGGCTTAATCCTGAGATATCCCACCTTATCCCGTCTACCAAATGACCCTAATACCTTAAGGAATACTGAAAATAAACTTACACACCACCTTTGTTTTGTTTAAAGTAACAAATGTGCTTTAAAGGCCTCATTAGATGTAATATAGCAGGGGTACTAAATCATCAAAGACAAGAAGGGCTGTTAGACAGTTCAGTGTACAAATCATTCTGTGTTAGTAGGGTCGGGGAAGGGTCACACCTCAAGGATGTGTTAGGATCGAAATTGATAGAGCGTCATGCGGAAGTTAATAATTGCAAACCTTAAAGGCGATAAATCAGATGACAAAGAAAACTATACTAAAACAATCATAATATATTGATATTGTTTGGTCAAACGACCCACATATAAGAAAATAATATAAAATCTAAATTATTGGAGAGCTCTCCCCGTAAATAAAACTCTCTAAAAGACTACATTGTGAATGCTACTGTGTTGTGTTTGAGAACAAAAGATCTTCTATTTATAGAAATCCAAAACTTCTCCTCCAAGAAAGAATTACCAAATATGGAAGAGATATTTCCCAACTAGGGAACCTTTTCCACCAAGAAAACCTTTTCGAGGTAAAACACAATTATGGTATAGTTCAGATAAAGTAGAAAATTCAGGACAAATCCTAACAGTGTATCGCGTAGACAACCTATTCTAATGCAAGCATTAGTGGCTGTTATTGAACCAATTTAAAAGCAGCCATAAAAAGGTTACACTAATTGGATAAATGTTTTGGTTACTGCATTGTAGTGTCCTAAGCTCATCAATGAAGGACTGCAAATTCTGATCGGAGGAACCACCTTCCGCCACTGCCTCAGCTGCTTTCTTCTTCCATTTCAGTGCATTTTCTTTCATTTCCAATGCCTTAGGACCACTCGTCACCTCGTGCAAAGATTGTTCAACTTCGTATCGAGGAATAATCCTCTTCTCTGTCACACCTCTAGATAGTCTTACGCCTATTTTGAATTCGTCGACCAAGTACTTAGCATCCGTGACTTGATCGCCCCATTGTGGAAATGCTACGATAGGAATGCCATTCGCGATGACCTCCATTGACGAATTCCATCCACAGTGAGTCAGGAAACAGGCTAAAGACGAATGTGCTAAAACTTGTTCTTGCAAACACCATTCCACAACTTTTCCCTTATCACCAACTTTGTCCAAATAGCCTTGTGGCAAGACCACAGTGGGGAAGGACGAGTTTTTTCGGGGTGGCTTCATGATCCACAAGAAATTTAGCCCTGAGTTCAATAACCCGTAGGCAATTTCATCGACTTGTTCCTGGCTCGGAATGACAATGCTACCGAAAGAAATGTAAACAACAGAGGATTGTGGCTTGGAATTGAGCCATTGAGTGATGGAACTATCAGCCTTCACCAAATCAGCACGAATACGTTCTTCAGTTTTTGGATCTTCGACTAGTAATGGACCAACGGTCTTGATAGGCAAAAAATTGGACATGTAGTCCACTATGTCCTTTTCGAGCTCATCGAATGATTCGATGAAAATACGTATGGGCTTAGAGAGGTCATCGAATTGTCGCAAAATGGAATTTGCTAAGACAGGATATGGATTAGATGGGTGCAAGAAGCTAGGAAGTTCATCCCATTTGAGAATTGGCATGTTAGGCAAGTGAACATCAATATTAGGATTTGATTCATTTGGGAAAGGTACAAGATTGAAATGATAGTGATAATAAGTAGAGAAACTAGCACAAGATTGGACCCAAAGGACAGCACAAGGTATACCAAGGCTTTCACCAACATCACATACCCATGGTATAAATGGATTGTTGATTAGACATGAAACAGGACGCCCTTTTGCTTTGTTCTGTTTTAGCAGAGTAGGGAGTACTGCTCTGCCTACACATTCAAGATTCGCCAGCTCTATCTCGAGCTGGCGATTCTCGTTAGGCTGAGTGTACTCCCATCCATCGAAGAACTCGAATCTAATGAAACCATCACCATAAGGAGTTGGCTCATCACTAATTATGTTGTTGTTGGCTGCTCTCATGTCCTTGCCAACACATTCAGGTGCGCAAAAGGTGACCAGAACGCCTTTCGATGCGAGGCGTTTGCCAAGTCTAAGCAATGGATTGACATGTCCTTGGCCTGGAAATGATATGAGAAAGACATGAATGAATGAATCAATAATGGTACCTTGAGACCCCATTTTTCTCTAGTGATTATTGATTAGCTGCAATGAATAAGTACTTTATTGTTCGTTTTGTGTGTGCGCGCGCGTTTTGTATGACGTTATATATAATAGTACTTCCCCCTGTTTTATTTTACTTGATCCCTATATCAAAAATAAATGTTTCATTTTATTTGTGTATTTTACCTTGAGACCCCATTTTCTCTAGTGATTACTGATTAGCTACGATGAAAATCAGCAGCCAGAGAAAAGGATGTTTAGTGAGTGGTTTATGTTATGGTTTTTTTTGGAGATTTTTGGAGAGAGATGCAAACAAAAAAATAGAAAATATGAATGAAAACTTTCTCATATTAATTTCATTAATAATAAGTCTTTATATAGGCACATAAACAAAGTAGTAGCAGTAACATATGCAATATCCAACAGTTTAGTCTTTCTTTATTACTTTCTCCGTTTCTTTTTAGTTGTCATGTTGCGCTTTTCGAGAGTTAATTTGACTAATTTTCAAAGCTCAATTAGATTAGATTAATTTAATATTTTAAAATTAAAATTTATATATTCAAAAACTATACGAAAAGTACTATAAGTTGCAATTTTTCTCATATCAATATGATTAAAAAAATACTTGTTAAAATATTGGTCAAACTTCATATTGTTTGACTCTCAGAAAGAAAAGTATGCCAACTAAAAAGGAACGAAAGGAGTAGTGAATAAGTACGTTATTGTTTGTTTTTGTGTGCATGGTGCGTTGTACCCTGCATGCAATTGCCATGTTGGTTAGAATTATGCAGGTATATATTAGTAATGCATGCATGCAGTTAGGGATTGTTTGCTGGTTAGAATTATGCATGTACTAGTAATGTAGGTATTAATTATGTAAATATTATTTATGCGGGTATTAGTTATTCCATCTTCTATCCCGTGCGCATAGATAATACATCAATCTCCTCATAACTTATGCATGTATTAGAGCCTGTTTGGATTGACTTATTTTAAGTGATTTAAAGCCAAAATAGCTTTTAAGCACTTTCGAAGTGTTTGAGTAAAATAAAAAAGTGCTTATAAGCACTTTATTTTAAGTCAAAATAATAAAAATAAGTCAAAAAGCAACAACCAATCCAAACAGGCTCTTTAGTTATGCTATTATGCAGGTTTCTAAATTGTAAAGCAAATATTTATGTCGTATTAATTTTATATATGAATTACTTATTACCTAACTAGCTACCAAACGTTGTATAACTTATACATAAATTAATACATAGATAAGTGACTTCTTTACTTGCTACCAAACAACCCCTTATTCGTTATGCAAGTGTTAGTTATGCGTGTATTGGTTATTTCATCTTTTACCTGGCATAAGACAATACACCAATCCCCTTATAACTTATAAGTACATGTATTAATTATGTGATTTCTAAATTACAAATTAAACATTATAGTAATTTTATAAATGAATAACTTCTAATTAACTATCAAATAATATATAATCTATACATAAATTAATATATGAATAAATTATTTCTCTACTGGCTACTAAACGACCCCTTATTTAGCTGGAGTAAAAACTTAACCTCAGCTGTTGTTTACACCACATGCACTAATAGATGCATGCCATTTGTTACTAGTAAATTATTTATAATATTCTACACAATTAATAAATATATATTTTTATCCTATTAAATAACTTAATTATAATAAGTTAATATAATTTGGTATAAATACCAATGCAGATAAGTATTTGTCTTTGTTTTGAGCTTAGAGTTTGAGAAAGAACGAAACATATTTGAATTTTATGTTCTTAAATATTTTATAATATTTGTGATTATAATACATTTGAATATATATATAGTTAAAAAAAATTAAAAAAATTGTTTACAAATTTGAAAAAAATTATTGTTTTCAGAACGAGCTAAAAAAATAGAGTGGCATAAATTAGAATGCGTTATGAATTCACTTATTTTGAGGGAGTAGTGAGTGGAAGCCTGTGACAAGTTTTGAATTTTTCATAACAAGTTTTGAGTAGTCATAACGATTTTACGTAACGATGTATCTCTTGCTATAAATATGGTCTTCTATATGACCTAAGAAATATATTTGAAAGAATAAGAAATCTCTTTCTACAAATTTCTTGTCTAATTCTTTTGTTTTGCTTTTAATTTATAGCATTTTATAATACGTTATCAGCACAAAATTTTAATTAAATACTTATCTCTGCTAAGTTAAGTTTTGTTAAGATATGTGCTACATTCATTTACATTTTAGAGTAAAATTTATTTTTGTAAAAAAAAGGGTACTAAACAATTGGTTAAAGTTATCTCTTTATTGAGTTCCAAATATTTCTGGGGAAGATATACTATTGCTAATACCAATTTCAATTTTGAATATGTGCGCTATCAGTTTCTGTCTGAGTCTATGTACAACCAACATGACTATTTAATTGAAAAATACCAACATGACTATTTAATTGAAAAATTTACGTAGATATATTAATTAAAAAAATATTTATTATTTATAGTAATATCATTTTTTTCACTTGACATTTATAATATATTTATAATACATACACAATACAATTTTAATACATATTATAGAGAATAATTTATAAAACACATATAATACCAGTTTTATTCATGAATAATATATTTATCACACACCTTAAAACACTTATAATACATAGTACATATTTCTTACCAAACAAGCATAATACATTTTACGGAAAAGGGCCTAAATTATCCCTCACCTATTAGAAATGGTATAAAAATAATCTTCATCCACCTATTGGCTTTATTATATCCCTCACATTCATTTTGGGATTCTAAAATGCCCTCTAAGTTAACGTATCACATATTAAAAACGAAAAAGGGCCAAAAATACCCCTGAACTATAAGAAAAGTTCTAAAAATATCCTCCATCTACCTTTTTGGCTCACTTATACTATTGAAACTAACAACTCCCTCTATATTTTATTTTTAAAAAATTACTTATTATATGTCATTTTTTTATTCGGTAAAATTAATTACCAACGACTAAAAATATGAAAACTAAAAGCTACCGTCACTCCCATCAGCCCGTAAAACAGCATCGTCCACAAAGCTTCTCATCTATTTTCTTTTACCAAATAGGCATTGTTATCACATAAGCTAATGACTAATTCACTTGTAGCCACACCAGAATCGGTAAGAGCGTAATCAACGAGAAAACTAAAAAAAAAGTGTTTCAAGTCGTATTTAAGTTCAATTTAGTCCCAGAGATTGAAGAATTTGTGATAAAGTTTGACATAGGAAACAAGGTTGATGGGTCTATCTCCGGTCATCTCCATTTATTTCAGCAATATATTTTCGACAACCAATCAAATTTTTTAATTTTCATAACACTAGTATGTATAAAGGTGATATTACTATGTTTAAATTTTTCGATAAATTCAGTTATCCAAAGAGTTGGTACTTTATTGGATCTTCACTTCATTTTATCTCTTCGATCTTTTTCTAGTTCTTAACTAGTATTTATTTTTATTTGTTGACATGTAATTTATTTAGTTAATCTTATTTGTCATGTCATCAGCTTGCTGGGTGATGTTTTTATTTTACCCTATAAGAAAATGAGACGTAATAAGTAATTTTTAAAAAAATAAAATATAGAGGGGGTTGTTGGTTTCAAGGGTATAAGTGAACCAAAAAGGTGAATGGAGGTTATTTTTAGACCTTTTCTTATAGTTCAGGAGTATTTTTGGACCTTTTCCATTTTTAATATGTGGTCTGTTAGCTTGAAGGGTATTTTAGAGCTCAAAGGTGGATGTCAGAGGTATAATAGAGCCAATAGGTAGAGGGAGGATATTTTTGTACCATTTTCAATAGTTGAGGGGTAATTTAGACCCTTTTCCGTACATTTTAAGACAAACACTGCATAAGAAAAATCTCAGTATAACTAATTAATGCATAACTAATACCAGCATTACTAATACGACATATGTTGCACTATTCTTATACACCCTACCAAATAACCTCTAAAGGTCTTGGTGACACTTTACTCAAGGTAATGCAGCATCAAGTCAGGACAAAGTAAGGACTATGATTTTCCTTCGTCGTCATCTGCATGAAGGCTTGAAAGTTGAATACTTGACAGTGAAAGATTCACTTGAATTGTGAATTGGTTTGAAGGAAAGATACGCCCATCTTAAAGTAATGGTATTGCCAAAAGTTCGTTATGAGTGAATTCACTTGTGGTTAGCAAAAAAATTAAAATTATATGTGATGTAACTCTGATGTATACATAATTACTTTTCAATTAAAATTATGTGGGGAAAACATAAAAGATGAGGATATATTGAAAAAGACTTACAACTTTTCATGCCATAAATCTGGTATTACAGCAACAATACTGTAAAAGAGGATTTAAAAAATATTCTGATTTAATCTCATGTCTTCTTGTGGCTGAGCAACATAATACTCTTTTGTTGAACAACCATGAAGCCCGTTCCAGTGAAACTACTCCTTTATCAAAAGTAAATGTGGTAGAAATACATGGTCAGTCTGAAAGAGGACAAAATAAAAATTGAAACCATAATAATATGTGTGGACGTGACAATGACAAGACATGATATAATAATCATCGTGGTGATGGTCACCATAAAAGGAGAACAATATGGGTTCTCAAAAAAAATCCTTCAAGAAGCAACTATCGTTATAGCATGAATGACTATTTGAAAAATGAATATCGGGTGCCTAAACATTTTGTCAGGCTTTATCAAAATTTCTCGCGCAGCAAAACGTCGAGCAGTTGCCATGCCTTCCAAGTAATATACTCCATTGGTGAGATTACCCACTCCAATCTGCCTCTTCTGAGAAAAGTCTTGTATCAACGGGCTGTTGAAGATTATTGAACATGCATTATCCTTGATAAGTTTATCTTTTATGGACTGAAATAAGGTTACATGAGAAGGAAGGAAATTATAGAACATCATGTAAGATAACCTATTGATATTTTCCAATATATTAAATCGATAATCATAGTTTGTTCGACTTCAACTTAGATATACTCATTTAACTGAAAATTATGACTTTGACTTTTTAAAAAAGGTCTCAATTATATCATACTAACACCTTACACATGTAAAAAATATTCAAAAGAAAATATGAGCATGCAATTTCCTTTGTTAGTCAATTACACAAAAATGACATTTCAATCAAGATAGAGTAATCAAAGTTCCAATGTCTAAGTAATTAGTTTTGTACTAATACTATTTTATATATTTTCTAGTATTATAATCATATATATATATATATGAATCGTATATGTAATTATGAAGTAGGGTATTTTGTATTTCGATTCTTTTTATAAATACTGAATACTAGAAAAAATTTAAATGCATACCAAATATCATATTACTGAAACAACTACGGTATCAAAAAATTCGGTTCGATATCTACAAGCTATATAACCTATTCCCAATTGAAAGCAAGAAACAAAACCAAGAATAAATAAATAAAAATAAAGATACAAGGACAAAGTGCACAACGTTGTCCTTATAAGTGAGTTGGGTGCAAAATCTCAGGTGAATAGCTACTTAGATACCTCCCATTTAGCCAAATATACCAAATAAGAGCTCACTAATAGTAAATTCCAATCATAACCTTCAAATGGTTCAACCATTAGACGAGCCAAATGCGTAGATGTGCAGAACTAGCCTCTCTAGCTACAAGATGGAAATCACATCACATTTATGACTGAAAATCACTTAATCGACAATGAGGAAGAACGTTAAGGACATCGGTTTATCCACCCAATGGTACGATAGATTAACCAGAAAGAACGCCAGTAGAACACTTAGCAAATGATGTGTGAAGCACAGTTCGTATCTTTTTGAGAACGAGTCTATAATGTTATGAGCATGACCTTACAGTTTTCTTTGCTTCTTCACCAAAACATATATTACTACTCGAGGACTGCAACAATCTGGATGCCACTGTTCTTGATCTACACGGCCAATAGTGAAATCCTCTACAGCAGCTTGTAAGAAGTACTCAAGGATAGCATCTGCCACAAGAAAATCACATGATATATATTATCTATCTCCAGGCCATCTGAAATTAAATAATATCTAAAATCTATACCATTCCGAAGTTCTCCAGCTAAAATAACTGTTGTCTGAGTACCAGAGAGGTCCAGAAGTGTTGCTAACAAATCCATGACAGCTCCCTCACTATATATCACGTCTGAGCCAAGAACTGAAATACAAATATATTCAGAACATGAAATAATAAACTAAAATCATGGATACACAAACTGGACAAGTGACCAGAGACCATCTACCTGGGCTTAGGAACATAAAAGAAGGGAGGGGGGAATGTGAGATGTCAAGCTGAGTGATTCTTTCTGGTAACCGAGAAATCTGCTAGGGCCAACTGGTTCGTAGTTAGAAACTCAGTGGATAATTGGATAGTCTGTCTACCCCTCTCCACTTAAATACCAGGCTCTTATCCATGACCTGGGCCAAACTTGTGACGTGCGTCTAACCCACACATCACATGCTGTGCTCTTACCCCTGAACCGAAGCCCTGAGGGCCAGCTGATCTGTGATTAGTGTATTCAGACAATACAATCCTAGAAAATGTTTTGGCATGTCAACGTGGATAACCAAGTATTGTTATGGGTGGAAGGAGCCTTGAGAGGACACAAACTGCTATAGGTAAAAACACCATTTTATTTGCAGGATAAGGTGGCAACATTGTTTCATAAATGGGCAAAATCTAATCAGACCTAAGTTAACTCTGCAGCATCTAGCGACTTGGACAAGTCTAAAACCGAAAGCATCAACAACCCATATATGCCCAGTGGCTAAGTTGGACCTGTCTAAAACTGATATCACTAACACCCCGTAAATACCTACTTGGGAAGTATCCCAAAACTGATAGCATAAGAACCTATACGTGTCAGCTTGCAAAGTTGAACTAGTCTAAAACTGATGGCATTTCCCATACATGTCCACAGCAACTTTTCAACTGAGAGACCTGAAATCAGGTTTTACTTCTGGTCAAACCATGTAAGGCAGCTTCAAATGAGCATGAGCTGAGGAGTCGGACAAACTGATTCATTCAGGGCTGTTATGTAGCCAATCGACATATATCTCCTCTATACTGAAGATGGATTTTCTCCACATTGCTTCTATTGACTGCATACATAGAGCTACCACCATTGGTAAACAGACACATAGCTTTTGAAAGGGAAGATGTTACCCTTTTTTGAAAAGGAAGATGTTACCCTTTTTTCAATCATTAAGGGAAGATGTTACCCCTTTATCATCTTTTTTTTTTAAAACTGGTAACTTTGCCCCTTTATCACCTTTTAAAATTGCTTTTCAAGATTAGTGTCTTCATGGATGATTGGAGTGGCCTGACCTCTCATCAGTAACTTGTGAAGCTAATAGATTACAACTCTAAACCCAAAGCATACCTCACCCTTCATGATAAGGCTTATACTCTATAGAGGAAAATGGGAATACGGAATAATATTTCTTCGAAACATTGCTGGAAGTTCTAACTGAATTTACCACTTCTGTGATTAAACATTAAATAGTATATAATTCTAATTCACATCCTCCCCAAAGAAACAATAATGATACAAGAACACAAGAAGGAAGGAAAGAAAATATCAATTTGAAATGTCCCACGATAAATGTACAATGGGGATGTGTGGTAGGATCACATTACGAGTTTGAACCCTTTCTGCTAGCTGCCTGGTTTTTAAGTGGGATGAGAGTTGAGGGGCGGACCGTACTCCCTTGAGTTTTAAACCTGTGCACCAACTGTGGTTGGGCCAGCTTATACACGGGATATCTTGGTTATCAGAAAAAATATATATCATTTTGAAATACGTATGTGACAACATTGTGAAGGGCAACTAAACAACCTCAGAATGATGCATATGGTATTAAAATATGTATGGTCAAGCAACTGCTATATGGAATGAGACCATCTCAGATTGTTACCATAATCTGGCAAAGGAGTGCTCATATTTTTGTCCAACTCATCTCCCCATGTGAGCTCATTTACTGTTGCAGAGCCTCTTACATCTCCATACAAATTAGCTTCTACATTTTTCTTCAGTAGCCTCATTCTATCTGGGAGGTCAGTGAGAATGACTTGAGCACCTAAAAGAGCTGCAACGCAGCTGGAAACATGGTATGAGAAATTTAAGAGAATTGAACAATTTTACAGCAGTAAATATGTGACATGCACAGTAAGTGGGTTCAACATTTAATGACGACTACTAGGTAAAAGCATAATTTCATGAGAAAGTAATTTATTTTATGGACATGATATCCCTTGTTTTTCATACGCATTTGGGAGACAAGAAACTATAATAGGAACTAATCCAACATAATTATGTTGGAACATGCATCCATTTCAACCTCTTGACTGCCATCCACTAGCTTAAACCAGTAATGACCGAAAATCATTTGACAAAATCAGAAATAAAAGGTGCAAAAGAAAACAGTATTACCCAACTAATCCACAGCCAGAGCCCAATTCAACGACCTTCTTGCCTTGAAGATGAATTCTTCCTGATTCTACAGCGTGCTCCAAGAATTTCCCAAGGACCACTCCACTATCCCACATTACAGAACCAGTTACTCCAGGAGTCCCCTAAAGTACAAAATATAGCTTGATCATTAGAAATTGATGAAAGAGAGAGAGTGAGCACAATGGTGAATAATGCCAATAAGATGCTTTGTGTGTGCAAGGAGATCAAAATGTCTCACAACTATTTCTTCTTTCAGCAGATTTAAGCAACATTTTCCAGAAATCAAGTAGCAACTAATCCAATTTGTCTCGGGATCATGTCATTGCCAAGGCTTATTAGTCATCTCAAAAGCCACAATGCCAAGTGACTGACTAACACAAAACTTAGCGACTTCATAATTTTCCAGAGTAAAAGCAGAATAAACAGCTAAAGTCCATGTACAGAAAGTATGATCCTGTAAATAAAACATCAGTAGAGATAGCGAGTCTGATCTTTCCCTAGATCTGTTTGAGAGGTCCATGGTAGGAAGAAGGCATGCCAAACTAGTGGGGAAAGAAGATTCCATGGTATTTGAAGAGAGGATCTGATCCATTAGCAATTAGTAATAATACCAGTCCCTCATCTTCCCTGTATAAGGAAGATACTTTGAGGAGATGGGAAGACTACATTACTTATAATGCAATGACCTTGAAAGGAAAATGACAAGGTAAAGATAATCGTAATGGAGCTGTCTTAAAATTATGATCAAATTGACCAACTAATGATTCCCAGATGAATATATGACGATTAATGTTGAGGAGAAGACTTTGCTCATCGACTATGAGTCAGGCTTATTTCTTTTAAGGTCCTAGTAGTGAGTCTTGTGTTGAACCTATTGAAAAAAGACCATACTAAGACTAGTAATATTAATTTAAGAAGAAGAAACGTAAGAAAAAGCTGCAAGAAAGCTTATAAAAATAAGTTGTAAAGAAAAAATTAAAAGAGCTGAAATGAGTAAGGATAAGTGCACTGTTATATTGAAAGATTGAATAAAATTTATTGTACAACAAGTAGTTGGCTATTTTGTAGAATTTTAAAATGACACTCAAGCTTTCCTAACTAGTTGGTCACATTCTTCTGGACTTGTCCCTCAATTTTCTGTATGGAAAGATTATGGCCATATGTTGTATAGTCGACAATTGGCTACAATTGACTTGTTTGCATTTTATGGACTACATCAGCTAGATTGATTGTTCCCTCTGCTTCAAGTGATGGATAGTTAGTTATTAGATCCTCCAGCTATAAGTTCTCTTGGACGTGGTCAAATATGGTGACTTTCTTTTTGTAATTCCTTCCCTATTGTAGCTAAGACTTACCCCACTTTAAGTGTGGTCAAATCTGTGCTTATCTGATTGACTTGGACCAATTTAAGTTTCACTTATTGTCATTGAGGACCTAAAATTGTTGCCGGATGATTAGCTGATGTCGATTAAAAGATTTCGTCACTGATTCAGCTAATGGCTCCTCAGTCAGCTTGAAATGGCCCTTGGCTCGACTGGAGACTTATATTCCGCTTGTCTAGTTCTTGGTTAAGCTAAACTAGCATTTAGCTCGGATAACTTACCTTCTGCTCAACTAGTCTTTTGTCTGGCTAAACTAGGATTCAGCTCGGTTTGCCCTTTTTTTGTCAGCAAACCATTTTGATTCCACGTTCAACCAACATTCACTTGTTCCCCTATCCTGTGGAGAAGAAGTTATCAATTGAACTTTTGGCGGTAACAACATTTTTCAAATTTGTCAAAGCAGTAACTCTATTTCTACCACAGCAATTTCAGGTTTTCCATGTCAGAAATATGGGCTTCTAACATGTCTTGCTCCTCTTGGATTCATTGACTGGATTCAAGTATCATCCCTGGCTTCTCTTCTCAAGTGCTGTAGGCTTAGTCAACATTTTATACCAGCCTCTGGCCAGCTCCTTAAGCCTGATAAGTTGTACTCGCTCTGTTCCAATTTATGTAACATGGTTTCCTTATTAGTCCGTTCTAAAAAGAACGACATATTTCTATATTTGGAAAACAATAACTTTACACTTCCCATTTGACCCTTAATGAGAAGCTTTGTAGCCACAAAAATGTTATGTTATGTTTAAGACCAAAATTTCCAAAGATTTTATAACCACACAAATGTTATGGCATGTTTAAAACTACAAGTTTCAAAAGTCTCTACTTTTTCTTTAAACTTCATGTTGGATCAAACTATGTCACATAAATTGGAACCGAGGGAGTAGTTGAACTTTTGGTGGACATAACCTTGTTCTAGTTCAGGTCATTTGCCCCCTACAACCATCAGCTATTTGAGATATCAAAAGGGCTAATGTATTGCACTCAAATGACAAAATTTGAATTGTTTCCAGCAGTTTCCACTGTTTAATCACTTCCTTTCCACCGAATCGATTTGCCATTATCCACTCATGTAAAAACATGAAAAATAAAGATGGAGGGACGTGAAGCAATAGTTAAGGCGGCTCAACTCCATTTTAAGGCTATAAAGACCCTTGAACATAGAATTTGGCAACCAAAAAGTAAATGAAAATTCTTAGTTCAAAATTCAAATTTGGCAACTTACGAGGGAAGAAGGAGACTGTAGAATGGAGAGAGAGCGTCCACATGCATCAACACGGAGCTGGAGAGAATTTTGGCGTGCATAGGCATTGGGCTTTGAAAAAGTAGGCTGTTGAATTCCCCACAGCAACATTGTCTCCTCTGTTGGTTCTTCGCTATTCACTAATCTCACTTTCCCTTTGTACATTCCTAGCTCTTCTACCATCCTCTCTTCCTCATCCTCCTCGGCTTTTCTTCCGGCGACCTCTCTTTCATCTCTTACAACAACGCCGCCGTTCATAGCGCTTACGTTTTCACTGAATTTGTAGATCAAATTTTCAACTTTGTGAAATCAAAATTACATAAAAATATTATAATCAGTAATTCAAGATAATAATTAAGAGATACTATATGAAAAGATTATGATAAAAAATAATTTATTAAGATTTTAAAATTCAAAAATTGCCTTATAAATTTAAGACGGAAAGAGTATTCCCTTTGTTCTATATTAATAGGTCAACTTACTAAAACTAATTGTCTCATATTAGCTTTTCATCATACTAAATTGAATACTATCTAGATCTACCCAGGGGCGGAGCTACGTGGGTGGGAGAGGTTCATCCAAACCCCCTTCGCTGGAAAATTACATTGTATATGTAGGGTTAAATTTTCTGTTTGCGTATATTTACATTATAATGAACCCCCTCATCACAATTGGAAGGCGCAGCTCAGTGGTCAAGGGGGTTCAAGTTTTCTCTTAGGTTGCAGGTTCGATTCTCATTAGTTGCATGTTTTCTTTTTTTTTAAGCTTCAGTTTCTTTCCCTCAAAGCTTGGCCCAAAAACTAGAGATTTATTAGGATTAATTTAATTAGAGATCATTCTTACAAATAAGAAAAAATTGATGGAAATAGGATAATTTCTATTAAAAAAAATTTATCTACTATACAAAATTTATACACATGTGAAAATATAATATGTATATTTTATATATATATATAAATTTTTGAAGATAACATATGATTAAACGGGCACTACTTTAGAAGAAAAAAAATAAAAATTCAAAATAAAGTAAAACACTAAAAAAAAAAAAGCGCAAGATTTATGAAGGGCTCGATAGAGCAAGGCAAAAGTGAGAAGAAATGTTAAACTAAAGTATGAGAAGCCGAGTTACATTTTAGCGCATTAAGATTAATTTTTCCCTTTGCTCCGATCCGAACCATTTATCATCATGTAATCTTCACGTGTTATTTTTTAATTCATATTTTGAACCCCCTTGATGGAAATTCTGCCTCCGCCACTGGATCTACCGATCCAGCATTGAACATAGAAGAGGAAATTTTAGATTGCATAGGATTGAATAGAATAAGTTTTGATTGAGATAGAAATATACTTACTCATATTCGTTAATCATTCATTGTAAAAGAAATATAAATATGTTCTTACTATCTCTGATTTCATGGGAATATGCGCGTTAGAATAATTTGCATAGGCAAGTAAGAACTGGATATATTCTTATAAGCAAATTAAACTTTGTGATTAATAAATCAGATAGTCTAAATGAGGATTTTCAGCAAAGACCTTCGATGTTAAGTGTGATGGACTGTGATCCCTTGCTATGGAACAAAAAACTTGACCATGCCAGTTAGGGGTGTACATGCACCGAGTTGGCTCAGATTTTTTAAATATCAAACCAAATTATTAGTGTCGGGTTTTTAAATTTATAAACCAAAGCAAACCAATAAAAGTCGGGTTTTCCAACCTCGGTTTTTTTTGGGTTTTTCGGTTTCCTCGGGTTTTTCAGATTTTTTCCGGCAAAGTCTTCATACAAACATATAATTAACTTGTACTTCAAATATTTCTTTAGTCCGAACAAAATACAACTATCTAAGGTATTTCTTAAAAAAATAACATAAAATATATTCACTTTATTTGGAATTTATGAAGTGAGTGATGACGATAAAATACTTAACCAAAAAAATAATGAAATCGCATAGAATAAATATTGCATATTAATAAGTCATAATAAAAATAATCATAATTTAAAAGCATTAAGTCATGCTAAAATAAGTCTAATAAGTATTAACTACATGACTAAATATTAAACAGAAAAATAAATTAGTTTATGTATTTATATAAAATTAAAAAATAAATATCTAACATGATTGTCATTCCTAGTATTGGATTGAATAATCTTTTGTTAACATTCGTATTGATTTGGGCTTTATTTGAGTTACTAATATCTATAGGTTGTAAAAAGACTTATTGGACCATTTAAAATTCTAAGTTTAAACTTGAAATAATATATTGAAAGATAAAACTATGAAAAAGTTGAAGAAATATTTATAAATTACATCACAATAAATATTTTTATGAATAAAATATTTTAAAAAATAGTATACATGTAATATCGGGTTGGTCGATTCGGTTTGACTTTTTTTAGTTAAAACTAAACCAATTCAATTATAATCGGGTTGTTTTTTCAATACCAAACCAAGTCAAACCAAACCACTAGTCAGATTTTTTTGCGGGTTGATTTGATTTACGGTTTGATTCGATTTGCGATTTGATTTTCTACACCCCTAATGCCAGTCTAAGTCAGTTGAACAAATTTGTATCCAAGGTTTTGGTGATATGTTTTTCTAACAATAAGTTTATGAAGGAAGGGTGTTGTTCACTTTCAGTGCACATGCAAGTGTACGTGGTCGTCAAGTATTCGGAGGTTGAATCCCACAGAGACTTATCGCTGAAAAGTAATCGAATTAATATATTATAATTAAAAGAATAATAACAATGACCAGTTTTATGGAATTTTGATTCGTAGAGAAGATTAATTCTAGGTCTAAGGTGCTTTGCTAATCCCGCCGTATCTATACTTTAGTTGTCATGTTAATTGCTATCGAATTGTTAGCTCACAGGATTGATATTATAGTCATGATCTTTCGAACCTTTAACCATCTATTTAAGTTAATCTCATACCTACATTAAGTGATGATACTCATAATTAACCCAAATACATTTATATCTCCTATATGAGAGCCAAACAGAGCAAACTAGGTACGATTTTTATCCTATACACAGACTTATTTTGCTGAACACATCCTACTCCTTTTAATCTACGTTCTATCCCTAACTTTCCTCTTTCAAATTCTAACGATTATTCATTTATCCTATTGGTTAGCGAATCAATAGAATAGTAATTGAAGATTAAGAGAATAATTCATATAGTAGAAATGCATAAATAACTTTAGATTATGATACTTCGATCATACTTTGGTCATATCCCTAGAACAAGAGGGTTTAGTCACTTATAATATGATTACAATAGTAAGAAATTATCACGTTTTGAACAAGAAATAATGTTAAGTAAAGAAGAAAAGAAGTAACTCTAAGAGAAATAAGTCTTTTCCTTTGCTCTGTGCTTTCACAATATTAAATATGACTTAAAACCCATATGCGTAGGTTTTACACTAAGTGCAAACACCTAACAAGGCCCACCAAAATGAGTGGATAAAACATGTCAAAAGCCTTGTCTTTATTACCTCGCCCTGGGGTCGTGTCGCGAGGCTTTGGACCTCGCTCCCATTTTTTGATTGCAGGGGGGAAAACTTCAGAGATGGTAACATTGACTCACCAAAACTAATGAAGGAGACAATGAATGAGAAACAGAGTGCTTATACATCCTCAAAATTATTGCGACAGAAAGAAATAATCCATTCGAAGATCAAGAAGTGCGGCAGACTATAATGGTCACTTGGCTTAATTCTATTTATACCTTCACCCCTGGAGCATAATCGCAAGCTGATGTAAAATTAGAGGTACAATTCATAAGTTTTAGGTGGAGAAAAAAGTTGATTGCATCGTGTAACGTCGTTATGTTGGGTTCGAAATCAAGAGGGCGTCATGCGGAAGCTTATAATTGCAAATCATTAAGGCGATAAATCAGACGACAAATAAAACTATGATAAAAAGCATATTATTCGATATGATTTGGCCAATTGGCCTACATATGAAAAACTAATATTAAAAAGCATAAAAACTACGGAGAGAAAATTTTCCCCTAAACAAGACTCTTTTGATGACTACATTATGGATGCTATTGTGTTGTGGTATGAAAAGAGGGATCTTCAATTTATAGAAGTCCAAACTTCTCCTCCAAGAAACGGTTAACCAATTATGGAAGAGTTATTTTCCTACTAGGAAACCTTTTCCACCAAGAAAATCTTTTCAAGGTAAAACACGGTTATGATATAATTCAGTAAAGTAGGAAATTCAGGGCAAACCCTAACACGTTAAACTAGGCGTTTATTGGGAGGTAGCCCAACATTACTTCTTTCTTTAATTTTTATTCTTTTTATTTTTATAGTTATTTTTGTTTTTGTAAGAGTACGATCAGGGAAGCAAAGCCACTAGAAGTATGCAAAAGCAAGCTACCAAGTTAGAACTAAATATGAGGTACCCATATGAAGAACCACGTATAAGAGAAGTCTGAAGTATTCCATGTCATGAGTTGTTAATGCGTCGGTATTTGGACATTCAGGGAGTTTCTTTTACCCTTGTATTATTTATGGAGTATACTAAGAACAATACACAATTTTAAGTGTGAGGTGGAAAAATTACTTGGATGCTTTTATATTCTATTATATTAATGTGTCTTGCTAGTAGTCAATTTTGTTAGCACACCCCTTAATTTTTATTTTCTGATTCTTTTTCGAGAGAGTCCTTTGAACCTTACGTCGTAGTATTTTTAATTTTAAATTTTTAATTTTTTAGTTTTTTTAGGATGAAGAAGATCGAGTAATTCAAACGCTTTTAAATGTTAGGTGCTAATTAATCTAGATATGCTATGACAATGTTAGGTAGCTCTCTTAAAAATATTGTGCATAGTAGATATATTTTATTTTAACACATGAGCTCTAAGATTGACTCTAAACAAATAAAGAAGAGCTTAAAAAATATTTGTATTGAATTCGATTGTATTGTTATGTGAAGAGTTGTTAGTGAGCCAATTTTATTCATGTATGTGCCATTGTGTGATGATTATTTTGCATATACCACGTGAACTATCTTTGTCCTGAGTTTAATTTTCTTGAGTTTCTAGGCTCCGCGATAGCTATACTATCTGGAGGAACACATGTGATGGACAAATTTAAAACTTCAGAATTTAAGATTTTAGAATCGATTCCTTCCGGTGCAACTCTATAATATAGAGATGATTCATTAGTATTAGCTTTCTCATTTGAATCGGGATGATCTGACCCTCAATTTTCTGCAAAGCCTCGACAACAATGTAGGATCCATTACCAGAGTTTCTTTTCAGCTCTTCAATAAATTGTTTGTCAGCTTTAAAGCTTCCAAAAATCATATCGTCTGTCTCCCCATTTGAAGTTGACCCTACAAGGTCAACTTCTTCAGTTATTTGATTGTTTGCTTCATCATCTGCTTTCAGCATTTGCTCTGTGCTAGTGATTAACCTTGTAAGATGATTGACCAAAAATTTCAACTTTTTCTGCATCTCCCTCAAAACTTTCTTCGAAAAGGTCATCACTTGTATATATAGTTTCATGCACTGCCTGTTTAGGATCTACTTCAACATCCTTCGCGTCTAGACTTTTATTGTCAATTTCAAGATCTGCCTCTTTGATTTTTTCATAGTAGCTACCATGTCACCAGCCTAAATGTATGTAAAATTTTCTTGCTTTATTGTTGATGACATCAGTGTCTTTCTTTTCCACGAAATGGACTAAATTATATCTTAAATTCACGATTCGGTCTTTTTCAAAATTGATGGAAGCCATGACATTTATTGCTCGAGTCTCAGCTACAAAGCACTTTCCCCAGTCTTCTTCTTTTTTAGCTTTCTCAATTTGTACCATATTGCTCTCTTTGGCTCGACAATATCTTTTTGTATGTCCTAATTTACCACAATAGTAACATTTGACTATAATTGTTAGAAAACTCTTTTTCTTCTTTCCAGGCGAGCTTGAACCACTTGCGGATCGAGAGTGTGACATATTTTTATTTTTTCTTTAAAATTTCTCTTGTCGGCTACAAAATTATTTTCTTTCCCTTCTTTGACAAATACACCAGCCAACTGTTTGGCTTGTAACTACTGTGACAATAATAAATTCTCAAATTTCTCTAAGGACGGTTGTTGAGCCCATCCTTAATTTGATGTAACAAAAGGCATATATTCTGACTTCAAATCACGAATAATAATTCTTCTCATTCGTGCTTTAGAGATAATCTCGTCTGAATTCAATAAAGATATCTCAGAATATAAGTTCTAAATCTTTAAAAAGTATTCCATGATAGAAAGATTACCTTGAGTGGTGTTAGTCAATTCATTATCCAATATATGTAGTCGCGCTTCATTCTTTTTGTTGAATAACTGATTGAGGGTCCTCCATATTTTATGAGCTGATTTACACATGATAATATGATCAAATAAACTGGAGGAGATGGACCTCTTCTGGATAACTCCGCTTTTGCATTAATCTGCTTTCACTTCTAGTATGCTATGCTACTTTTTGGTCCGTCGACAGGAGGACTTATGTTACTCCCAGTAACAACATCTCAAAAATTCTTGCACACAAGGAATGATTCCATACATGTCTTCCATACCTTATAATTGAACTAGTTTAACAACTGCATTCCAGTCCAATAGCACGATCGCTCAAATCTATTTAAACAAACCAGTTGAATCTACCACTTATAACCCGATCTTGAAATAAATTGCAGAAGCTAATATATGGTTATGACTCTGATGCCATGTAGAGAATAGCAGAAGAAAAGTATAATCGAGGAGACATTCTTCTAGTCTAAGATCGTTAACTCGAATCAGAAAATTCAATTAAGGAAGAGGAAGCTTTGATGGAGAAGGAGAATTTGGAATAGGATAACTTGGTTATAGAAGAAGACTACTTGAATTGTCTTGAATTGGGTTGATTTGGGGTTAATTACAAATGACTAAGACTACTCATATTTATACTTGTGTAGGGATGGTTCTAGATACTTCTACAAGAACAATCTAGATAATTTTATCTTCTAGTTATCTAACAAGAATTTAGAACTTCTAGACCTATTTTTAAGATAAGTATCCAATATATTACAATGGGTCATTCTAAAAGCTTTCCTAAAAATCTAGGATTTTTCGTAGTTCTAGAAAATTAACTTTAGTTTTTTTCACAATTTAAAGGTTTAAACTGTTAAAGAAATATACTTTTATTTTGCTAATCATGTATAAAAAAAGTATTGAGGATTTATATTACCGACCTAACTAGCTTCGAATCGAGACGTAGTAGTTATAACTAACTTTTTACAAGACCTCATATTAGTGGCCGGGCGTGAGGAATGGTAGCTGAGTTCCACATCTCTGCTGATCAGAAAAGGACATGATGGAGGAAAGTAGGGGTAAAATGAAATAAAAATGGGCAAAAAGTTTAGCAGCAGTCTTATCTAAATCAATAAAAGTGGTTTGCCACTAACTGATGTTGGCCTTTGGCTATTGTACGTAATATGAATATCAAAATTTATGCTATTCATATCACTAGACATAAAGGCAACTACGGGATCAAGTTGGTATACTTATGCTTGCCACCACTTTCACCTCATGATGGGTCCTCTTCTTCTATTTTCTTCTTTCCCTATCCTTCTTTCTTATTCAGTGTCTTCTTGTTCATCTTTTTCTTACATCATATTCACTTTCCTTTAATTGAAATTAAAAAGAAAGAAAAAATCAATAGTAAAACAACAACAACATATCCAGCGTATTCCCACAACGTGAGGTTTGTGGAGGGTAGAGTGTACGCAGTCCGTACCTCTTCCCTTTTTCTTAGCGTGCACAATTTGCTTACATGCCCGCCTTATGCATATTTCTTTTTCCAATTCATTAGAAGTTCAAATATCCTGATAAAAGAAGATTTGTTAGGATCAAGCGCTTATCATCATACCAAAAGATATAGTTGATAGCAAGGGTGCAACTTTATTTCTGAGCCTAGTCCACCAAGCAAGTGTCATGTTCGATCATAATTCTGACCGAGGCCCCCCCAACCTCCTCGTGGGCCTTGCCATAGGCAGGATGTAGACGTTACCCAACAAAATTAACTATCCGGAAAAAAGGAAGGAATTAGTTAGATTATTCTTAAAGGGGAATCTAAATCTATGTGTAATACTCACAAGTAGTGCCAATAAGAAAAGGGGAAAACAAGCCTCCAATTTATTACTATATTAATAGTGGGAGAGGTCCCCCACCAAGGCTAAATAAAAGGTTGGTATAAAAAATAACCAGTACTAATAAGCAAAAAAGATCTCTAGAGAAAAAGAAACTCATAATTTGAAAAAAGTGTACAGATGAAATCACTTTCAAACAAGAAAGAAATTGAGAAAAATAAACAAACAAGAAGAAATTAAAGCAATACAAACTCCCAAGTACAAAGCATTATAGTGTTTGTTGAATCTAGAAATTAAAGGTTGGAAAAGGAAAGGAAAGAAAACAATATAATCTAGTAATAATCGTCCTATATGTTTGCAAGATTCATATGAAGAGAAGACTTGAAAAGGAAAAACAAATTAAAGCAAAAAGGATCATCAACCTCTTACTTATCTATGTTGTTGGCTCCCAAATATAGAAAATCTAAATGCTATCAAGTTATGAAAATATAATTACTATGCTTTAATCCCATGCACGTCCAGTTTAGCTATATGAATCTTCACTGATAATCACACACGTCCAGTTCAGCTACATGAATCTTCACTTTCACTGATCATCACACACTTCCAGTTCAGCTATATGAATCTTCACTGATCATGTCGCTGCTTCCATTGATTTTTCCTGGGGTTTCCACGCAGAAGCCCATACCACTTGTTCTTCTCTCCATGTCAAGTAAATTCCTGGTGACTCTTGATCTACTTGTGGTAGCACAAGTGACCATCCAGGTTTGTACCTCTTAAGCAAGGCCTTAACATCATCAACAGCATCATCATTTAGTGGAAATGGGGTAAAATATTCCCTAAGCCTTTCAGACCATTGATTTCCTCTTTCTCTTCTTTCACTATCTCCTTGATGATCACCAATTTCATTATTATCACAAGCCAAAACCTTAACTATGCATTTAGAACATTCCCTTTCGATCACTAACCTTTCGTTGCTCGTTGTTGGAAAGCTTTCATCAAGCATCTCAAAGTATAATGTATAGAACCTAAGACATTCTTCAAAGCACTTAACAAAGTCATTCCTTGTGCTTGAAAAATCAGCCTCATGTTCTACTATTGTCACAATTTTAGGGTTAAGAGATTGAAGCATTCTTATAAAATCTCCCCTTTCTTCTACTTCAACTTTTCTCAAGGCTCCAATGCAATTAACAGCCAATGCTTCCTCTTCTTGTATATTCAAACTCTCCTTTGTGAGTTCTTTCAAGTAGTTCAATCCACTTATAACATTGAACTCAAAAGGCACTCCCATTAACCTAGCAAATTTCTCCATCCTTTGTGCTACTTCTTTCATAACGAATTTCACTAGGATGCTCTCCGTGACCACAACCGTGAGCTTAAGATGTGGCGTTTCATCGTTTCGTGTAGCCAAGGCTTCAAGCAAAGTTGGCCATTGAGTACAAAAGGTGTTACTTATATCAATTATATGAAGCTTATTCTCTCCATCTAATGCTTCTAAAATTGCACCATTTGATGCAACGTGACCAAAAGTTGTCCATGGACTTACCTCTTGGAACTTTAGGATCAATTTCCTAGATGAATCAAATGATTTGCTCTTATCAGCTGCTGAAGTTAGGGTTGTGTAACACCTCAAGCCAGTGTTTGTGGCCTTACAAAATAGGGCTTGCAAGAAATAAAATGCCAATTTTTGATTGCAATCACCATAGGGAGAAGCAAGTTCATTCAACATCCACAACAAGTGATGGATCTTTGTCGAATCCTTGTTAGAAATCGCGGTAGCACACTCCCGGAGAAGCCTAGGGGCCCACTTGGCATCGGAGACTGGCTCACCATACTCCGGTGATTGACTTCTTGATGATGATGAGTTCTCATGATGATGAGGTTGTTGATTAGGGTTTTGCATGTTTATCAAATGAATATGATGATGATGATGAGAATGAAAGTGATCATGAACATCCTTGTTTTCTAATAAGAAATAATTATTATAATTTGTAGGTTTGGAAAAGAAAAGACTTTTCTCCATGTGTTATGGAGCCCTCTTTGGTAGTGGCTCTAAGAAAGCACTTTTGCAGGTTTAAAGCCATGGGAAATAATCAAAGTAGGAAGCTTTTAGAAGGCCTTAAGCTTCTAGAAACATTGGTTGTGCTTGGTACGAAGGAAAATGTTTTTCTTCGAAAATATTTTCTAGAAAATAAATGGGTTTTCCTACTTATTTTCTTCTATTCGGTAGGTAAGCAAAAACTTTTATTCTGAAAGCATTTGTATATAATTTAGACAAATACTATAGGAGGTGCGGGTGGGCAGGTAGGGGTGTGGGGTGGTGGGGATAAGGGCTATTGGGGTCGGAGGTGAAGATGAGGTGTGTTGGAGGGTGGGGAGGACACAATTAATGTGAAATGTCAGTAATAGAGCTCGTTTTCCCTAGGTGAAGATGAGGTGTGTTGGAGGGTGGGGAGGACACAATTAATGTGAAATGTCAGTAATAGAGCTCGTTTTCCCTACTTTCATTGGGGAGCTTATTTTTCTAGAGAAAATGTTTTCCAAATTATTTGACCAGCCGAAGATGGAAAAATTGGAAAACATTTTCCTTCATACCGAACACATCCATTATTGGTCATATAATATCCTCACAACATATGGCCTTAATTAGTTGTTGTTTGATTTTCATTAAACTCAAATCACTTTTTCTTTTTAAATTTATGAGCTTATGATATACTTACCTCTATATATATAGAGTATACTCTACTTTGAGAAAAGCTATGGTCGTCAACCTATATTGACAAATGTAGGAGTATATACTCCATTAAGGGGAAAAAAAAAAAGGGGGGGGGGGGAAAGGGGGATAGAAAGACGTACTATACTATTCTTTCTTTTTTTTTTTGTACAAATTTTGTAAGTATATGATACCTAGTTTAACAAATATAGCTGGTATTTGACTAAAGATTTTGAATCAGATTTTAAAAATTCATCTTTAATATTTGTTTGATCATAGATTTTGGATCAGATTTTGAAAATCTGTCTTAAAAAAAAAAAATTCAAAAACTGGACCAATTTTTGGGAGAAATTTCAGTTCTACGCACAAAACTTCATATTTTTTCAAGTAACATACATATCCAAACACAACTTCAAGTTTAAAAATAACAACTTCAATAATTCAAATTTTTAAGTTTCAACTTTAAAATCTATGACCAAACGGGAGCTATAAGAGAGTGTATAGCGGGAAGAAACACTGAGTAAACTCGTTATCTCTATTGACAAATCAAACTAAGAAGTATATGATACATACATTAATTCATAGGAATTGGAGATTATGGTCTTTTTCACTTTCTTATAGATAATAAATGTTTGGGATAACACATAGATGTGCCCTTTAATTTGATTTCTAATTGGTATTTATGTCCTTCAATTTTAGGTGTTCATAAATAAACATTTAAACTGTTATAAAGTTGAACAAGTAGATATACGTATCTTACATGGCAAATCTCACGCCATTTGAAATGTAAGATGTGTGCATCTCTCATGCGATTTATCATGTTATGCGTGTGTCTACTTATGCACACCCAAAATTACAGAGTGTAGATGTCAGCTACAGAGACCAAATTAAAAGGTATATTTATGTACTATGCCTAGATGTTTTGATGAACACGTTAAGATAAAATATTCCTGAATTCTCTAATTTATTTTTCTGCAGCCGGTTTTGGGACATAGTATTATAATTGGTGCACCAAAATTTCTTGGGACATATAGAGAAACAAGAATGTAGAAGCAAAGTTAAAAGGGTCCAGATCAACATTATCATTAATTTATATCAAGCTTGTTTGGTAAAGAATAAAACAGTTATTCCTAGGAATAAAATATATATATAAGAAATTGATCTCCATTAATTAATTGCATGTCTATGTATGTATTGTATATATAGAGATATTTGCCCTTGCTAATAAGAACAAATAGATTATGATAAAAGCAATGTGTATAACGACATGTTATGACTTACTAAATTCTACAAAATTAAATCGATTGATTTCAATTATTTCTCTTTTTCTCTAACCGTTTGTATATAACTTCACGATAAGAGGAAGTTGCTCGAATGGTAAGCATCTCTCACTTCCAAGTTTCAACCTAAAGGTTGTAAATTTGAGTCACCAAGGGAGAAAAAAGGGTTGGAGATATCCTAGGGAGGAGTAAAAAAAAAGTATAATAACTTAACGACTCCTTTACTTTTGGTTTTAATTAATTAATACTTTATATTTGTGCCAATTTATATAATGAAATGCAACTTGATCACTATTAGAAATAAAAAAAATCTAACCGCAAATCAATGAGAAATTTTTATTATAAAACATAAATTTTTTATCTATTTCCCAACGAACCAGCTCACTGGAAAAACATATGGTAGAAAACAGATTCTCATTGAAACACTGGGAAGCTTCCTAATTTTTCCCTGTGAAAACACTACTATTTTTTCTTTTCTCATCGATTCAATCAAAATATCTTTGGGAATAAGCACTGAATTTTTTCGTGAGAAATTTCAATGAAAAAATAGTGATTTCTTATCAGTGAATATCAACATTAATAGGTTTCAATTTGAAAAATGATCTGTCCTTTTATGAAAAAAGAGCAGAATTCTTAGAAATTAATTGTAAATTCTACTTGACCACAGAAATTATTTTTTTTTAAAAATAGTAAAAATTAAAATGATTGAGAGAATTGCTGTATAAATACAAACTTATATATTTTGTCTCTAAAAAGGAAATTGGTGTCCCACTTAAATGAGACCAGTAGTAAAACGGATGTTAGAACATCACATCAAGGAAAATATTTAGAAGTAATATATAACGAATTTCTTTTAGTTATTACTTAACAAATAAAAGATTATAGAATATCAACTTCAATGACTTGGTGATAATAGTTTTAATATTAGAGTTCTAGTCAGCTTTATTTCTTTGTGGTTTTAATTTCTTAATATTATTAAGAAGAGGAGGGCAACAAATTGTCTTTATACTTGGCTTGATCAGTAGTTGTAAGGGGCAGTTTGGTACGGGATAAGATGGGATATCTCAAAATTAAGTTTGGTACTAATTAAATTTATATCATGTTTGATTGATGATATAAATTTATCGCAGGATTAATTTATATCGTCAACCAAACATGGTATAAATCTAATATCAAATATAGTTTTGAGATATCTCACCTTATCCCATCCAGCATGGAATTATTTCATGAAAAAATTACTTGGGTGGGTATTTTTTAATAAATAATTATTGTTTTTAGCGATACTTTTTATTTATTACCATCTATAGCAGTACATAGTAATACTATGATAAATCTGCACTATGTATTAAAAATGAATAATGCATGCAATATAGATATATTATAAGTGTTTTAAAATGGAATATGCTTGTTTGGTATGTAAGAAATTGACACAATGTATTATAAGTGTATTAAAGTGTGTGATAAATGTATTATCCATGAATAAAACTTGTATTATATGTGTTTTATAAATTATTCTCAGCAATATATATTAAAACTGTATTATAAATATATTATAAGTGTCCAGTGAAAAAAATATTATTACTATAAATGGTAAATATTTTCTTAATATAACATATTTATGTAAATTTCTCTTTTATCCCACCTCTCATATGGTATAAATTAATCCAGAAATTATAATTCCAAAATTATAATATCAAAATAATTAAATTTGTGTATCAAATAACCCCTAAGAGTATATCAAATCAAAATTCACAGTAACTAGGAATTAGTCTGTTAAGGAACAGTTTTATGCAGGCATGGGTTTTTTCCTAAAAGTACCTTAAAATTATAGGAACAACTCCTAGGGTTCCTAGATTGTTCAGTATTGAAAAGATAGTTAAGAACTAGAACAAGACATTTGCATAAGTTAGAATGGTTATACTTTTACTTCCTCAGTTTCATTTTATGTGATATTTTTTGCTATTCAAAATTTTAATTACATAAAATTTGATTAATATTTAAAATATTTTTGTTAGCATATTAAAATGAGGAGAATTACAATTTATTGTACTTTTTTTATAATTTTTAAATATTCAAATTATAATATTTAGATATTAAATTAATGTAACGACCCGCATGGTCTTTTATTTTTTTAGATTTATTTTTTTAATTTGGACCTTCTCGTAGATTCATTATATTATTTTTGACTTGCGAGAATGGGTGATACTGATCTCAAGGTGTTCAAGAGTTATTTGAGCCTTTGATTGATTTTTTTGAGTTTTAAGAAAGTTATGTTTGACCATGGTCAATTTTTTATCAAGACTACCTCATATGGATGTTTTGATGATTTTAATAGGTCCCAAATGTGCTTTATGAATGATTTCAAATTGATTTTGGGTGCTTGTTCGAAGATTGGTGTTTTGACGTGTTAAGCTTTATTGGTACTACTTGAAGCAAAATGAGCTTCAAAATGGTGTTTGAATTGAATCATTAGATATGTATCATGATTTCAGAACGATTGCAAAAAGAATTATCGCATTTTAAGTTTGTATGAAAAAGTTATGCCCTTTTTAGTAAAATAATTGTTGCTGAAAGGCCTTTTGTCGCGACCACAAATTCGCTGCGAAAGATCGCAGCAATTTTAAAAGAACTTCAAGGATTTCTTATTTTTAGATATTTAGGAAGATAGTAAGCTTCGATTAAAATAATTTTCAATGGTGTTTTTCTCATATAAATGTTGATACATGATTTTAACTTTATTTTGTTCATTTTTCAAGAATATCGATTATATTTTCTCATGCTTTAATTCATAAAAGTTGAGATTTAAAACCCCAAAGCTAAGAAATCGAAAATCATTGGTTTGAAGATCAAGTTAGATTGAATTTTGTTGATTTTTAAAATTTAAGGTCCTTATGTTTGGGTAAATGAATTTTGACATCAAATTTCTTATTTGTCGAGTATTTCATCGCTTAAAATTGCGTATAAGCATAAAAAATAGAATTTTGGGCATAAAGTTAAGTAATCATATTTTGGTGATTTGAAGGTTAAGTTAAACTCTTTTTTCGATGAAATTTTATATTTGGATTCCTTACCTTATAGGTAAGCTAATTTCAAAGAAAATTATTGTTTTGCCTTTGGAGGCTCAAATTTACTTTTAGGTTATTTTTTTGAACTCGAAATAAAAATATAGTAATATGAATGTCAATAGACTCATATTTGTATTGTATCAATTATATAATATTAAAAAATAAAAATTAAAATGAAAAGAATAAAGCAGAGGAAAAATCACTCTAAAATATATATGTGCAATATTTGATTTTATAGTGATTAATAATTCATTCATATAAGGAGAGAGAAAATCACTTTGAAAATGAGTGAAATCATAGAGAAAAAATCACTATAAAAATAGGTAAAATTATGTAGAAAGAACACTCTGAAAAATCTAAAAAATAGGTGAAATTATGTAGAAAGATCACTCTAAAAAATTTGGAAAATAAGTGATAACAAAGGTTTATAATAGAATAGCTGTGACTCTGCTTCAAGCTTCAATAAGGGAATGAAAAATTAATTATAGAAGAGAGAATTCACACTACATAAATGAAGAATACATAAATATTTATGAATCCCCAATTTTGTATAGTCTTCTCTAAATATTTGTTTTACTGATAATTATAGGAGATAGAATTTATACTACATAAATAAATAATGTATATATATGATCTCTAATTTTGTGTAACCTTCTCTAAATAATTATTTTATTTATAATTATGCAAATATATATATATATATATATATATATGTATATTTAAAAGCAAAATAAAATATGCTATTTATGAAATGATATAACAAGTATGTCACTTTTATAATTAACTGCGTAAATTACGTTTTCTCACGTAAACTTTTCCTCTTATTAAATGGACTCCAAAAATTATAGCATAACCTTATAAAATCACGAGTTGGGCTAGGCTGATCTAGCCCATATAGACGACTCTAACAAGAGAAAAATATATATATATATACACAATATTAGATTAATTATTATAAGTCACATCAATATTTATTACTTTACAATACATACTAATAGATTTTAAACACACATAATATTTTAATATATTTGAAAATAACATTCCTAAAAAATAGGTTTAAAAAAATAACAATCATCCTCATATCTCTCCAATAATTATTTTTTCCTTTTTAATCTTTCATAATTTAAAAAGAATCACTCCCAAATTTTTTCAGATTATAAAAAAGTTCAAAAATTCTTATTCGACAAAAAAAAAATCTTCGTCTAGATTACTCAGATTTTTTTCCCTTTTTCTTTAAATCTCAATTCACGTGCATCTTTTTAAAATAAATTCTTAAAAAATAATTTTTTATATTTAAAAGTAAATTAATTTCAAATTTTTAATTTTATTTTTATCAAGATAATTTAAATTTATATAAATATTTGTGAATTATTTTAAATTATAATTTTAATAAAATCTTAAATTATTTATGTGCAAATCAAAATCCATACATCATATAAAGTTAGGAGAGGAAGATTTAAAGAATAGAAAAAAAGAAAATAAAATTAGAAAAAGTGAGATTAACCTCCCCCTTGCCCCATAAAATTAATTTTTTATTTAATATGTTATATAAAGTCATAATAAATAAACTTCATATTTTTATGTTTGAAAAAATATATAAATTGGTATAATATATATCTTGCTCAGGGCTTAAAATTTTTCTCACATTTTTTGTGTATAAAAATTATATAAAAACGGTATGAACTATGTATATCATATTTTATACACGATTCATACACTAATATATGTTTGTACATAACCTGATATAAAAAATATTAAGTAAAATTAATTTGTATACAATATTATATCTATTTCATACATTAATATATGTTTACATATAACATGATTTAAAAAAAATAATAATTTATATATCCATTATATATATTAATATATGTTTGTATATAACCTGATATAAAAAGATTAAGTAAATCAATTTATATACTATATTATATATTCATTTCATACAATAGATAGTGAAATAAAATTAATTTTCATAAGTATTAAAAAAAATTATTACTAAGGTATAGAAAATTTAGAGGGTTTCAATTTAAATTTAATGCATAATTAATAACTCATTATAAGTATCTTATTATAGGTAACTTCTTTTTTAATTAATTAGCATTAAGAAAAAATTACAATTAAATGAAGTAAAAAATAATAATTAGTTTACAAATTTTGATATGACTTATAATTAAAAAAGTAATTTACTAATTAAAAAAAGTGATATATTTAATATAATAAAAAAAATTAAAATATTATCTAGGATGATCTTCTCCTCTAACAAAAGCAATCATTTCAAGTATCAATAACAAAATGAGATAAAATTATTTTAAATAACCAAATACTATTTTCATTAACTATGGAAGCAAGAAGTACAATATTATTAGGGGTCATTTGATAGCTAGTAAAGAGGTAGCTTATTCATGTATTAATTTTTATATAAATTATACAATATTTGATAGCTAGTTAAGAAGTATTGTTATTCATGTATAAAATTAGTACGATGTTTGGTTTGCAATTAGAAATCCACATAATTAATACATGTATAAATTATGAAAGAATTGATGTATTATCTTATGCGAGTAGAAGATGAAATAGCTAATACCCGTATAATTAGTACTCACATGACTAATATATGCATTACGAAATACTAAGGGATCGTTTGGTTGGGGACAAGTTATCCCAAAATAATTAATCTCGGGATTAGTTATCTCACCATATATATATGGATGACTTATCTCATCACTTGATATAAATGGTGGGATAAATAATTTCAGGACTATCTAATATCTCCAACCAAATATAAAATAAAATAATCCTATTTTTATTTTGAGACTATTATATCTTATATCTCACATCAAATAATTTTTAATATTTGCATAATTCTAATCAATTACTAAACGACTTATAGGATTTAGAAGGCATGTGATGTTAGGTGCATCCACTTGTCAAAAAAGGGTGTGTATCATGTCAGCTCAATCACTAGGAAATAATTGGTGGGAAAAGAAGAAAGGATATAAAAAAAAGGTCTAAAGATTTTGCTTTAGCAATTTTGTCAATGCTTAAAGGAAAAGTACTTTATTTTTATTGTGTACAATAATTGGCACCTTTTTTTTATATTGTATAATTGTAATATCAGCTTTTTGACTCTAAGTTTAGGAACCATCCATTAGGCAATGTTTAATAATATAAAGGGAAAATTACATAAATTGGATCTAATTGTGAAATTATTTACTTAAAATAGACTCAACTCAAAGTATTTATCCTTAATAGACCTTCAACCTAAACTAATTACCCACTTGCCCACTTTCTCTTTTTCTTATTTCGTGCATGACGTCAGCGTCACTATCTTGAATTAATCACTATCTTGAATTAATCCTCTGTGATATTGTGTCGGTATATTGATACTCTATCAGTATCATATAAGACTGAGCTTAATCCTCTATCATACTCCATCGGTATATTGATACTCTGTCGGTATCATATATGACTGAGCTTAATCCTCTGTGATACTCCATCGGTATATTGATACCATGTCGGTATCATATAGGACTGAGTTTTTTTTAAAAAATAAATAAATAAGAAACAATTAAGAGAAAATTATTAAAGTCACAAACTTATTTATTGAACTCAAAATTAGTAAAAATATATTTTTATAAATTTTTTTCTCTTTTTGCAAATTAAAAAAAAAATTGTATCTAAATTATGATTCTTTTTTTAACTGTTTTTAAATTAAAATATTGAAGAACTGAAAAATACCTCAACGATACCATGGCAATATATAAATATACCATAATGATATCATGGATGATTGAGTAATTTCATCGAAGGACTGAAGCAAACCTCAATGAAACATTGTTCAGTTACTCTTTGATACCACCAGAGTATATTATACTTTAATGGTATCAAGGAGGAAGAAGTAGTCCTTCAATAAGACACTGTCCAGTTAATCTTTGATACCATCACAGTAAATATATACTCTGATGGTATTAAAGAGGAAAAAGCGTTTTTCTTTTTTTAAATAAATACAATTTTAAGATAAAAAGGGTATGAAAGTAATGAGGCATTTGAGGGTAAATAATTTTCTTTTTTGGGGTATAAATGTTCTTTTCCATAATATAAATAATGAAATTAGAACTCAAGTAGGAAGAACAATCCCTCTTGGGAAAACCATTAACTTTCAAAAAAATTCCTAAACAAAATTTTCAAATGTACGTTTGGTTGAGGAGAAAGGGGGGGTGGCAATGTTGAAAGTAGGATGAATAATCCCTCTTGAAAAAAAAACATTGTTTGACTCTTCGAATAGGATGATTTATAATACTCTATTTAGTTCATATTAAGTGAATTGTTGAAATTTTTTCCATACTTCAAAATAAGTAAAATTTTCAAAGTTCAAGAGAAGTGTTGGGACTTTTTTTTCATATTTACCCTTCATTTTAATAAGGTTCTTAATTACTTTACATTTTCTAGGAAAATAATATAGAAATAATCAAAAGAATAATATTAAAAAATAACCTTTAATTTATGTCCGTAGATATTTTTCTTAAATGATGTGTTATACCCAATAATTCACTTAATATAGATTAGAGAAAGTATAAGGCTGCAACTCCCCCAACCCAATATTCGAAAAAGAAAAAGTACTACAAGAAAGGAGAGGCCATTAAAAAGGTTATCTTAAAGTATTCTTCGAAATTCAGCAGATATGATAGCCCTTCTTTAATAGTTTAGCTCACACATGTTTTTACCCTTTAAAAACTAAACTATTTACATTCAGATTTAGAAATTGGTGCTTGGATTTGGTTGTTACATAAACACGTGTAGAAAAAAATGTTAAATCGATGCATGTTAAAAAATATCAAAGTATTAACGAATGACATATATATGCTCAATTTCATATATTTTAAGGGCATATGTAGCCCTTTTCGCTTATTAATCAACTAAATCATTAACGAACAGCATATCAACTCAATTTTGAATACTTTAATAATATATTTAACCTCTTTTCATTTTTCAAAATAAGGAGATCCAAAATTCTTCATAAATTTCATAGTAATTTACCACTGAGAAGTAAAAACATGTCTTTAGTATAGATTGCAATATGCCATAAGAATCTTTAGACATGATGGACATTAATAGGATGTGCCATTCAAGCCTTAAGAATATTGTTTATTGGCTAACTTCCCTTCAGCCAAAGTTTGTAACAATCTTTTATTTCTTTCTAGTATTTGGGCAAGTCATCTTCTTTGACTTGTCTTATTCTTTCACAGTCAGTTTGAAAAAGAAATACAACAAACTACCCTATTAATTTGGATATATACAAGCAAAAAAGTTACACAGTCTCTTTCTATTTTGTTCTAGTGCCACTCTATTTAGCAATTTTCATAATCAAAATTACATAAATACTACTAAACTCCATCACCATGACCCTTCTCATAGTTCTAAATGCAATGTGTGACTTGCGGGAATGAGTGACACGATTCTCGAGGTATTTGGATGCATTTTAGAGAAAGAAAATAAAAATCTAAGAATTTGAGAAGTGAAAGTTTGACCAAAATCAACAAATTGGGTAAACGAGCTCAGAATTGAATTTTGACAGTTCCATTAGGTCCAGATGGCGATTTGTGACTTGTTTGAATAGTTTGCACGGGTCCCGAGGAATTCGGGAGTGATTTGGATGCTTGAGTTGATTTCTAGTTGAATTGAAGAATGTGAGTTGACCACGATCAACTTTTTGACTAAATGAACTCGTATTCATGATTTGAAAGTTCCAACAGGTTCATACTATGATTTTGGTATTGCCCCGCGCAAATTTTGGTTGAATTACGATGAGTTTCGATTGTGTTGCACTCGTACTTGATGTTTGAATGTACTTTTGAAAAAAAAATGATACCACATGATACAAATAAACTTTAAATTGCGTTCTGATTTGATTCATTAGATCCGTATCATGATTTCAGAATCATAACAACAAGAATCGTCGAATTTCTAGGTCGTATGAAAAAAGTTATGGTCAGTTTAGCGTATGTGATTATTGTCGTTGGTGCATCTGCAAAAAAGAGTTTCACCGCAAATGCGGTGATTGTATTTCTACATGATTACACTCATTCATTAGCGAATTAATTCATGTTTTGGTTGAAGATTCAAGGGTTTTATCCCTAAAACTTAAGAAGATAGAATTTATAGATTTGAAGGTCAATTCAAAGTCGTTTCGGACTGAAATTTCAGAAATAGAGTCCTTATGGAATGGATAACCCGATTTTAAAAGAAATTTTCAATTTTGACTAGGGGTTTGACTTTTAGTTCGATTTTGTTTGTATAGAAATATGGGTGTAATTGAAATCATTTAACCTCGTAAAGTAATATTTTGAAGAGATTGAACTCATTTGATGGTGTTCGGGCATGGTGGAGTTTTTGAAGGATTAATGCTTGCTCGGATCGATATAAATTCAATTTTTCTAGACTCTAATTGGAGGATGTTTTCATGAATGATGATGATGATGAGGAGGAGGAGGAGGAGGAAGAGGAATTTGGGTAGTTATGGGAGTACTATATAGGTGATGTGATGAGCATCTATGCAGGTACCGACATTATGTGCGGATATTTATCGAATTTTTTAGCTGTTTATGTGTTTATTTGATTTATCTAAGACTATTGTGAAATGAAATGTATTATTTGACTAACGCATGGAGCTGTCTGACTGGTTTGTTTGATTATTGATACAACACTTTGAAAAATTCGCATAAAAAAGATAAATTGAGGCAAGTTGACTGTAAATTTATACAATATGTGTTATATGCATAAATCATGATATTCATATTATTACATGATCTTTGAACTCATGCATGATTCGGCTTATATTTCATAGTATTACAGTCTGAATTAACATATTTTTATAAATTATTATAGCCCAACGTGATCCCAATCAATGGCCTAAACTAGCATATTTATGATTATAGTCTGACATGATTCCAGTAGCCTGCACTGGCATATTAACAACACAATTTTAAAAATTGAAAATGCGATAACTAAAGGTTGAAATGCTAGAAAAGCAAAACTACGACAATAGGAATTTACATAATCTTAGCTTCATCTTTACTTTTTCTTTCCTCAAGAAAAGAACCTGCTTATTAGAATTTGGATCATTTCTTATGTCTGACCTAATCAAATACCTTCTAAGACCCTATTTGGATGCTAACTTATTTTTTTTTATGATTCATAGTGATGACAGTTACAAAGTGATTTATGTAACTATTTTGTTAGGCAGGACCTTCATGGTTCTGAGTGATGCATATGTATAATATTTGTTGGCTCAATATGACTTATTATGGTTAATATTTTTTATTGGAGCACTTGAAACTGTTCATGTTAGTTAATTATTGCATTTTCACATCTAACTGAATAAATGCTTGACATTTTGATGATGTTAAAAGGAAAATTAAATAATAAGGAGGGGTCCTGATAAGTTCTTGATGATATTTATCTTGATGACGTTTGATATTTATTGTAGAAGAACTTGATTCTTGAGTTGTTCTTATATATAATTTATATGATGGAAGAACTAGGTCCTGATGATATTTGCATGAACTAATTGAACAAATTTAGATTTTCATTACCTAGTTTTCTACTAGGTTGCCATGAGTGAAAGATAAGTTCCTGGACTTAGGTAAGATCACACATCTTACTAAGTCATATTACTGATCAAAGCTGATTTTTAGGAGGGAAATTGCACTTAAGTGAACATGAAATTGTTATTATTTTGTTATGAGTTTGTCATTATTAAAAAGTTGGGGAAATTTGTTAAGCTATGTTAAATGTAAAGTTTTGATGATTGACAACCATAACAAACATTATACAAGAATCAGTATTTTAACATATCTTAGATAAGGAGTTGATATGTTTATGATAGATAAAAAACTGGAGAACTAGGCTCTTATTATATCTATTGAAAGAGCTAGGTTACAAAAGTTTTATGTACGAATTGAAGCTGGAATCAAGTCCTTCGCGGTAGATTGGAGAGGTCTGATGATCAACTGATATAAAATAGATTCTAAATGTGAGTGGAGCTTTAGAATTAAGAGAAATTATATGTGAAGATCAAAACATTTATGAAAACCAACCGTCATCTCTCCTATATAAAGCACTATATTGATGCCATTTAAGATATACACTATTTACATAGATCAAGATTTATACATGGCAAATAGTTGTCACAGTGATGAGTGCTTTGTGAGAAACAATTGTCAACAAAGAGAACTTGTTCCTAATAAGCTACTACTTTAGTTCTCGAGTTGTTCGATTGATTGTTGTTAATTGTAACCTATTTACTTTCATAGAAGATTTTTAATAGGTGTTTGTTCCTCAAGTTGTAAAGACTTTCAAGATTGGAGTAAAATCTTGAGAGACCCTTTCCACTCTTAGAAGATGAATAAGAGTTTGGGAGGGGACTTAGGCTAATTAGAGATGAAACCCTACTAAAAGAGTCCAAAACAACCTCACTTAGGAGTTAAAAGGGTGAGAAATTATCAAAATAACCTGGAGATTTAATTTAGAAAAATAACTTAAAACTGCGACTTCAGGTTCCACGAGGGCAGTCCACGAGTCGTAGACTGAACCAGGACTCGTGGTTCCTTCTCGTGGTTCCTGGCCTAAAAGACCTACTGCGAAACATGGTTCTAAGAGTTAACATCACGACTCGTGGAACCATTCACGAGTCGTAGAAACCATTCGTGGTTATTGGGGAAAAAAGGTGTCCTCAGTTTTAGTTCCACGGACTGGTTCCACGACCCGTTGACACCCCTACATCTACTAGCTCAACCCCCCCCAAAAAAAAGAAAAAAGAAAATCAAAACTAATAAATCGAAAGGGCTAATTCTATATTTTGAAAACTTTAAGGTGCTTAAGAAAACTTTAAAGTGTCAAAATTCATAAAGCTAAAGAAGCTTGCAATTGTAAGAGAATCGAAGAAAAAGGAAGGGGGAGAAGGATGATGCGAACAAGGTTGGTATGGTTCACATTAGGTTTCACTTCAGCTTCAGCTACAATGACCCATTTCATTTTCAGAGATCTATGGTCTGATCGTCTCTCTCTTTCTTCACAAGTATTTTCTCTCACCAAAAACACCTTTGTAATTATTATTAGAAGTCGTTTGGTACGCGGACTAAATTATCTTGAGATTATAATTCGCATGACTAATTTATATCATCTACGAGATGAGATAAAATAATCTCATGTTGGATGGGATAAGGTGGGATATCCCAGAACTAAACCTGGATAAAGTTATATTGTCTACCAAACACAGGATAAATTTTATCCCAAGCTTAATTTTGGGGTATCCCGCGTACCAAACGACCCCTTATTGTTTGTTGAAATAAAATAAATGTTGATTTATGCTTTTAATTTTTTTTAGTTGAAGGAGAAATTTGGTGTCTTGGGGACTAGGGTTTCCAATCTTGAATCAGCGCTTCATGATAGTTCCAATACTCAGCAGGTAATTTTCTGCCTAACAAGAGTGCATTAGACTCCCTCGGTTTCTTTTTTACTTGTCACATTTCGCTTTACGAGAGTCAATTTGATTGATTTTAGGAGCTAAGTTGGATTAGATTAATTTAAAATTTAGATGTTCGCAAATTATATGAAAATACTATAAGTTGCAATCAGTGTTATCAAAAAAGCAAAATGTACAAAAAAGCTCTGAGGTCCGTTGGGGCTTTAAGCGTAGAGGGCAAATAAAGCGCGGGCTTTAATGAAAAAGGACACAAAGGGAGAAAAATATATATATATATATATATATATATATATATATATATATATATGTTTAGTTCAAGACTAATAATTATAAGCATGAATGACAAATATATGGACAAAGAAGTAGAAAAACAAAATAATGTACCATAAAGTGAAATATCAATTGTTTAGCGTTGCCTCCTTAGAAGAGGTTCATTGGCAAGGAAAAATATGCCTTATAACCTTGATGACGAGACTGAAGCGTACATTAAGCGAGGCGAAGTGCTCAACACATTTTAAACCTCGCTTCAGGGCTTAAGCGCACTTTAAGCACGCCTTTGACAACACTGGTTTCAATCTTTCGATATGATAAAAAATACATCTTAAAATATCGGTCAAAATCCATATAGTTCGACTCTCGAAAAGCATTATGTGACAAGGAAAAAGGAATGGAGGGAGTACTAAGGGAATTCTCTTTCCATCATGAAAATAGTTGCTAATTACTTGAAGAATAGCTATATTTTCTTGAAAGAAGCATGGATTTGATTATGAAGCAAGATTTCTTGTAATTTGTTTAACCTGAATTTTGCTCAAGTAGTTAAGGCCTTGAGTGTATCTTTTGTTCTTTTTATTTTTCTGATTAGGCAGTTAAGCTGGTCAATTTATGTTCAAGTACGGTTCGACTATGAGGTTATCTATTAGATAAGCACATTCCACTGGAATTAAGCTTCATTTAGTTCCAGACAAAGAGCAAAAGACGGGCAAAAAGAATGCTCTGCAAACAAAAATACCATAAGAAGGGAATTGATCTTCTTGAGAAGGATATTGACATTTTATGCACACCAAATATTGACCAGAACATTGAACTTTATAATGAATGCATCTTTCTGATATCAGCATACTCACACCTTGAGAAATCTGGATTTTGGTTGTGTTCCGACCTCTTGCTAGAATTTGCATTTTCCGATGTTGGCTTTCTCTAGAGTTTTCTGCATTTAGTCGAGGTACGCAAGTTGGCCAAAATACCACCAACAAAAATAATTACGCCTCAGTGGCTCAATCCCAAACAAGTCGGGTTGACTATATGAATCCTCACTTCTTCATTTAGTGGTTGTTTGGACATAAAAATTGTGTAATTAGAAAAAAAGTTGAAAATGGAATTTGGAAATTGGAATCGTGTTTGGACATGAATGCAAATTGGAGTTGTTTTTGAATTTTTATGAGTGATTTGGAGTGAAAATTGTGAATTATTACTTATTTTTTTTGCAGTTTTTTGAATTCCGGGAAATTGGGGCGGGAAATTGTAACAATTCTATGTCCAAACAGTTTTCCAAAATAATATTTCGGAAAAAATTGAAAAATATCCGTGGCCAGAGAGACACTTAACCGAGTTAATATCATTATCATACTAAATAAATAAAAGTAAAAAATAAGTTAAATATATATATATATATATATAGATATAACAACTTCATTCCGTGTGATTTTAGGTCTACCCGTTCCCTTTAAACACCTCCACTTACCATAATTTCACACCTACAAACCGGTGCATCCGTAGGTCAACACAGAATATGTCTAAACCATCGCAAGCGGCCTTCTCTCATTTTATCCTCAATACGTGCTACTTGCACCTTCAAGCCAATGTGGTCATTTTTAATCGTATGTAATCTGGTATGGCCGCACATCCATCGTACCATCCGTATTTCTACAACACTCATTTTGTGGATATGTTGGAATTTTAGCAGCCCATCATTCACACCATATAACATTGCTGGTCTTATAACTGCTCTATAGAACTTACCTTTCACTTTGGTAGACATCCTTTTATCATATAACACATGATATCACTTTACCATTTCAACCATCTGGTTTTAATCCCATGAGTAACATCTATCATTCCACTCTCTTAAAATAATGAGCCCAGATATCTAAATTGTTTGCATTTTGGCACTGCAATTCCGTCTAGTCTCACCTTAATTTTGCTCTTCCATGTTGATTAAACCTGCAATACATGTATTTAGTCTGTCTTACTTATCCTAAAACCCTTTCTCTCTAAAGTGTTCCTTCATAGTTCAAGCTTTTGGTTGACACCTTTACTAGTTCCATTAACTTAACACAATATCATCCGCAAATAGCATACACCATGGGATCTTATTTTGTATTGTGTTGGTTAGCTTGTCCACAACTAGGGTAAACAAGCAGGGGCTCAATGTCGGTCCATAGTGTAATTCACTATTATATGGAACTCCTCTGTATCACCTACTATTGTTTTCATGCTGGTTACGGCTCCTTCATACATGTACTTTATGGCAATTTTTTGTTCTTCATCACCCATTGAAGGACCTTGCGTGGTGCTTTATCATATGCTTTCTCTAGATTAATAAACACCATATGTAGATCTTTCTTCTTTTCGCAATAGATTTTCATCAATCTTCTTAGCAAGCGCATGGTGCTTTATCGTATGCTAGTTCTCTTTCACTCTTGTCGTGTTCCTAAGTCTATGCTCTATCACTCTTTCCCAGAGTTTCATCATATGAGTTTATGCCACGATAGTTCGCACAACTTTGAATATCTCATTTGTTCTTATGAATCGGAATCAGGGTGCTCTTCTTCATTGGGCATCCTACCTCATTTTAGTATAGCATTGAATAGCTTGGTGAACCATTCTCTGAACTCTCCAAGACACTTCCAAACTTCTATAGGAATAGTATCAAGACCACAAGCCTTTCTAATATTCATATTTTTTTAAAACTGAAAGGATCATAAAAATTTTAATTTTCATATTTTTATGGCATCCTCCACGAGGTAGTGGTAAGGTCTGTGTACACTCTACCCTCCCCAGACTCCACTTGTGGGATTTCACTAGGTATATTGTTGTTGTTGTTTATGGCATCCTTTATCTCTGTCGGCTTAGTTCTATAAGTGTAGCTAAAGTTTCTGTCGTTCACAAAGGTGTGGAAGTCTAAAATGTTATTCTCTTGGTTCGAGTTGAACAATGGATCAAGATAGTCTCTCCGTCTCTCCTTAATCTCGTTATCACTCGTCAACACTTGTTGAGAATCATCCTTAATACAATTCACTTGGTTTAATTCCTTACCCTTTTTGTCTCTTACTCGTGCTAGTTTAAACATTTCTTTCTGCCATTCTCGCATTCCTAGTTTGTGATACAAGCAATCTAGAGCTTCCTCTCGGGCTTATTTATAGCCCTTAGCTTCCCTCTTAGCTCCCTTGTATTCTTGAAAGGCTTGTCTATCCTCTGCTTTTGGCAACTTCCTATTACACTCTCGTTAGTTTTAATCACTCTTTGGACCTTCTCATTCCACTGCCAGGATTCCTGTGGTCGAGGTCCTAAACCTTTAGTCACACCTAATACTTCAGTTGCTACTTTCTTGAAGCAATTGAAGTGTTAGGTGTGTCTAAGGGGCTAGGACCTCGACCAATGTTTTTCAAAAAATAAATATAAAGTTCGCCTTCTGCACTTGCATACATCCATAGCCGATTACCTCATTCAAATTGACTTAAGAACTTCTAAATAGTTCTGCCCAGCTCACCCTTCCAACAGATGACCTCTCACCATATTCCTATATATAACTTTGATATATCTGCGCTGTCTCTGTTCCTCATTCCAGGTGTTGCTACTAATCTTGTCAGTCTTCTAAATGGAGGCTAGATTTCTTACCGTCACTGAGAACCTAAGTGAGAATGCTTCTAAGAACGCATCTGATTAGGATGCTTAGGCCTCCTTTATAGAATCAGTTGCAGCATCTAAAAGTATTTTTCAGCACTTTATGCTTATAAACTACTTTTAATCGGCTAACCATAAGGGCTCTAGATCATGGATAGGACCTCCCAGTTACTCCTGCGATATTCCACAATCCCCTTGATTGCTTCTAATTAAAACCATTATAACTATGTGCTTATTTATCTTTTTATTTTCTCTAAACAGTGGCATTCCAACTTGTGCTTACCTCGGCTAATTCACCAAATACTTGGTATCTCTCACTAGTACAAGTACCAAATAGCTTTGTCCACCAATGTGTGGGCAAATGTCAGTAATATTTCACCTATTGTTTGCTCTGTTAGGATTCGCCATGGTTCCCATGGTTGTTATCCAACTTTTTGACGGCTAGACCATTCCCTAACGGGCAACTGGAAAGTAGAACCATCATTGTTTTCTATCCCAAATGTCGTTTGGCCTGCAAACTGACCTGACAAGTCTGGTGAAATTGGCTGAGAGCCAATAAAATAGTTAGATTGGAACAAGTTCTTTCTTCTCTTTGTCTGATGTCCCATAATATTACTGTTTCACCTTTGCTACTTGAACTTAACTCTACCCAATCCACGGCATATTTCTGCAAATTCTTTTAGCTAATTCAGCAATCCATCATTCAATTTGGTCTCTTGAAGAAATAAAGTCAGTGTTTTATTACTTACTGAGAATTTTCAGCACTGTATGTTCTCCCTGTCTGTCAAACTTCTTATAGTCCATCTAATGGTTTTAACTTTCATTTTACAGCTTCAAGCAACTTGTTTGAGAGTGAAGAATAATAGTAATAGTAGTAGTCATTGGCAATTCAACCCATTCCTTTCCTTGCTTCCTCCGGAGCTTTCCCCATAAGAAATCCTGAATTTTTATTCTTTGAACTCTCTGACCCTTCTGTTTTGAGCTCCTGCATATGTTCCTGCCACTAGGGTCTTTTTTCTCGTTTGCTTTGTTTTCTCATGGTTAAATCTCTATCTTCCTCTCCAGAACTTTCGAACTCACTTCAAGTTCAGCCAGATCCATGATCCAGCCTTTCTAGACCCCGGGGAGGAGGAGGTACTTGATTTCACATTCTCTCTCTTCCTCTATCCTTCGCTGATTCTGCATTCTCTCTTTCCTATATCCTTGGCTGATTTTGCCTTCTCTCTTCCTCTATCCAAAGCTTCGACCTCCATTGACTGTGTTCATTCATAGATCATCAGCTACTTCAAGTTCAGCTAGATCTGTTATCCATTCAGCCTTTATGGACATAGATTCTGTCTTTTGAAGCGGCAGCTACTTTAAGTTTCTAGACTCTGGGGAGGAGGTACTTTTTGTGTGGTCTCCCTCTTCTACTATCCTTGTCTGATTCCGCATTCTCTCTCTTCCTTCATTCATGGCTTTAAAGTTTAACCTCCATTGATTGTCGCCATTTATGGAGAGATTTTGTCTTTTGAAGCGACAACAGCTACTTCAAGTTCAGGCAAATTCATGATCCAGCCAACCTTTCTAGACCCTGGGCCTTACGGAACATGTATGAATTTGATAAATCATAACTTGTAGGAATGTCACAACTGTACAGCTTTCTTGCCCATGTGATTTATTTGGCGTACTCATAAATAATCCGCTTATCCCATCTGTTAATGGTGGTGGGACATCAAAGCTCTTTTCATGACGAGTCTTGGCTTGTCCTGTAAACTGTTCTGCTCCAGGCCTGGTTTCTGATTTCTCCAAATTATGACAAGTTTCTGTAGAAACTGACCCATTTCTCCAATTCAAATTTGAAATCAGTCTGTCCTCGCGTATGTGCCCACGTGGTCCATCAACATGACCACCATTATCATTCTGCACTTAGCGTATGGATTCCTTCTTCAACCCTTGTTGCCCAACTAAGTTGGAATTAGATCTTCTCCAGCGAAAATTGTTTGAGGTTTCTGCTTCTTTCTTTCTCTAGCATGCTAGCTCTATAACTGTTCTTTATTGTATGTATTGCTTCCATCCATGCACTAATGACAGATATTTTTTTATATGGGGAAAGCAAATTTGTTGAGAGGTGTTGTTGCAGGGGGACTATATTTCCTCCATGAAGCAGTTGAAAGTGTGTTGAGCGACTAATGTTGTTTGCTTTTTCCTGTTAAAAAAATGTAAATAGATGAACAGTATTTTTGCAAATGGACCAGAAGAATTCATTGTGTCCCCGCCTTCCCTTTTCTTTTACTTGTTTCATGAAAACTAATGAATGCAGCAAGTTGTAAAACTGAGGTGTTTTTACTTGCCAAAGATTAGAGTAAGGGGCAAAATGTGGCGTTAAAAAAAAAATCAAAGCAGCTCTGTGGCACTTCACTTGGTCCTTTCTCTTTTATTCCACCCACCAATTTCACGTATTCAATTATTCAAAATGTCTTTTTCTTTTCACCAAGTGTTTCTCGTACTTGAAGTACTTTTGCTGTTACAGTTGACGTGACAATTCTAGTTCTGGTTGTTACTGTATTGTTAACTCATTTATACCCATGGGCAGAGGAGGGATAATGTCGAAAAAGATATCACGCACCGATGCTATTAGCATAGCTTCTTTCTTGGTGTATGTGGCTCTTTTGTTTTCAAGGCGTCACACTTGGAACAGTTTGGTCATAATTGTTGTCAGGATACATTCAATGTTCCATTCTTTGGGTTTGTGCCTGAAGGCACTTAAAAATGGGGACTGAGGCTTGGTTGATTGATTGCTGGATTAATTTTGCTGCTGAAAGCACCATGTCACCTTTTTAGAACCAAAAAGAAAAGGAATAATGTTATAAATTGTTAGAATGTTTCACATTCTCGAGGATGGGCTGTTATCGCAAGTCGTAGGCAATCCTCACTTCATTAGTTAGCTTTGGGGTCAAGTTAGACCCAAGGTCCCTTTATAACAACGTATACAATATGAAGTATTAATTTGTTTTGGATGAGAGCATCAGATCTGATTGTTCTTCACTCTTGATTTGAGATCTTCCCTTGCTGCTCTTGTGCTTGGTTAACTGCTTTAGATTTACTAAGTTTTGCTTAGATTATTATACTTAATGATCTTACAGCTCTTCTGCCTTCTCTTGTAGGATGAAGGGAACTAAGTATAGCACCATCGTCTGATCATTTCTTTAGCATGGCTGGATTCTGTTTCTTGATTATGTATCTTGGTGATGTCAGATATCAACAAACAATCTGCAATAGGGAAATGAAATTTTTATATTTCCTTTGGTGGTGCAAATTTGTTGTCTCGCATACTTTGTAATCCAGTTGTGATCAGAACGTGACCCCCCCCCCCCCCCCAAACCACCACCACCACAACCTACCCAGAAAACAAGTTGCAGTTCTGATCTGTTGACGGGGGTGTTCCCTCAAGTTCAACAAGATTGTTATACATTTTTATTTGGAGATCTGTGGTTTTCAACATGGTATTTTCTGACAATTTAGCATTGTTCTGACTTCAGACTTTCCTTGTTTGAATTGCTGAGAAGAAAAAAACATCACCTCTACTAGTTATGTGTATAGTTTACAATGTGTGAACTATGGAAAAGATGGTATAAAAATGAATACCTTTTCTTGTTTTGTGAATTTCATACATGCCACTGAGGGGTTCGTCCCCATTGTTGGCTTCTTTAACTTTCTGAAGAAACAAGAATTTTCTACCGTTTATTTTTGGGAAAACTATAAACAGAACTAAACAAATATATGGTCCCAAAAAAAGGCATTTTTTGGTCCCCTGAGATGAAGATGCAGGGGATCGGATCGATGTGCCACGACAAAATAAAAGAATGAAAGGCCGCTTTGTGTTGGATGCTCTCTAACCTCACTGAGTCACGACCATGATGGCTCTGTTGTCTGGGAGAGCGTTGAATCTTGCTTCTTCTCCAGAGTAAGTCATATGAGCTCTCATAATTCTTCTAAAATGCCTATGATCTTTCCTATTATTTACATGACTGAAACAGAATTTGAGCCAGTGTTGGCTTCTTTCCCTGTGCCTAATTCCATCACATCTGCTTCTGCAGAATGAGGCTTGACAGAAGTATCTAAGTTGTTATCATTCTCTTCGTGGTGTGCTTCGAAAGACCACACGAGGACTAACATTACCATTACTACAGAGAGGAAAACAAGTCCTCCCCATACCAAATGCGCACTTTTCTTCAATGGTTTGCAATGTTTGTCAATGATATCATTGAATGCATTAAATACAGTGTCACACTGAGTTAAATTCTCCATTCCAGGGTACACGTCCAGGATTTTCTGAACCGCGGTTGTGTATGCCTCCACAGTGTTGAAATCTCTAGGGGAGATCATGACTCCTCCCTTGCAGTTTGGATCAGTGCAAGTCAACATCTTGAATATCTTCATCAAACAAAAAGGTAAGAATATGTGAAATTAACTCGTGATGTTGTTGTCGTTGAACTTTATACACTATGGCAGTAAAGTGTTAAAAAACTATTGTTCGTCACATTAAGGTAACTGAACTTTACTTCACTATATGTAATAATAATAACCATACGTGAAATTAACTCTTGATTATGTGCAAAATTACCCGAGGGAGGTCTCCTACGCGAATTGTAGTAGATGAACAGTTCTCTGGCTCGTAGTTATATTGTGGTGGACCGGAGAAAGGATTGCAGATTTGTGCAACATTTCCATATTCTGTTGATAATCTTTGATTCACCTGCAGTTTTCAAATCTTGCTTGAGTCATAAAAACAATAAGAGAGTACATCTATTTGTAGCTATGTTGCTCGAACTCTCCAATATGTTGTTGCACTGTGTCGGTATCCTATGAAAATTCACTATTTTTAGAGAGTTCGACACGCATCCCGTGACATTTTTGAAGAGTTTGAGCAATAAAGATCCCCAGGTAGCAGGGGAAGGGGAGTGGTAAGTTGTCAAATTTCATATATTTTGTTTGGTGCCATTTCTACAGGGTACATTAGCCTTTTTAGATTAATTAAATGTTAAATGTGTTGATTTTGGTCATCATGATGTGATGAAAAATCTAATTAGAATCCATAAAATATACTCCCCGTTTTGATTTGTTTGTCTTATTTTTACCTTTTTAGTTCGTTTCAAAAAAAATATTTCTTTCCCTTTTTGGCAATTTTTTAATTTTAACTTTTCACGTGATATGTTTAAAACCACAAGAATAAAGGTCATTTTAGTACATTCCGCATATCTTTAGTTTAAGATCATAAAATCCAATAATTTTCTCTACTTTTTTGAACTTCGTGCCAAATTAAACTCAGACAAACCAATTAAAATGGATAGAGTATTAGAAGTAATATGAATTTAGTTTCAAGTTTACCTCATTGACTATTTTATGTACCCCTTGACTGACATCTTGAAGGACTGATTCTGCTGAAACCAATTCATCACAGGGAAGAATTGAACTCAAACTGCTATTATAGGGATCTAATTGGAAACTTTCTAGTGCAGTGCATGTATCTCCAGCAAAGCTGCAAGGAAAATCATATATTGTCACTTTTCAATAATGTCATCAGATGCGTGTTAAATTTAAAAAGGCATAATACATAAATATATTTTTTAACTTGGCTTCACATGACATTTATGCCCTTCAATTTTGTACATGCACAAGTAGGCACTTAAACTTGTATAAAGTTGAATAAGTAGACACACACGTCCTACATGACATCTAGGTGGCAGTACAAGTGAAATTGCCATGTAGATGCCACACAGATGTCATGTAGGACGTGTGTGTCTATTTGTTCAACTTTATACAAGTTTAAGTGTCTACTTGTGCACACCCAAAGTTGGAGGGCGTAAATGCCAGTTCAGGTCAAGTTAAAAGGCATATATGTGTGCATTTTAAAGGATTGGACACGAGTGTGGTTCTATTTTTTGAGAGTCCAAACAACTTAGATCCAAAGTATATTATAAAATTTTGAATTGGTTGAGATTTGAGAATAGTTTTCATACTTGTCTAAGAAGTAATAAATTCCAAAAAGAAACCAGCACAGAGTTGTAAAGATCCAGCATAATGCAATGAGCCTGCATTCAATTAAAAGAATATTGTATTAGAAGCTTGACCAATTTATTATTTGAATATTATTTATTGGACTATGACATAAGTATTAAATAAATATAAAGTATTTTGTTATTCTTAGATTAATTGTGATATAACATACTTACAATTTAAGGGTTCTTCTAAATTTGAGTATCCCAAATGCTGCAATTAAAAAGATTACAGTGTTAGTGTATACATTAATACTAACTCAATTTTCTAGTAAACCAATATGGATGGTCTTAGCAAAAAGTAAAAAATAAAAAAATAAAACAAGATAGTGTTTACCTGATAAGGCAATTACAGCAACCAAGTTCAAAGAAATAACCACTGTTGTCACTATGTACCTGTGATTGGAAGCACGTATTCACGTCAATGATTTCAAGGTAAAATAAAAAGTATATAAAATTAATTATTTTCAAATTTTAGAAGTTTCACTCTTTTTTTGAATCGAAACAAAAAAAAGCCTGTCACGTAAATTGGAACAGAAGGAGTATATTAGACTTGTTACACAGAATTAAATATTTTAATTAATGATTTTAAGAAAATATATGTATTATTAACGCACGAAACTTAAAACTTCTTGGACACAATAGCTTAAAACAATATATAGTGTGTATAGATACCGGTGGAATAGTGAGGTTTTAACTATAGCCCTATGAAAAAAAAACATTTTTTTTAGATTTTGTTTTCTTTGAAAAATAAAACCAAAACTTATGTCTTAAAATGTGATTTTATTTTTGTAGTCACTACTAAAAAAATCATTATTTTTTCAACAGAAATTTTTCACTAAAAAATACTCTGTAGCTATTCCCACAAGTATTTTAATTGAATCGATAGAAAAAGAAAAAATAGCAATGTTTTCATATAGAAAAATTATGAAGTTTCTCACTATTTCAGTGAGAATCTCTTTTTCATCGTGCATTTTCTCAGTGAGCTGGTTCGATGAGAAATGAATAAGAAAATCATGTTCTACAGCACAAATTTACCACTAATTTTCGTTATGGAAAATACCTTCGTTTCTAGTAATTAATGAGCTTTCAATTTTATAAGTTAACGCAATAAAAATTAGAAAAGGTTAAAATTAGGGCTAAAAAGATGTTCCTATGCTAAAATCGAACAGGGGTCAAAAATTACGTGTCTACGATACTGCAATTATAAGGAGAGTGAGAGAGACTTACACTATGTTGAGGAGTTTCTCAATCAATCTTCTATTCTTTCTGGCTTCCCTACTTATGTCATCAGCTTGTCTATCAAGCCTTCTAGAAGTAGGAATCAAGAAATTAGAAGCTTCTGAACCTATATCAGTTTCTTCTAATCTACTGTTCATATCTCTCATGGCTTTTGTTGTAATGTAAATAGTCTCTGATGCATCATCTGCTGTATCAATTATTATATCTACTACTCTATCTGTTTTTGAATGAAACTTTTCATTTCCCCCTAGAACCAGCCCTGTTGCAGTTCTGCAATAAATATAAAAGTATTAGTAAAGTCACCTTGATGGAATGTCGTGACGGAGCCATGATTTTGAATTTTAAAATGATGATGTCAAGTGATAATAACTAGATTCTAAAATTAATATCTATACATATTTAATGAAATTTTTTAACATAAATATAATATTTGAGTAAATTACTGAATCTAGTTGATCCTGTATCAGAGCTTCTAGTTCCGCCCCCGATGGGACATATATGTGTTTTGTTGTGATTTTACTCTTATAGAGGATAAAGTGAAGCTATTTTAGTTTTGACAAAATATAATATTTTCTTCGTTCCAATTTATACGAAGGTCTTTTATTGTGCATCGAGTTTAAAAATGAAAGAATCTTTTTAATTTATGGTCAATAATAAGTTATAGATATTTGTGTGGTTATAATTAATCTCATTAAGGATAAAATGGGATAAAAAAAGGTATCACTTTATCTTTTTAGAACTGGCTAAAAAGAAAAGAGCAGTATCATACTCCCTCCCTCCGTCTCAGTTTATATAACTCACTTTCATTTTTAGTCAGTCCCAAAAAGAATAACACATTTATGTATTTAGTAATAATTTAATTTTAAAATGCCTATTTTACCTTTAATGAAATGATTTATAGCTACACAAACATCTATGACTTAATTTATACCACAAATTTCAAAAAAAAATCTTTCTTTCTTAAACTCCATACCAAGTCAAACTAACTCACATAAATTGGGACGAAGGGAGTATAAATTAGGGCGAAGGGAGTATAATTTATAAAATAATATAACTTCACTCTAATAATTGATATAATTCAGCGAATATACGTGAAATTATGTACTCCCTATACACACATTTTAAACCTTAGATGATGCAAACAAGTTTGTATGAGCCGAGAGTCTATCAAAAACAGTCTATCTATACAATCATAAGATAGGGTTAACATTGTGTACACACCATCCTCTCCAAACCCTACTTATGAAATTTCACTAGATATGTTGTTGTTGATGATGCAAACAAGTTTGTGAAGTGAGTAACTTACATTGCTAAAATTGTCAAGAAAATGGCTGAGAGAAAAAGCCAAAGATAGTATTCTTGTTTATAATGACAAGAAGTTGATCTCTTTTTGAGCTTTCTGTTGTTTCTTTTGCAGCAAAAGGTTGAAGCAAGAAGGAATAGTCCATAACATAAGCCACACAAGAGCCATATCACAGCAATGGCATAGCCATATATACCTGTAAAGATAGTGGACTGCACCAAACAATAAAATTTAGTTCTTAGAAATTAATTATTTATAAGATTCAACAACCTTCTAGATTTCTTATCTAACATTTTGAAACTTAGCTAAATGTTATTGACATAAAAATCAAAGTTATGTAATAATACTAAGTGGAATGACCAAAATCTTAGCAAAATTATTTTCCTATTGGACTTTATACATGTATCATGTATATATGTAGTAACTTTGTTTTTTTTTTTTTTTTAGAGAGACATAAGAGGAAGAAAAAAATTAAAGGAGCATTTTGGAAAGACAGTTAGGAGGTTCAAAACTAGCATTAAATGTTGGTAACATGTCCCTCTTCATGCTTTCTTTCAAAGCAAGAAAGAATATTTGACAAGGCTCAAGTCCAAATTGATGTCAAGTGAAAAAGAAACTAGGGTTAGAGCAATTGAAAAGGAAAATTCCCCGCCGGCTGTTATCTATCTATTCGGTGGTGGAAAATCAACTATTGTTGATGGCACGATTTACTGGGGTGGCTGGTGGAAGAAGACGGATACATATGAGGATTACAAGTTATATGACCATTTGCTTAAGCATGACCTGACAAATATAATACTGACCCTAACACTTGGGAAATTGAGGATTCTCTTGGATACATTCCCCGTATGCGGCCCTTGGTAGGTGCTTTTGGTAACAGAGAGTTTTTTGGTACTAAGAAGCTTTTTTTTCTGGGTAGCTTGAGGGTTAGAAAATGGTCAGAGCAGAGCGGAGGTAACTGGAGATAGGGTGCACGAACCTTCAACTTGGAGGCCCGATACAATATGTGGGATTGTCTTCCTTGAAAATAGCAGAATTGTTTCAGTATATATAACAATTATAACGCTGTTATTGTAGATAACTAATAGGATGGTACAAAAGAAGTTGTGTTATATTCCATGAATTCAGATGGTATGATGCGTTTTGAAATAGTGGAGAAATAACTAGGACCTTCAGTGTTGCCTAGTGAATCGCATAGTACTGATATACATAAAGATTTTGCTCTTTCAGCCTATGTATTATGTAAAAAGATATATGACTTTTCATTTAATCTGAGCATTTCAGGTCTCGAACATTGTGAAGATAAAACCATTAGTTTACTCTCTGATACTGTTCTTGAAGTACGGGTACTCATACGTGAGAAAACATTCTATAATGTGCTATAACATATTAAATTATCTTGGTAGAGTAAAACAATTCATTAAGAAGACGATAAATGCCAACTTACGCTCCAATAGTGTTTTTCCGTAATGTCATATCCTCCTCTGTATTTCTTAAAATTCTTCAAAGGATCAATCCTCACAGTATCATCCGATTGCTGCGTGGATCCTAACTCGCTCTGTATTTCAACTAATTCTCGTTCTGCAAAATGAATGAAGTTATTTTGCAGAAAGATTCAGAAGTAAATAATATAAAAGTTTGTGAACTCCTGTATTTCTATATCTCTTATGATGATAAATGATAGTAATATTGTTCATTAATGGAAAAAAAATAGGTTAATGTTTTGAATAGTTATTATAAATATATTCTGTTATTAAAAAGTTGTTGTATATCTTGCATATATATATATGGAAATGACATGTGTATGCATTGATCCAATAAAAGGGCGATCTTTACCCAAAAAGTTGGCTGGATTCATTGTTCATGTTTTTTAGTCGTATACATAAATTATACACTAAATATACATGATTATACACATACTATACATAAATTATACATATATATTGTACCTCTGTCAGCTATTTAGGTTGAGTAAGTTTTTTGAGATTTCTGAATTCTTACCTGGTCCAATTAGTCCTCCATCAAGACTAGTGATGTTCAAGGCAATAAGAATAACAACCAGCAGTAAAGATATAATCACTTTCCTCCTTTGCATCCACTCCATATACATATTCAACCTTGTCAACTGCCATTTAGTCATCAAATAACTTGTTAATTAGGCAAGTCATCAAATAACTTGTTAATTAGGCTAGTCATAAATAACTTGTTAATTAGTGCGATAATGACTAATTTGACTTGTTTTTTCCAAAAGAGAATGTTTTAAAATACAAATAATATTTAAATTATTCCTTCAACACGGGGGCACACACTCACAAAGAAAAAAACTTTTAAAAAGAAAAGAAAAAAATGAGGTATGCCACTTGAGAATTACTCTCCCTCTATCCCAAATTTATTTGACACATCTGAAATTCTGAGAGTCAAACGAATTTATCTCTAATCGTGATTTTCTCATATGTTATTTATATATTTTAAATTATTAATTATTGTATTATAACGTATAGTATTTTACGTTAGAAATGGGAAGAAATACTCCCTTCATCCATCTTTATTTGTTCACTGTTGATTTGACACACACCTTAAGAAAATAATAAGAATAATTTACTATATCACCCTTTGAATATAATAAATTTTTAATGATTTAAAAAATGCATTGGATAATGAATAGTATTATTCAATAGCAAGGGCAAAATAAACACAAAATGATAAATTATCTATTGATTTTCCAAACTAGATAACTATTATTGGAATTTTATTTTTAGTATACTGGACAAGTAAAAATAAACAGAGAGAGTAATAAAGAAGTCAAAATTAGGAAAATGAATGGCATGACCATTAAATTCATCCATTCATTTCTTCTACCTAACTCCAGTGTTCACGAAATTTCACCCCAATTCATCCGACCGGCTATTTAGACTATGAAAATAATATATTGTGCGCCTCAGTTCTAAATAAGTTAGGATTAATTATACAGACGCGGGACTAACTTTAAGGAATAGGATTCAATCGAATTCTCTCTGTCGAAAATTATACGATGTAAATAGCGTAAAAATAATTTTTTTTTGTTAAGTTCTGATCTTAATAAAAAGAAATAGTCTAGCAAATTAAGTGGTAAAGGAGGTTCCGAAATTCCACAAGACCCCTTCATGTTTCAAACTCGAGAAGAAGCTTTCGAAGGCGTGTGTACCATTATTTTAGTTATTTCACTAGTGATTTTTGTTTTAGGTTATAGGTTTAAATCTCAAATGTAAAATGCTAGTCTTTTTTTGAATATCCTTATATAAAATTTCTTGCCTCCGTCACTCATTAATTAACGCACTCTCTAGCTCTTTCTCTAAATATAAAGCATATCAGCATGAGCGTTGCTTATATTGTCAATTTCAAGTCCAGATACACTAAGTTGACATTCAACATAAAACTAAAATTTTATGATTTAATCAACTAAAAAACAGAATTTAGTGACAGACAAATTTTATAGCTTAACAGCTAAATCCGTCACTAATTTTATTTAGCAATGAATATTTCTATTAGCTATGAACAAATTAGCAACGAAATTCATAACTAATTCCTGTTTTTCAGTGACCTTTGGTTGGAAGGAAACCTGTATTCATATTCATATAAAGAGAAGGATATCCAGAGGAGTACGTTTATAATAAGTTTATTATATATATCTTCATGAAGCTACATGTTTATTAATTATTGACCAAGATTTCACCAATTTGGAGTAATTTTGATGTCCAGCCACTTAAAAAAAAAAAAACTAAAATTAGCTACGAATTTCATAAATAGCTCATAGATAACAAATTTTTCTAATAATATGTTGCTAACCGATCGCTAAACTGAATTAGCGATAGAATTTGCCAGTCGATAATTCCTATTATTTTCTTAATAATAAACTAAACTTTGAAAATGGTTAAATGGAATCCCATAAATAAGAAGAGGAAAAACAAAAACAAGAAAAGAAAGGATAAATACACACACTATATATATATATATATGGAAGAATATATTTTAATTAATTGTCACCTGAGAATAAACAAAACTTGGTGTCTGGTATTCTTCTTCAGCTAGCACAACACTACTTTCTTCTTATAAGCTTTTCCTCTATACACAACTCATCAAGAAGAGAGCCTTCTTGTTTTATTTAACTTGAAGATATATATATATATATATTTAACTTGGAGTAGTATTGGAAAATTCTTCATGTCCATTATTCTGGTCCAAGGATAGAAAGTTTTATTCTAGATAGTTTTTCTGTAGAGAAAAGGGAAAGTTCAGTACTTTCACACTATGAAAAATGATCAAATGTGTCTTTTTGTTTATTTATTAATTAATTAATAATAGCAGCCATCCACTTTTGTGTACTTTGAATATTAACAAACATATCGAGAACTTTCAAAGTAAATATCATATCCCCTCCTTTTGAAGCTCCAAAAAATAGCTTTAAAAAAAGTTACTGAAATTTAGTCAAAAATAGTTAGCAATAAAATTTATATTATACACCGTCAAACCTTTCTATAACAGTTCCTCGTTATAATGACATTTTGCTATAACAACTTTATTTTCTTGAAAAATGATTTTTCATGTTATATTTTTGTTCTCTGTGACAACAATGACATTAATTCATTATAGCAGTACATTCTTTGTAAAATTACTTCTCTATAACAATCATACTCAAATATTTGCGTTGTAATGTCTTGTAAAAAAATATATTATGCGTAAAATAAAATATTACATCATTAATATCATACACATAGTAAATTTCAAGTACGAATATCTAAAAGAAAAAAATTGGGTATTTAAATAGTGCCCATCAATTATGTTCATAACTTCAAGAGGAAAGACTATTGATGTTTGCATTTATAATCTTTCTATTTTTTTGGTTAAACTGATGAATAAATATATTTCTTCTTTTTGGTACACAAAATCATTAAATTAATTTTTTGTATATCTTTATTTATAATAACTAAATGTGATTTAAACATCAAATGTCAATATACATATATAATAACACTTCTCTATAGCAGTCATAAAATTTCTAGACAAATATTATTGCTATAGAGAAGTTTGACTGTATTATTAGTTTTTAAATAAAACAAATAAACATGGGTAAGTCATAGTTGTATCATATGATGCTTAGGCTTACTAATTTACAATTAACTTCTTAATTAAGTCCTTCTAGTCCTAATTTATTATTTTCTATTTTAATTGATATGATAATTTTTCCTTTTTAATATGTTCACAAACGAATTAACACATTTCTATATATAAAAGTTATTTAATTCTAACATTTTCATTTTATAACCATTAATGACAATGTCTTATAAATATGAGATAGGTGAAATCGCTTATGACAGAGCGTTATTTTTATTTTTTCCTATGTTATACATATTTCTTTTATTTTTTCCTTAAGATTCTACTTAATAATAAGAGGGAGTTTCACCTGCTTAAGCAGGCACGAGATCAACGTGCCTGCTTCAGCAGGTAGGGATATTTTAATTTTTTTTATTAATTTTTTTATTTTAATTTATTTATCTTATCTTTTTAATTTATTATATATTTAAAAATTATGTAAAAATATAAATCACAATAATTAATAATTTAAAATATTTTTGACTTTAGAAATTTTGTCGGTGTCACATAAATTGGGACAGAGGAAGTAACATATATTATTTGAAAATGACGTAAAAAGTATTATAAATCACAATAATTAACAATTTAAAAAATTTAAAAAACATAAAAAAATTGAGTTGACTCTTCAAATTCTATCAAAGGCACATAAATTAGAGTAGAGAGAGTAACATATATTATTTAAAAATTACGTTGAAAGCACTATAAATCACAATAATTAACAACTTAAAATATTTAAAAGATATATAGAAATTTTAGTTAACTCTCAAAATTGTATCAATGACACATAAATTAAAAAAGAGGGAGTAAAAAGAATTATAAATCACAATAGTTAACAATTTAAAATATATAAAAACTATATAATTATTTTTATTGACTATCTAAATTCTATCTATGCCACATAAATTGAAACAAAGAAAGTAATATTTATTGGGCCCGTGCTAACACAGACTCCTTTATATCTAGTTATATTAGATGAAATAGATGGAGTAGAGTTTTTGAAAGGCTATTATTTTCATTTTAAAAAATGAATTGGATATGAGCACCAAATAAAGGAGGGGGTAGGTAGGGGTGGGGGCTGGGGTAATGAGAAATGTATTTAATTATATCTAAAGTTCAATTCTTTCCATTAGTCAAAAAGAAATAAAGTCCTTTCATGGTCAAGGCAATGACCTTTTGGATGAGCTATGTTCCTATATGGTTGCTTGATATAATGCACAAGCATAGAAAATTTTATGATAAAAATTTAATTAATATTATTTTATTTTTTATTTCATTAATAATTAAGTTATAATAAAATTAATAATTAGTATTAGGATAAGTTATTTTTATCATAAGAGGGATAATAAATAATGAGATTAGTTATCTCAAAATAAAATAATAAAAATAACAAAAATATCTCCGAAGTTTCTCGAATTCTTTTTCTGCTAAATAAGGTGAAAGATATTTTTGTAAATAAACAACTTTTTCTTAAAAATTATACAATACATGTTATAACTTTTAATATACCAAATTAAACAATTAATAAGAAATAATACTAAAATAAGTAATTTCAGTATAATTAATCTCTGCGTAACTTATCTTCAAACTAAACGACCCCTAAGATTATTGTCAAGACTTTTAACATGTGATAATATATTAGTTATCGTTTTAATTAAATAATACATTAATGCTTATTATAGAAATTTTATGTATAATTACGTGAAAGAAAATGAGTTGTATAAATACATTTTATGTTATTATTCGATTTCTTTAAAGGTTAAGTCTTAAAAAAGGCCTAATGTGAATTGAGAATAATGAAAAATAAAATGGATAAAAAGTGAAAAATTTAGGTAAAATCTAAAGTCATTTATATTATATTGGTAGGAAGAGGAGAATAATTGTGTTTATATTGAGAAATACTTTTCTAACTCTTAAAGAGTTGAAAAGAGAGTCTCTCTTTGCACCGTCGTTATCGCTCGATTCTGACTTCGACAAATAATTGATTGGTAAATCACCTCCCTTCCGAACAGGTATCTCATTTCATACTCACTACAAACAAAAATTCTCCTTCTTCAAAAAGAAAGCAGACGGAATTTCTACTTGAAACTTTAAATTTTATGTTATTATTTTTGTTTTTGATTCCGTAGGAATGACAATTACTCCAGCTGTGCCACTTTATGTGACTCATTTTTATTTTTACTCAGCCCTAAAAAGAATGACGCATTTCTATATTGAGTAATAATTTAACTTTAAAATATCTATTTTACCCTCAATGAAATGATTTATAGCCACATAAACATTTAAGACTTATTCTGAACCATAAATTTCAAAAGAAATAATCTTTTTTTCTTAAAATTCATACCAAATTAGATCATATAAATTAAAATAAAAAAAGTATTAATATTTAATAAGAGGCTACAAGCACAAAAACTCTTGGGTTTTTCTTGAGTAGGAAAACGTGTGGAAGCTGGTATTGTGATGTGTCAAAACGTTTACGAACTCAAGTACTTCAGCAAGTTAGATAATACTTTCCTAAAATAATACTAATAACTAAGAAATATGAATAGATAATTAAATGAAAAAAGAACAAGAGAAAGAAGGTGTAGAGGCACTTTTTTGTCATGTTTGAGAACTATTTTTGTCAAATAAAAGTCAAAGTCAGAGAAATACAACGACCCATTTGTGTGGGTTTCTTATGGTGATCCCACATATTCATTAAGGGAGAAAATCATTTCTCTATTCTAAAAATGTGTTAAAATATGGAGTAATTTTTTTCAAACATATGAACATGAACATTTCCCTTCTCTTTTTTTATTCAAGATGTGGTAATTGATAGATTAATTTAGAGAGTTAATTACTTGTGTGATCATTCAAGTTATGAAAATTACTAAATAGAGTCCTCTTTTGTTTTTTGGAAACAATTAAATCACTCATCTTTTGCCTATTATCTGAAAAATGATTTCTTATGATTTTGCGGAGATTTGTGTTTTCGATAAACAGTCGGACGTACATTAGGCAGTATAAGCTAGAAGAGTTTCCATAACTAAACTTGTTTGGCTAAATCAGCCCAAAAGTACTCTTAATATGATATGATATTGCAAGAAATTATGCGTAGTGTCTTTCAAAGTGTCCGCTCTTAAATTTTTGTCCCTCCAAATATCTGATCTTGCATTTTCCCTTCTAAAGTGTGTGGTCTTGAATTTTTATCCCCGCTAAATAAGTATTAACGTATGCCTATAAGGTAGAATTTGTGATCAATTGAACATGTTCATGGTCTTAAAATGTCCTGAACATCTTCCTTATGGCAAATGTTAGAACTTATGTCTGATAGGCAATAACCCTAAGATCTAACTTTTGCTTATAATGCATAACTTCTGGTCAATTGAACAGATTCACCAGTCTTAAAATATTCTGAACCTTTGTCTTATAGGCAAAACTTAGAATGTATACCCTATGGGTAACATATCTAAGTTCTAACTTTTACCTATAAGACAGAACTTTTGGTCAATACTCAATTGTGCAAGTTCATTGTTTTGAAATGTCATGAACGTCTGTCTTATGGGAAAAATTTATTAAAAAGGGGCCAAAAAATTAAGACCACCCTTGTGAAGACCATTTTTGTAAGACTTTTTATATCGGGGACAAAATATCAAGACCAACCCATTTTAGAACTATTTCTGAACTTACATGATATTATCCGTTTTGAGTCAAGCCCGTTTAGTTTTCTTCTAAAGGTCTCACATCATTAAGAGATTTTATATCTTATATGTAGCTTCTCAATCTTTTCAGCAATCAATGCGGTACTTTGTCCCCACACCCAATAATCTCTTCGTTGAACTAAGTTTCACGTGGCCAATCATCACAATCTGAGGGTGATTAATTTTTTAGATTCATTGTGTGCCACACATATTATCTGAGTATTTTATCGCAATCAAAACTCGCAATTAACTTTTCTTGTATGTGCATCTCTAAGCTCATAAGGGGAAATAAATCGAGCCACACACCATCATCTGCCTTCATCATACTCATTCTGCCAAACTTAGGATCTGATACCAATTGTTGGGTTGAAGCAACCTCAAGATACTCTTAACATGGTGTGATATTATTCGCTTTAGGCGTAACCCGCATGATTTTCTTCAGAAGGCCACATACCATTATGAAATCAACACTCTCAACTATTAACATGAACCAACTTTACCATGATAACCACCACTACCAACTGCCACCATCACACCATTCACTACAACACCAATTCACCATTACAACTATCACCACCACCATTACTAACCACTAACACCTACTGTTACAACCACCATCCTTACAAATACATCTCCACCTTCTTATTTTATCAAATTTATATTTTTTAATATTTAATTATTTTTTATTTAAATTGTATATTTATTATGTTCATAAATAAATTATGTACATTCAAATGTTGAAAAAGAAACAGTCTTAACCATTCAGTATTTATATCTAGAGATAATATGTTAATCATTCAGACGCGTATTCAAATTCAGATATCTTAATCTTAATAAAAATAAATGAAACTTAAGTCACTTATGGGCTTCTAGAACTTATTTGCAACCCTTAGAAAACATGAATTGTCTTAAATACTGCACATTTAATAATTCTGGGGCACAAGTCCGTTTGAAGCAATCCCAACAATCATTGGAAGTTCTGAAATTCTTTTTTCGAAATGGTCTTTTTACAAAATTGGATTTACACTTTTAAGTCTAGCAATTGAAACACATTTTATTTATGAATATGAAAGCTGAGTCATGAACCTCATACATTCTGATTCTAGATTGCCAACGGAAAATTTTGATTTTAAAAAGACAAAATGAAGAAAACAACCGCTAGAAAATTCTTTTAATTAACGTATTTGTTTAATATTGGAAAAATTAGATAAAACGGTCACTGTGTTGAATTTTTTACACAAAAAATAGTTCACTTATAATTTGCTACCTAAAATGATCATTCAGCCAAAGTTCTTACCCGAAATGGTCATTCGGTATACATGCAGAATACATGCGGCTATATTTTTTGAATTTTATTTTTAGTTGTATACATGTATATACATTGCATATATATACGATATGCATACGGTATACATATGGCTATTTTTAAAAAAAGAAACTTTTAGCAATGTTACATTTTTCGTAAAAAACCTCCTTTAATATTAGAGACTAAAGTTAATCCAATATCAACTAGTGATAGAGGTCAATTTAGTCATTGTTATGGTTTAACTGCAAAATAAATGAATGTTTGACCTAACGATTTAGTGAATATGTCCGATTCTAATTTCTACATGGAGTTACATCTAATTAAGAAAAAGAATAAATTAAACAAAGTGACCATTCAATCATAATTCTTACCCAAAATACTCCAACTATTCATTTATTACCTTAATTAGCCCTTCCGTTCTCTTACCTTCAACAAACAATTTTGGCGATCCAAAAAGCATTTCTCGACTGATCAGAATGCATTGGCCAAGCTGCTCTCTGTTTCGCCATTATTTGTGTGGAGCAAATTAATTTTTGAGTTGTTTAAAGGAAGATTTGATCTTATGTTCATTGAAATTCGCTATTAAAGAGCTTCAAAACTCAAATTTTAAAATTCAACCACCACAAATGTGAATGTTTTGAGTGAATAATATATCAAAAAATTAAGATATCGGGAGGAGCTCATATCTAAAATTTGAGTTGTTTAGAGGAAGATTTGAGTTGATGTCCATTGAAATCTGACATTAAAGAGCTTCAAAGCTCAGATTTTAAAATTTGACCTGTCACAAACATGAATCATTTCAAGTGAATAATATATCAAAAGACTTGAAATATCGAGAGGAGCTCATAGCTAAAATATGAGACTGTTTGGAGAAGATTTGAGTTGATCGGGATTGAAAAATAATTCAGCTCGTTGAGAAAGATGTTCCCGAAAACATGCACCATTTCGGCTAAACAAAAAAATTTCGTGCACTCAAATGTTCCTGTACTTTGAGAAAATATGTCAGGCAACTTGTGAGATCATCTCCACAAACTCCTTTTCGACTTCACGAACTTGTTGCTCAGATTATAGTGTGAATACATTATTTATACATTATATATATTATATAAATAGATTATAAATATTGTATAATAATGTATATGAATATATATACATAATTATATATCATATATATACTATTATACTCTATTTATATAATATAATACATCACATATACATATGATCATTAGCTGAAATTTTTGTTGTTGCACAGTACATTTGTGTAATATACCTAAAAAGAAAAAACAAATAAAGTGTTAGTAATCAATTATTACAGGCCCAATTCATTGAAATTAATGAAGGGGAATGGACATAAATGGTCATACGGTGGAAATTAATTTCGACCAAATGGCCCAAGAATTGGTATTTCCATAATTTAGCCACCACCAATTTCGCTGACCACTTCCGTTCTATTCTGTTCCCTTTTTCTTTTTGTTGTTATTTTCTCACTGTAGCTTTTTTTTTTTGGTTTTCTTCGCTAGTTTTGTTTTCTCTTTTCTTTTTCTTTTTTCCCTTTTTTGGTTGCACTCTTTTTTTTTATATAAAAAATTACATTTAATATATATGTATAAAAACATTTTTTTTTACAATCAAAATAGAAAAAAGAATGGATCTTTTTTAAATAAAAAAAAAAAAAAAGAATATACCAATGCATATTTAATAACAGATACATGTATCTTTGCAATTAAATATATGTATCTGGTACATATGTACAATATAATACAATTGTGATATATACATTTTTATTCAACAATGATACAGTTTCTATACACATTCTACATATATACACAATAATTATACAGTTTCTATATACATCTTATACAAATACATATTCTATACAATAATTATACAGTTTATATACACATCGTGTGCAGTTTCTATAGAAAATCTTATACAAATACATATTCTATACACATCATATACACTTTCTATAGAAATTTATATATATATATATATATATATATATATATATATATATATATATATATATATATATACAGTTTCTATACATATCATATACAATCTTTAGTTGCAATACATAGTCGTTTTTTTTATTAAAAAAAAAGACAGCGAGCAGAAAGAAAGAAAATTAGCAAAAGCAACCCAATATTGGAGAACTTAAACATCCGCATAAGCTTTTTCAGTTTTGAGATTCAATGATTTAATTAGGATAGTATTAAGGTGATGTGAAATTTGGGAAATATAAAATCGACAAAAAAACTTCCACAACTGTGTTTGAAGTGTAGGACTCTTCAACTATATATTTGTCCATTTCCCAGCAGCCTTATCTTCAAATTCTCTCAACGGTCAACTGATAGAGAGAGAGAGACGAGGGGGGTGGCGGAGAGAGAATGGAAAGAGGCAAGAGAAGAAGAGAGGAGATTGGACAACTACACAAATACCCCTCAAAGGGAGTGGTTTTGTATTTTTGTCCCCATAAGAAAGGTCTTACAAAAATAGTCTTTCTTGTTTTTATGTATAAAACAACTACATTTTTGCCCCTCTATACCTCAAATATTTTTAAACAACTCTCCATGCTCATTTGTCTCTCAACTTTTATATTTATTTCTTTTTCTCTTTTTTATTTTTTTTATTTTTATTTTTTATTTTTTATTTTTATATTTTATTTTTTTTTCTCAACATTTATTTTTATTTTATTTTTTGTTTTATTCTTTCTTCTACGTTTTTTCCCTTTTTTCTCAATCTTTATTTTTTTCTTTTTTTCTCAATCTTTATTTTTTTCCTTTTCTCCTCTCAATTCTATTTTTTTTCTCCTTTTTATTTTTATTTTTTTATTTTTCTCAACCTTTATTTTTTCGTTTATTTTTTGTTTTATCTTTTATTTCTTCATTTTTTCCTTTTTTTCTCAATTTTTATTTTTTTTCTCTCAACTTCAATTTTTTTTATTTTTCTTTTCTCTTTTTTTAAATCATTTTTTTCGACCTTTATTTTTTTATGAGATGTTCTATAACTGTTGCTTTAGAGGCAAAACTTAGCCCAAGGACTTCCAAACAACAAATTACGCCCTATGAGCAAGACTTGACACTAGCACATTGTGTCTTGATTTATGAGATGTTTTATAACACTTGCCTCAGAGGCAAGACTTAGCCCAAGGACCTCTCAAAAAATACAAGTTACGCTCCATGGGCAAGAGTTCACACTACTTTATTATGTCTAAATTTATGAGATACTCTATAACTCTTGCCTTAGAGGCAAGACTTAGCTCAAGGATTTTCAAACAACAAGTTATGCCCCACGAGCAAGACTTGACACTACCTCATTGTGTCTTGATTTATGAGACATTCTATAACTCTTGCCTTAGAGACAAGACTTAGCCAAAGGACTTTCAAACAACAAGTTACGCCCCATGGGAAAGAGTTGACACTACCACATTGTGCTTGATTTATGAGATGCTCTATAACGCTTGCCTAAGAGGCAAGACTTAGCCCAAGGACTTCCAAATAACAAGTTACGTCCCATGGGCAAGAGTTGACACTACCACATTGTGTCTTGATTTATGCGATGCTCTATAACTCTTGCCTTAGAGGCAAGACTTAGCTCAAAGACTTTCAAACAACAAGTTACGCCTCATTGGCAAGAGTTGACACTAGCACATTGTGTCTTGATCATGAGATGCTCTATAACGTTTGCCTTAGAGGCAAGATTTAGCCCAAGGGCTTCCCAAAGAATAAGTTATGCCCCATGGGTAAGAGTTAGCACTACTTCATTGTGTCTTAATTTGTGAGATGCTCTATAACTCTTGCCTTAGAGGCAAGATTTAGCTCAAGAATTTTCAAACAACAAGTTATGCCCCACGAGCAAGACTTGACACTACCTCATTGTGTCTTGATTTATGAGATGTTCTATAACATTTGCCTTAGAGGAAAGACTTGTTCCAAAGGACTTCTAAACAACAAAGCACGCCCTTAAGTTTACGTCGATTTCAAAGAAAGAAGATCCTCTTTGCGAATTATTCAACTTTTTGTTCATTAGTAAAAAATAATGGAGGTTAAGAAAAAAGAAAAAAAGAGAAAAAACAAATAAAAGTTGAGAAAAAAAGAAAAAAGAGAAAAAAATAAAAGTTGAGAAAAAAGAGAAAAAAAAGAAAAAAAAAGAAGAGAAAAAAAAAGTTGAGAAAAAAAACAAAAAAAAAGTTGAGAGAAAAAGAAAAAAGAAAAAAGAATAAAGGTTGAGAAAAAAGAAAACGAAAATTAAAAAAAAATTGAGAAAAAAGAAAAAAATTAAAAAGATAAAAGAAAAAGGAAAAATGAAAATTAAAAGTTGAGAGACAAATAAACATGGAGAGTTGTGGTGTAGAGGGGCAAAAATGTATTTGTTTTATACATAAAAAAGAAGTAAGGGTATTTTTTAAAGACTTTTCTTATGGGGGACAAAAATTGAAGACCACTCACTTTTGGGGACACTCTATGTAATTTCCTGAGAGAGATTGACTATAAATTGTCATTATTTTGGGCCTAAAGTATATTTAGTGGTATTTAGTCAAACTTGGGCCATTATTTTTCCTTGTGGCCACCCCATGTCCTTTTTCCATAAATGAATAAAGAAATGAGTTGAGAGACAAAGAAGTGTTATCCCTCTTACTTATGATTCAACATTTAGCTCGACGAATAAAGATAAATTGAACCACTGGTATTTTGACTCTTGATGACTACTACTCGAAAACTCACTCACAATCTATGTCTCACAAAAAGATCAGCCCCGAAGCAACATATGGTGGGTGCCATCAACTTTCACCGTATTTGGCCTCTGACCCAACTTTGTTCCTTCTTCAATTTTATTGAAAAATTATCCAATCAGCCTTTCACATAAATTTTAAACTCAAAATAGTCATACTTTATTTTGATACTCCCATTATAATCAACTTTCACGACTTAGTTACTTTTATTAGTCAGACTGATTGTTTGAGTAATTGTAGGATTTTGATTCTAATAAGGTGTCTATAGGGGTACGGATAAGTACAAATATTATTGAAAAAAATAGGCAAAATGACCAGTCGGTTAAATTATTTATCAAAAATTTATCACCCCTTGATTCTTCTTTTTCGCCTTAATTCTTCTTCTTCGTCCTGATCTTCTTATTCGTCATGATCTTCTTCTTCTTTTTTCTTCTTCCTGCTTCCTTCTCCTTCTCCTTCTCCTTCTCCTTCTTCTTCTTCTTCTTCTTCTTCTTCTTCTTCTTCTTCTTCTTCTTATGCTGCTGTTGCTTCTTCCTTTTGCGTCTGCTTCTGCTTTCTTCTTCTTCTGCGTTGCTGCTGCTTCTTCCTTCTGCATCTGCTTCTGCTTTTTTCTTTTTCTGCGTCATCTGCTTCTTCTACTTCTTCTTCGTTCTTGCTTTTCCTTTTTTAAAAAAAAAATCGACGTACTGTAAACGTAAATTATATAACAAAAGACTCAAAACATCGAGGGGAGCTCATATCTAAAATTTAGGACTGTTTAGAGGAGATTTTGAGTTGGTGGGGATTGAAAGAACTTGTTTGGAGAGGTTGTATTAATGGTTGAAAGCTTTGTTGTTTATTATGCTTCCATTTAAAGACTTAATGACTGGAAAAAAAAGATCGATACACTTGTACACACTATTTATACAATATCGATACACGTTTTTACACCATTTATATAATATTGATACACGTTTGTGCACTATATATACAATATGAATACACGTTTATACATTATTTATATAATTTTGATACATTACATAACTTTTATGCAATATCGATACACATTTATACACTATTTATACAATTTTGATACATTACATAACTTTTATACACTATCGATACATTACATATACATGCGGCTATTTTTTATAAAAAAATTTTGTGGCTAGTTCATTTTTGAGTTTTTTTTTTTTGTAAAGAAAACTTGGCTATATTTTTTGTAAATTAATTACTTTATTGTACATATTTGAAATTATCTCATTATTATTTATATCTATATTTCTTTACATAGGGCAGTATATATCTCTCCCTATATTGTGTAATTCGTGCATAATCAGTGTATAACATGTGTATAATCAATGTGTATATTATATATTGATCATACACTAATTTTTTTATTAATTTTTCAGAGATAATGCAGAAAATAAGTCATTCATATATTGTGTAATTCGTATATAATATGTGTATAATTAATGTGTATATATTATATATTAATCATACACTAGTTTGTATATTTATTATACACATATAAATTTTATATAATTTCTAGTGAAGATGTGATAATATATTTTGTGTCGTCATCTTTCACCTAAGTTTTTCAACGTGAGAAATAAATATCTTGGAGATAATAAAAGAAATAATTGTGGGAGAAATTTTAGGAGTTAGACTTTTTCGGAGATAATGAATCATGGTTTCCATTTTTGGTGAATGATTTTCGTTCGTGAGGGAGACAATGTCCCTTAACATGGCAGGAGACATAAAGCATTCGTAAAAAAGATGAACGATTTTAATAAATAAAATTTCTCAAGAGATATCCATTTATGTATAAAACAATAAGTCTCACAATAAAAAGCTTTCCATTAATAAAATTTTTAAGTTTCAAAACATGATGCCACCAAGGTCAGAACTGAAATATCATAACTTGCGTGAATATTCTAGATTCATCTATCTATAAAGCATTTACATAACTGAATAAACTGTTTAGTGGTAAAAAGGCCCCAGCATACCCAACTAAGCTATTCTCCAAAAACAAATGGAGCTTATCAATAGTTGATAATGCGAAAAATCTAATGTGTAACATGTAAATTCAATGTACCTGAACCTACATCATTTACAATACAGCGTCCCGAACAAAAAAAACATAAGTACATATGAAATTGTACTATATGTAGAATGACGAAATAAAACATAAGACATAACTGATAGAGATGGAATAGTCAAGACTCAAGAAAAATCATAGTCATAACATAAGAAGATAAAAGGAGTAAGAAAATATTAGGTTGACATTATTATTTATGATTCATCATTTATTAGTATAAATGAAATACATAAACTACTATAGAAGCACATGGAGTCTGATCTCGACCCAATCATCTAGGTCATCTCACACCTTGTCGGGTGCAATATGTACTAGACATAGTTTTGCTAGCAAATGATGTAGAATATGCCTCGTTAGACAACATAGATGATACACCCTAATCAATAGTACGTTCCAAATCCTACGTAATTCAATTTCAGGTATTCATTATTTGAATTCATACCTTCTCGATTAAACGTTTTACTCCCTTTATTTCATGTTCATAGTTCAGCCCAAAGGCTCATAATCATAGTCATGCTTATCTTAAAAATTTCATAAATCGTGGTTAGCTCGACAGTCAATAAATCATAGTTAACTCAATAACTCATAAATAATAATTTGTTTCATGTGCATTATGTTGCAAAAAATCTTGAAGTTCATAAACCATAGTTCATAATCTAAAATTATATCATAAATCATAAAGTTCATACTATTGAATATAAATCTAAAGGATTTATGCTTTGAAGAAAAATCATAAAATCATAGTTCATGTCTTTTGAAATCTCATGGTGAAAATGAATAGACTCTTGAAATGAGAATGTCGTAGAGAATGTGCGAAATCATAGGAAGTTTTTAAAGAATCACTAAGAACAAAAGATATAAGCTTTTCATAATAAACACTAACTTATATCCATAGAGAAAAACTTGTAGAGATGAATAACGTAAGGTGGAAAAGAACAAAGGTTTCCGCACGTAGAGATAATCTTACATATATACCTTAATCACTCCAACATACTTGAAAAGAAACCCTAAAAAAATCCATTCTTGAAATCTTGATATGGGTTTTCTTGAAACCCTAAGATTATGGTGTAGAATTCGTGAAGAATTCATATTCAAGTGTTAGAAATACTTGAAAACACTTAGAGTTACATTGGAGAGACTTACCTTGGTATGAGATGAAGTGGAGAAGAGAGAATTAGTCGAGCTAGGGTTTAAAAATTTAGTGAATGGGTGATTATTATTTTTTAGGAAAACACACTTAAAAGGGCTTTAGAAATTGCACACCATGGAGGATGCTTGTGTGCCCAGCACCGTCACTGCCTTGCCTATGCATCCACACACTCATGTGTGCTTTTGGCCTCACTTGGCTACCTGGACACATGCAATATTGCACTAGGACGCTAGCATGCTCGCGTTGCAAGCCCGTGGACGAGCACCACCGGTACATCTTTCTTAAAATGTACATAACTTTTTGTATAAAGCTCGAATTGAAGAATAGTTTGATGCGCTGAAAACTAGATTCAAAGATCTTTAATTGAATAGGTAATGCACCATGTAACTCTTCATATATTGAGAGATGTACTTATTTTAAGTTGAACCTTGTGCGAACTTATGCGGAAACTTAATCGATGGGAAGGCTTCCAACTCAACTTTGTGTTAAAGTTCCTTTATGAACTAAATTCACATTCAACACACTTCCCATACTCAAAACTTGCCCTTTAAATCGAACTAGGTAAAACCAAATTCACTGAGTTTGGATCTAATTACATACGTTGGACATTTCAAATCATAATCCGGAGGTACGAGGTGTTACAACTATTGAAGATACAGGAGATTAGCAAGTTGCAGTTTTGCAGTTAGTGATTAGCTAGGATAATAGTCATTAGTGCTAGCTTAATTATTGTAACAACTTAACAACTAATCTGTTAGTTTGTTAGTTAGTTAGTGGAGTAATAACTCGGTTGGTGCCAGCTGTAAGTGACAACTATAGTATTGTACATTCTAGCAGTATATATGTTGCACTGTTACATTGGATTCAATACAACAAATCATTTTCTGTTTACTCTCTTCTCTATTCTCTCTAGATGTTAGTGTTTACTGTTCTTCATTCAGCTAGTACTGGATTTTATCATGGTATCAGAGCTCTGAATCACAAAGTTGATTCAAGCTTCTACGATCCAGCAAAGATTCAATTGATTCAAGCTTCTACGATCCAGCAAAGATTCAACTCCTTGCTATCTGAATTACAGAGCATTGTGAGGAATAATGGTGAGTGCAGATACACTTGACGATGTGGAGAAGAATCACAATCATCTTCTCTATCTTCATCAATTGGACACTCCAGGTTCCATTCTAACTATGATCCAGCTCACAGGTGTTGAAAACTATGCACTGTGGAGCAGATCGCTTCTACTTACTCTTCAAGCTAAGAGTAAATTGGGCTTCGTCCATGGAACCTGTAAGAAGAGTGATTACAGTCCCGATTTGGAAGAACAATGGGAGAAGTGCAATGCTTTTGTGTTGTCATGGATCATTAACTCTGTTTCGAAGGAGTTGATGAGTGGAATTATGTATGCATCAGATGCAGCTATCGTTTGGGCAGATCTGAAGGAATGGTTCGACAAAGTCGATGGATCTAGAGGTTACCAGCTGCATAGAGAGATTTGCACCATTACTCAAGGTACATCATTTGTATCAGCTTATTTCACTAGGCTATGATTACTTTGGGACGAGTTTGATACATTAGTACCTCCTCCATCTTGTGGCTATGATAAATCGAAGATATATGTAGGGCATCTGCAATACATGCGTCTGTTCACTTTTCTAATGGGCTTAAATGAGTCGTATACACAAGCACACAGTCAAATACTGATGATGATACCTTTGCCTTCACTGAACAAGGCTTATTCGATGATAATGGCGGATGAGAGTCAAAGGATGACTGCTGGAGACCACTCAGAGGTTGATATAGGTTAATCACCCACAGCCTTGTATGCAGGAAGACCTTCTTCATTCCAAAATCAGAGGATAAGTACTGGTTCTTACTCAGGAGGAGAAGGAGAGTCCTCTTCATTTCATAGTCAAAAGATGAGTGGTGGATCTTATTCAAGAGGAGAGTTAGGAGAATCGTCCACAGCTCTATATGCAGGGAAAGAATCCTCATCTTACAAACCAAAAAGGAACTATAATCTGCAATATGAAGTATGCAAAATGAAAGGACACACCAAGGAGACATGCTATAAGGTAGTAGGATATCCACTAGACTTCAAATTCAGGAAGAAGCAAGGAATAGGATGTAATGACTCTTCTGGTCATTTCCATGTGTACGTTTTCCTTGTACTGTTAGAGCTTTTCTGTAGCCGTCCCAAGTCATTTATGGCTTGCTGGGACCGGTGGTTCGGTGCCCTGGCCATTCGTTTGGTCCTTATGGTCGTTCCCCTATTTTAGAGCTGAGCCGTAGGAGCTGAGTATCAAAATCGTGCGATGATTTATGTTCGTATAACCTTAACCTTCGTTCTGTATCAAAAGCTTGCGAGCCTAAATTTGAGAATTTATTAACATTGCGTGTATTTGAAAATATTTTATTTGAAAGTTGAATTTGGTAAAAAGTTATATTTTTATTACCTTTTTAAAGTATTTTAAATGTGTATGAAAAATACTTTTGTTATGACATAATTGTGTATGTGTCTATTTTATAAGATTTTTATACATTGTAATATTTTAACGGAAATAGTAAATTTATTTACGTTGAAAATTATTATTATAATATAGTAGGTTTTATTGGAAATGATTTTCTATTAATTATGGTATACTCAAAAGGTTATATTTATTTTATTACGAACCTATGTAATACCCGAGTATATATGTAATGAGATAATTAATAGAGGTGTTACACCTCCACTTCCACGTGGAAGTGGAGAGAAGTACACAACTTTCTAATTAATTAATGGCTGCCACTTGCCCATCCTTTCGTTGACTTTTTAAGTTTATTTATAGCATGTGTACTAGTTTTGATGGGATGAGCATTAGGGATTAGTTAGTAGGTAACCATTTTAGCCTCTTATTTTTGGAAGAACGATGGTAACAGTACTATGTATATTGGGGACTAGCAAGTCCTTTTTCATTACTTAAAAATAATAGTTTGTTAGCTGCTCCTTATAAACATACGAACGCATACGAGAAGGAGTTTGGTGAAAAATATATTTGAAAAAGAAAATCAATTATCTACGTCAAATTATTCAAGCCCGAGTTCAAGTTTGATTTCGTTTCAGAGCTTCTTTTCGGAGAGGTTCGAGCTTGTCATTGGACGACAGGTAGGTTACGGTTTAAAATCCCTAGACTTAGCATATATCGGATAAAATTGTACTAGCTGGCATCCTTGGGTTGGATTATTAGGTTGGTACCACAGACCTTGACCGCTTTATTCATGTCCGCCTACTTTTGTTCCCTCCGTATGCTTGTTAGTACTTGCGATATATTTTATTTACCCTTGTGGTCCTGTGAGGCCTTGTTGACTCTGGAACATAGAAGGTGGGATATTGGGAATGTCCGCGAGTCCCGGGCATAGAATTATCCTTCTAGGCTGGTTATGCTTGCTGAGTAACTATGGGCCAGTGCAGGGTCGATAGGTTGATTGTGAGCTGCTAGGCAGCTATTGTGTTTGATCATACCATTTCCATGCATATAAAGAGATTTTATCCATGTTTACTATGGTTTTGGCTTCGGGCCTACTGACACTATTTTCTAAACCTTGCATGGCCCCGGGGGCCCATTTTTGATGGAAATGAATTGGAAATGGTTTGATTTAACTTGTAAATATTGTTGGATAAAAGAAGGTAAAATTATGATTTATATATACGATTAACACTAGACTCGGCAGGGCCGGGGTGCTAGTTGAGTTTTCTTGCTACTTGAGATGATTTTAGCCTCGGTCGGACCGAGCACCTGAGATGACTTTCTACTGTTTAGACCCGGTTATGCCCGGGCACCCTTGGGGGGGGGGTTTGAGATATTTTCCTACTACTTTAGTCCTGGACAGGGTCTGGGCATGCATATTCGAGACTGGGTCTCTATCTTGAAATCGGACTTGCCTCCGGATGACATATTTTGATACTGAGTTTTAGTATGGAGTTGGGGACCTCCATGGACCTTGCTGGCCTCACATGTGGTTCTGTTGATTTCCCTCTGGGCTAGTTCCTGTGTACCTTTCGTTGATTTCTGTGACTACTTGCTTCTATTCTGTCTGTTACTACGCTTTTATCTTTTATGTGCCCAGTTGGCCTATGATACCTACTGGGTACCTTATGCTTCACATTTGGTGCTCACCCTACCCCCTGCATCTTTTGGTGCAGATCCTAGCGTGGGCCATCGCCGTTAGATCGTTGTGATTTGTGCTTGGAGATCTGTTGGGGACTACTTCAGACTGAGGGTGAGCTCTTGGCGTTCAGAGCTTAGCTTTAGTTTACCTTTTGCTTCATGTACTCTATTACCATTCAAAGACATCTGTATACGTTATTTTGGATCGTTTGTACTCCTGATATGTAGTTCTGGCTCTATACTATGATACCAGATCTTGGGGTTTGGTTTAGTTTCCGCATATGTATATATATACATCCATGTTATCTATTCTCTTTATCTTGTTCCCTTACTTTTGCTTAATAAGCTGTTCTTCCGCTTATTTGTTAGATAGTGGCCCATTACTAACTGTCCTGGGCTACAGGGATTGGTTCGCCTACCGGGGGGTTGTAGGTGCCATCATGACCCAGAAATCGGATCGTGACATAGGAGGTACAAGGATGGCAAATGCAGTGGATGTTGGAGATGTGTTCGAAACTGTGCCAAGAGACAACAACCAAGCACATGAGTTTGGTTTCAATAATTCCTTCACACCTCAACTTGCATTCACTCAGGAACAATACAACCAAATTCTGCATCTACTGAGCAAGGAAGCAGCACATGAGCCATCGGCTAACATGGCAGGTACTAATCCCTCAGCAGGTACTGATAATATTTTTGCTTTCCTAGTAAACAATAATCTGAAGAAGTGGATAGTAGATTCCGGAGCTGCAAAGCATTTTACATCAGATCTAGATAAACTGTTTGATGTGTCCAAAATATCAGAAGCTGCTAGAAGTCAAGTTCATTTACCTAATGGTCAATCTACTTTGATCTCTCATATTGGTAGTTATAGATGGGATAGTGAAGATGTTTTGAGTGATGTATTGGTATTGCCTGACTTCAAGTACAATTTGTTGTCAGTATCTCAACTTACTAGACAGTTAAAATGCTCAATAAACTTCTTCCCTGAGTTTTGTATATTTCAGGACCTCTCAACTAGGAGAGTCAGGGGGATTGGTAAGGAGACAGGTGGACTGTATCTTCTGGTGTAACACAACTCTAAAACATAATTTAATAGAGCACAAAAGGTGAAGTTGATGGTAGTAGAAACAGACACAGTGGATGACATGATATGGCACAGGAGATTAGGGCATCCTTCCATGAAAGTACTTCAGCAATTGTCATTAGTAAGGAGTAGAAAGAATAATTGCACTAATAATAAGTGTGCTATATGTCCTTTAGCAAAGCAGACAAGACTGATGTTTCCCTTAAGCTCTAGTAGAAGCAATAATGTTTTTGATTTGATTCATATTGATGTTTGGGGGTCATATAAAATACCTACTCATAATGGATACAGGTTTTTTCTCACACTTGTTGATGATTGTTCAAGAATGACATGGTTATATTTGATCAGGTTAAAGTCAGATGTTATTACAATGCTAAAGACTTTCCTCTTAATGATAAAAACACAGTTTTCTCATTGTGTTAAGGTCCTCAGATCTGACAATGGTAGTGAGTTTTTCAATAGGGAATGTAGATTGTTATTTGATTCCTTGGGGATAGTGCATCAAAACAGTTGTCCACACACTCCTCAGCAAAATAGAGTGGTGGAAAAAAAGCATAGGCACATCTTAGAGGTGGCTAGAGCACTAAGGTTTCAAGGCAATATTCCTATTAGATATTGGGGAGAGTGTGTCCTATCTTCTGTATGTTTGATCAACCGGTTGCCTACTGAGGTTTTGAAAGGAAAATCACCATATGAAGCTTTCTATCATCATCCACCCAACCTATTACATCTGTGAACTATTGGTTGTCTATGCTATGCCACTAAAGTCATCAAGGAAGACAAATTTTCTTGCAGAGCTAGTGCTTGTGTCCTGATGGGCTATTCTCCAAACCAGAAGGGATAACTTTTGTATGACCTGTCTGATAAGAAGCTAATTGTGAGCAGGGATGTGGTATTTAGAGAGGATACTTTTTCATTCACAGGGGTGAAAGATAAGCACTTGCCTGTCTTTCCAATTCCTAAACCCAACAGTAGTAGTTTTCAGTAGCCTCATATTTTGACACCTGAGACTATGGGGCATGTTTCACCTGCAAAGGATATTGCAGAACCTCTATCTGACCTCTTCCCCCATGGTGCAAGTGGAACTGCTTCACCAATTGCTGAAGATTCACAGGCACATGTTGATCAAAATGTTCAGGTTCTGAATGAGCATGCAGTAGTTGAGCCACATGCTGACCCTACTGCTACAGGTACTGCTACTACTACACCAACTGAGCCAAGGAGGTCTAGTAGAGGTGTTCATCCTCCTATTTGGCATCATGACTATGTTACCAGCAAAGGCAGATCAAAGCAAGCTCACTCTTTGGAATGTAATTACCTATGATCACATTTCACCTACCTATCAAGCTTATCTAGCCAATATCTCAGTTGCAGCTGAACCAAGGACCTATGAAGAGGCAGTCAAGGATGACAAATGGGTGTTAGCTATGCACCAAGAGCTGCAAGCATTGCAAGAGAATGGCACATGGTAGATTATGCCATTACCTAGAGGGAAGTCAGCTATAGGGTGTAAATGGGTGTTCAAAATCAAATTCAAGGCAGATGGTACCATAGAAAGGTACAAGGCAAGATTAGTAGCCAAATGATACAACCAAACTGCTGGGATAGACTATCAGAAAACCTTTTCACTTGTGGTGAAGATGGTGACAGTCAGGACTGTTATTGCTCTTGCAGCTGCTAAGAATTGGCACATTTACCAAATGGATGTCTATAATGCCTTCTTGCAAGGTGACTTGACAGAAGAGGTATTCATGGAATTGCCTAAAGGGTTGTCTATTCAGAGGGAGCAAGGAAATGTTTGCAAGCTTGTGAAGTCTCTATATGGTCTCAAACAAGCCTCCAGACAATGGAATTTTAAGCTGACTGAAGCCTTATTACTTTCTGAATACAAGCAAAGTCACCTAGACTATTCTCTTTTCACTAAGAGGAAAGGAAAGAGTGTGGTTATGATTCTAGTGTATGTTGATGACCTGATTATTACTGGGAATGATCCCATCCTAATACAAGAGACAAAAAAAATGTTGCACAATAATTTCAAGATCAAGGACTTAGGTGAGCTCAAGTTCTTTCTTGGTATTGAATTCAGCAGGTCCAAGGAGGGTATATTGATGAATCAAAGGAGGTATGCTCTTGAATTAATCTCTGAGGTAGGACTGGCTGGGGGTACGACAACATTAACCCCATTGGAATGTAATATGAAGTTAACATTTGTTGATCATGATAGTGAGGGTGAGACTGAGCTGTTTACAGACATATATCAGTATCAAAGGTTGATAGGAAAGCTCTTGTACTTAACAATTACAAGGCCTGACATAGCTTATACAGTCCAAACCTTGAGCCAGTTTTTACATAAACCCAAGATGCAACACTAGAATGCAGCTCTGAGGGTGATCAGGTACATGAAAAACCAACCAGGCTTGGGATTACTAATGTCCTCTGCTAAGAGCATGAAGCTAATAGGGTATTGTGATGCTGACTGGGCATCATGCCCCAATACCAGGAGATCTGTGACAGGCTACTTAATAAAGTTAGGAAACTCCTTGATCTCATGGAAGTCTAAGAAGCAAGTGACAGTCTCTAGGAGTTCTGCTGAAGTAGAATATAGGAGTTTAGCTTCATTGACAGTTGAAGTTGTGTGGCTTACCAATTTATTCAAAGGGCTGGAGTTGAACATAGAAGGCCCAGTAGTCATCTTTTGTGATAGTAAGGCAACAATCCAAATTGTTGCTAATCCGGTGTTTCATGAACGGACAAAACACATCGAGATTGACTGTCATTTTATTCGAGAAAAGGTTCATGAAGGGTTAATCCAGACTCAGTACATTGGGACCAAGGACCAGCAAGCTGATCTCTTAACTAAGGCCCTTGGGAGAGTCCAACATGAAACTCTACTTTCCAAACTTGGAGTCCTCAACATATTCAGTCCACCTAGTTTGCGAGGGAGTATTGAAGATAGAGGAGATTAGCAAGTTGCAGTTTTGCAGTTAGTGATTAGCTAGGATAATAGTCATTAGTGCTAGCTTAATTATTGTAACAACTTAACAACTAATTTGTTAGTCTGTTAGTTAGTTAGTGGAGTGGTAAGTCGGTTGGTGCCAGCTGTAAGTGACAGCTGTAGGATTGTACATTCTAGCAGTATATATGTTGCACTGTTACATTGGATTCAATACAATAAATCATTTTCTGTTTACTCTCTTCTCTATTCTCTCTAGCTGTTAGTGTTTACTGTTCTTCATTCAGCTAGTACTGGATTTTATCAACAACAGACCCTTGTTAGGCAATTCCCTCATCATACAATCTTATGGTGAGGAAAATAGTATGTTGCTTCTTTTGTTTTTAGTTGGAAATTTTCCCAAGAGTTAGTTGTATTCTATTGTATAGAGGCTTTATATAAGGTTTAGTTTTATTCCATTGTATAGAGGCTTTATATAAGGTTATGTTGGGTTGTAATAATATTGTGAATGTATCCGACATACATGAAATAACATTTATTTTACTTCGATTTTATTATTCTTATGAAATGTTTCATGTATATGATTTCAAATTTAAATAGGTTTTTTGATATAATTTAAAAATATATGTTTTTTCAAATGACTTTCGCGGTTAATATGATCTTCATGCATATGGTCAAGGTATATAATATGGTTTTGGTTCGCTCAGACCGGATAGCATGTTCAGTACCAATCACATGGATTTGAATGGTGACACATATAATTATCCATAGATATGAATGGTGTTATAAAAACTACTCATGCCACTACATTGGCATTTACCACACCTTAGTAAAGTCTTGTATGGGCATCCACTCCTATCCTTGTTATTTTATAGTATATTCCCTCCGTTCATTTTTACTTGTCATATTTAGATTTGACATATCCATTAAAAAAATAATAACTGACATGATTATTTTATCGCACTACCCCTATTAATTAATGTATAATATTAAATCTTAAAAAAATAAGTAATTAAGGCTAAGAGTAAAACATGAAAAAAAATTGTTTTTTCTTGATATGTCAAAAATGAAAATCTATTTTAAAAATAAATAACAAGTAAAAATGAACGAAGGGAATATCTTTTAGTAGTGACACTCTTCATTTTGATCTGGATGCATGTATATTGCCACACAATGAATTAATTATTAGTGCTTTAATCGAAGTCCAAGAGCTTAAGAAGTCAGGTTCAATAGAGATTACGTACTGAACTTAGTTTTAACTTTGTTATTGGTGACTTGTGTATGTGAAAGGTTCGTGGAGCTCATCTATATACTCGTATTGGAGCTCCGCTAAGCTAGGTACTATATTGTTAGAGATATAATTAAATAAATAAAATATATTTTAATTATTTTTTTGAATTTTTTTCAGGCATTTATTATATTGTCAATTATTTACACAAATAAAGAGGTGTGAGAATAGAAAACAAAAATGAAGATAAAAAAGGTTTGGAAAGGAATATTATTGGTGGGACCAACAATACCACTTGTTTAGTATAGAATGATCCTTACACACCTTTTATTGGTTATGCATCACCTATTATAAAAAATTTCATAAAAATATATTTTGCTTTTGTCATAATCTGACAAGTGATAATGAGATTGAAATTCTGTAAAAACATGTTGGAAAAAGAGCATTAATTTTGCTAGACTTTAATGTTGAGGCTAACTGTTGTACCTACAATATGAACCAGTATCTATGGCATCAACTATGTAATAAGTTTTCCTCCTTGTTTATTCAATAAAATTAGTGATAGAGTCAAAATTTTCACTAAAAAAATTTAAAATCATAAAAAATAAATACATGAACTAATCGAAGAGATTTCAATATCTACTATATAATTTTACGTCGAAGGGCATTGAAATGAACCCTTGAACACAAACTAGCTCCGCCCTTGAATAAAATATGTATGATTTTAGCAGAACAAGAGAGGAAGTGTGAAATGATGGATCAAACTGGCAAATTAAATTATGATTCATTGCTTAACTCATTTTGATCCTACCATTTTTAGCTTATGTATACTTTTGATAAGGTTGGATAATCACTGATTTACCGATTAATTCATTTTTGATTCATTCAAATTCAGCTCAAATCGTTCATTTACCGCCTCTAATTGACTATTGGACGCATGCATTCATTTCGTGGTGAACTGATGATACTATATAGACTAGTTACTGATAGCCTGTGTTATGCACGGGCTCAATAACCTTAGCTTTATATCTATAATTTATTTAAGTCAAATATAATTTTGCACTTAGTTATAATTTTTTTTCCATATTTTACCTTCAACATTTATTACTTATTCTTCAAAGAGTACTCTACTAACTTGCTAACTATTCATTCTTAGAAAACAAAGAGTACTTTTACTAATTTGCTCATAATAAATACTTTGAAAAGAATGTAACTCTTTAATAGTTTCTTGATTTTGTATAATTTTCTTTATTTAAAAAAGGGTAAAATTGGAAGAACATTATTAATGTCTTTTTGATTATCTAAAACACCACTTATTTAGAAATAAAATGAAAAGGCTAACCAACCACTTACTCCCTCCGGACCACTTTACTTGATGTCCTTACTAAAAATAGTTGTCATTTTAAAAAATTAAGGTATAATTAGTTGTGTGTTTTCACCTTTACTCTTAGTTATAAATACGAAGAGATATTAATGTAGTGCAAAAGAGAAAAACATTAAATGTTGAGGAGTAATAAATAAAGATAGTTTAGTCAAATTACACTCAAATTAATATTTTTCTTAAGGGATGTGTAAATAAAAAATGTGACAAGTAAAATAACCAGGATGAAATATTTAGGAATGATTGGAGTAATAGTAAGGTTTTTCAATTTTAATATTCTATATGACAAATTTAAGATTATGTAAGATTTACAAGATTATATACATATTTTAGTTAAGATCATAAGACTCAATTTCTTTTATTATTTCCTAAACTTTATATCTAATCAAATTAAGATATTTAAATTGAGACGATAAAAGTAATAATTACATAAATAATTGAGAGCATAAAATTCATATCCACTGCAGCACCAATGATGTGGTGGGATCCACAATTATGTAGTAAGAAAATGACTCCTAGGGCGTGTATTTCAAAAAATAGGTCTATTAAAAGGATTAGGTATGGAGGACAAGATAAACCTCTATTCTTCAATTTACAATCTTACTATAATTGGATCATTTTAGCTTCATACACGTGCTCGTTTGGACACATGATATGAAATTATGATTTAAAATTTATTACTAAAAATAAAAAATTAATTATAAAATTTATCAGTAATTTTTAACTAATCCATTACTAAAAAACTTTTAACTAATTAATTTTTTCTTATAATCCATCACTAATTCATAGCTATTTGAGATTAGAATGAAATTTTTATTGTTTAGCTACAGAATTTTATCCGTCGCTAATATTTTCTAGCAGTGATCATGATATAAAATCATTTGATATGAAGTTGAAGTTGAAGTTGAAGGAAATGGAGAGATTGATGAGGATGTCACCCATCGTATTGGTGTTGGGTGGATGAAATGGAGGCTCGCATCTGGAGTCTTGTGCGATAAGAAGGTGCCTACTAAACTTAAAGGCAAATTCTACAGAGTGGTGGTTCGACCAGCTTTGTTGTATGGAGTTGAGTGTTGGCCAGTAAAGAACTCTCATATTCAAAAGATGAAGGTGGCGGAGATGAGGATGTTGCGATGGATGTGCGGGTTTACTAGGAGAGATAGGATTAGGAATGAGGATATCCGAGATAAGGTGGGTGTGGCGTCGGTGGAAGATAAGATGCGGGAAGCGAGGTTGAGATGGTTCGGACATGTGAGGAGGAGAGGCACGGATGCTCCAGTGCGGAGGTGTGAGAGGTTGGCTATGGATGGTTACAGGAGAGGACGAGGTAGACCGAAAAAGTATTGGGGAGAGGTGATTCGACAGGACATGGCGCAGTTGCAGCTTACCGAGGACATGACCCTAGATAGGAAGGTGTGGAGGACGCGGATTAGGGTAGAAGAGTAGTAGGTAGAAGTGTGTGTAGGCTAGTAGGTAGGAGTGTTTTCCTTATTGTCCCGACTAGTAATCGTAGTGTTACGCTTATAGTTTCTTGTTCTTGGATTCCTCGTGGTAGTATTTTGTGGCAGTGCTCTGTTTCTGTCTGTTGTTTGTTACTACATATTACTTCGTATCGTCTCTTGTAGTTTTATCTTGTGCTTTTATTTGTATTTTTATCCTGTATTATTGTTACGTTTTTTTAGCCTATTTTTAGACTGTTTTGTCTTGAGCCGGGGGTCTATCGGAAACAGCCCTCACCTCTGAGGTAGTGGTATGGACTGCGTACACTCTACCCTCCCCAGACCCCACGCTGTGGGAATACACTGGGTATGTTGTTGTTGTTTGTTGTATATTTTTTCATAAACATAAAAAATCTCACGAGTTGTGAATGCTATCAAAAAATTTCAATTCTTATATAATTTTACCAAATGAATAAATCATAGTTCATAAATAAGATATTAAAATATTCTAAGGTACCGCATTGATAAATCACATATCTTCGTGTTTCTTTTATAAATAAATATTTGCGATTATAAACTTTCAAATACACATAATTTTATAAAGATTCACTAGTCAACCATAGTATATAGTAACTAGTTATTCTTATATAATTCTATCACATGATACGAATAATCTCTTCACACCGAACATGAGTCTTTTTTTTTTTTGCAAAATTTAAAATGATGAGTCTTTTTTTTACAAAATATAAACTTATAGGTCAAGTTTTATATTTAAAAAATTTAAAATCATGATTTGGAATCCATAAATCGTGTTTTTTTTTAGAATTTAAAATTTCATCTCATTATCTAAAATCGTATGTTCAAGCATTGATTTAAAATCATGAGATGAAATCGCATATTCAATCGCTAATTAAGTGTGTGTTTGGTAGGAAAGAAAAATATTCTTATGAAAAATATTTTTTTGAAAAGTAATTGTGTTTCTTACTTATTTTTTAATATTTGCTAAGTAAACAAAAAAATATTATTTCAATAATATTTATATATAATCTAGCAAAATAATACAAAGGCGAGATAGGGTGGGAGCTGAGGCTCCAAAAATTGTGGAGATGGAATGATTAAGGGGTGGGAATTGAAAAGTTTAAGACACTACTAAAAAAAATTATTTTCTTTGAAAAATGTTCAGTAGTTATTCCCACAGATATTTTAATTGAATCAGTGAGAAAAGAAAAGAAAGTAATATTTTCATACAAAAAAATTAGGAAATTTTTCACTATTTCAGTGTAATCTGTTTTTCGTCATGCATTTTTCAATGAGTTAGTTCAGTAAAAAATGAGTAAAAAAATCATGTTCTATAAGATAATTTTTTTACTAATTCACGATGGAAAAAACCTTTTAATTCTAGTAGTGAAACCACAAAATTTAAAAAATTACACATATTTTTAATTTAAAATCATAAAATTCAAAATTTTCCCTTTATTATTAAACTACATACTCAAACCAAACACACCCAAAAAAAATATAGGAAAACAAGTATGTGTCTCTGTTGCATTCACATATGATAAAAGGGGAACAAAATACTACTTAAATACTTGATAAAGGATTACACACATTCTTGTTGTGTTTATGTACAAATTTTTATTAATCATTTGAATAGCATGCTATGAAGGGAAAACTTCTTTAAATAACTGATGAAAATATGATTTGTCTAATTTATTTAAATTTGGATTGGTTATTATTCCGTTTATTAATTAGCTAAATTTATTTTAGCCAAATTCATTTTACCCTATCAAAAAATTTAAGTTAATATATAGCCGAAATGGTTTTCACATAAGATTAAAAGAATTTCATAATATTCTTTTCTTTCTTGCTAGCACTACTATATATTGTTCAAACATGTAGCTAGACCCGTTTAGATATGCAGTTTGGATTTCTTAAATTGTATTTCTTCTTATTAATATAAACGTTTTATAATTTGTTAAAATTATTAAACTTTCTCAACTCTTATACAATCTTATGAAATAAGCAAACAATAATTCATAAATAAGGTATCAAAATATTCTAAGGCGACATATTAATAAATAGAATATCTCTATGTTCCTTTTATAAATAAAAACTTGTGATTATATGTTGTTACAAACTTTCAGATACACAAAATTTTACAAAAATTCACTAGTGAACAATAGTAGTAACTATCTATTCTTTAATGTATATATAATCTCTTTACGTCGAACATGAGTCTTTTTTATAAAATTTAAAATGATGATTTTTTTAAATAAACTTATGAGTTAAGTTTTACATTTTTTTTAAAAAAATAAATTAAATCACAATTTGAAGTCCTACTTTTTAAAGAATTTAAAATTTAAAATTTAAAATCGTGATTTAAAATTGAAGTTAAAATTTTATGCAAATTTCATAAATAAACATCGATTTCAAATCAAAATTTCAAATTGAAATTCCAAATCCTATAATCAAATGGCTATCTATCGTAAAATAAAAATGACTTAACATGACAAAGATAAAATTTCTCTCAATATGATAAGTTGGCGACTAAACGCCAAAAAGAAATGGACCAAATTAAATGTCTCATCAATTACGATAACAATTATATACTCAGTATAATTTCATAAGTGAGATTTAGAGAGATAAAAGATACGTAGATCTGAGAGTGTGTTCGGTATGGAGAAAAATATTTTCCTCTTTTCTCATGTTCGTTTGGTTAAAAAAATTGAAAAAATATTTTATTCAAGAAAACAAGTTCTTTGAAAATAAGAAAAATGACTTCCTTAATGAAAATATTAAAAACAAGTGAAATTGTCTACTCCCACCATTACAATCACCCCGCTCGTCCAACATACTCACCCCCACCCCACCCCTTCCCCCATCACCCTACCTCACTCATTCTCATAGTTTGAGTTAAATATATAAAATATTTTCAAGATAATATTGTTCCATTCTTTCTATCTATTCTTCTATTCAGTAAAGAAGTATCTTCAGTAGCTCCTCAATCTTTCATTTCGAACTTGCATACCGAACACAAGAAAATAAGTAATAAGAAACCACTTGTTTTTCAAGAACACACCCTTAATCTACTTTTATGAGGTAGAGAAATTAATTATTTCCGATAGATCCTCGACTCAGAAGAGAAATTTTTAAAACAAGAAAAATATGATAACAAAATACCAAAATACAAAAAAAAAATGTCTTATTAAATAATAACACAAAATTAACTAAAAAAAAGAGAGAGTAAAAACGTGCAACATGTGGATTTGGCTATTATTGTTCTACTTATTGTTTATTATTATTTTCTTTCTTGCTGGCTAGTAATTTCTTGCTATAAATAGGAGACCTCATCCCATTGGAACTTCACAAACAAAACTCATCTCTCTTTTTTATATATTTCACTCTTTAATTTCCCTTATATATTCATAATATCAATCATGTTTAGTCATGTTGTGGATGGATTACTTGGTCATCATGACTCAAAGAAAGTCAAAGGAACTGTGGTGATGATGAAGAAGAATGCCTTAGACTTTACTGATCTTGCTGGTTCTTTGACTGATAAAATTTTTGAGGCACTTGGACTAAAGGTCTCTTTACAATTAATCAGTTCTGTTCAAGCTGATCCAGGTAATAAGTAATTCCACTCCTGCACTTTAAGTATTTGTCAGACATGCATGTATCTTATGTGCAGTATTGGCGGAGTCAAGATTTTCACTAAGGGTTCAGGTTTAAACTATGAAGAAATAACACATGAAGAATTTAAAGTGCACTTTAGATTTTGCACGCCCCCTTAAAAAATGGTGATTGATATGTTTGCCTATAATATAATCCTCATATTAATTTTCACTAAGGGTTCGGGCTCAAAATATGAAGAAATAACACATGAAGAATTTAAAGTGCACTTTAGACTTTGCACGCCCCCCTAAGAAACAATGATTGATATGTTTGCCTATAATATAATCTTCATATTAATTGATGTTTAGTACTCCTATTAGGTTTTGAAAAATGATTTAGAGAATAAGTAATTAATGCTAAGGGTATAATATGAAAAAAAATAATTGTATTTTTCTTGATATGTTAAAAGTTACAAGTAAAAATGAAAATCTATTTTTGAAATAGTGAACAAAGAAAAGTGAAAGGAGGGAGTAATTGTATATACATAAAAAATAAATTTTAATCATTTATAAACAATATAATTTTTCACCGAATAGGGTTCGGATGAACTCTCTGCGCTACCTGGCTCCGCCCCTGCTTATGTGAAGATGTCCAAATATATTGGAGACAAAGTCTAATTGAAAAAAGACAAACTTTTGAACCTTGTGATCATCTTAAATTGGACATGATATTTTTTGGCTATAAAATTATGTCATTAAGGATAAAATAAAAAAATCTAAAATTAATTATTTCTAAATATAAAAGAGTGTCCCCACGGAATGAAACAAGTTAATCATTTATATTTTTTAATTAGTAGTTACGAATAATTTTATGGGGGGTTTAAGAGAAAAAAGACGTGCCCACTACTAAGATAATTAAATATTTCATGTGCATTAACAACTTTTTAGTTAGAAATTACTATGAAATGCTTAAAGGGATTATATTTGACTTTATATGTGAAAACAATATTCAGCAAAATATATTCAACCTAATTTCAAATTCTAGAAAGCAAAGGTTAATAATATTTATGGTAGAATATTATTAGAGTTGAAACTACAATTTAAACTTCGAAAATATCTTTTAGTCCGTGTTGTGTGTTAACAACTGATCAAGCCGAGGGTCTTTTGGAAACATCTTTCTACCTCTACAAGATAATGATAAAATTTGCTTATACTTTATTTTTGTTAGATCTCATTCGGGAAATTTCACTCAATATATTATTTGAATGTAAAAAAAACAAAAATAGGTGCACTATTCTGTCTATCAACCTTTTCTTTGATTGCATGCAGTTTTGACTTTTTTTTACATAATATTTGCATCTAGCTGTATTTGAAATTTCCAAAGCAAAAAATTATTTTATTATATTAGATAAAAATAATACTTCATTGATCTCATTTTAGATAATGGTATTTGAGGGTGCACAAAGTTTAAGCTTTCAGAATTCTGGAGATGAATTGAAAATAAAATAAAAAATAAAAAAATAAATAAGGCATCCAGACAAGACAAGATCTATCATTGAATAATTATGATCCCACACGATATATAAATTAATTTATTAAGTCATCTAAAAGATTAGGTACAATTTTATCTTTTAGGGATTGTTCCGTAGAATAAATTATTCCGAGATTATAATATCTGAACTAATCCATCTTATATGGAAGATGAGATAAAATAATTTCATGTTGAATGAAATAAGGTGAAATATTCGAAGATTAAATTTGATATTAAATTTATATCATGTTTGATTAATAATATAAACTAATATCTTAAAATAAATTTATATCATTAATCAAACATAATATAAATTAGTACCCAACTTAATCATAAAATATCCTAGTTTATCTCACGTAACAACAACCCTTACTATGTATTATCATTATATAGTGGATAGCACATATGTATGGTTGATACTGACAAATAAGATTTATTAAGGTGCGTGACTAAAATAATTAATTTTGCACTCAATGTATATTAGTATTAATTAATTTGTCCACTATGGAGTAGTACTAGACAATTAATTAGTACAAACAAGGAAAACGAGACAACGATTAATGATATCTCTAACGTTTAATTAAATATAAAAAGGGAGAAATTAAAATATCTTGTTTAATTTGTCCATCATTCTCTAATTAAAAAATATAATTTGGTACAAAGTTGTTTATTCAGACGATCGACTTGTTAATTTGTCTGATAAAAATTATATCTAATATTTTACTTAGTCAATGATTTTTTAGTTCAATTTGCAACTGGTCAATTTATTTTTTTATATATTTTATTTGAATCGAGGATTTATCAAAAACACTCTATTTATTCTTATGAAGTAAAAATAAGACTGCGTACACACTATTTTCTTCTCAGATCCCACTTACGGGATTTTACTGCGGTGTTGTTGTTGCAATTGGTTTATTTGCCTGCAATATACCTGCATATGTATTTGTCTAGTTAAACATGAACTCAAGATACATTTAGGACTCGTTTAATTGGGGAACAAGTTATTCTGAAAATAATTATCCCAAAATTATTATCTCATCTTCCATGTGGGATAAACATAACACTAATTCTAAGATTTGTCTTCTTTTCTTTTTCATCAATTCTAAGATTTGTCTGACCAAATTGAAAAACAGTTTCAAGTTTTTTTAGCTAAAAGTACTGTTTTTTTTTTGTATATTGTTTTGTTTGGAAAAAAGTTATCTCACTATTTATAGTTTTATACTAAAATATGGAATAAAATAATCATGAAACTAAATAATGTATCTGTTACTAAACGTAGGATAAAATATTCTCATGAGATATTCCAAGATTATTATCCTTATTCCACCAACCAAACCACTATTAAAAGATTACTATTTTTTCTCGAAAAATGTTTCAATGACTATTTTCATAGATATTTTGATTGAATCGGTGAGAACCGAAAAAAACAATATTTTCATATGAAAAAATTAGTAAGTTTTCCACTATTTCAGTGAGAATATGTTTCGCACCATGCATTTTCTCAGTGAGCTGGCCGATTCGTTAGAAAATGAATGAAAAAAAATCATGTTTTATAGCACAAATTTTTCACTAATTCGCAGTGGAAAAAACCTTTGTTTCTAATAGCTAACGACCCCTTGGTGTGGGGTTTATGTCTTGTCACTCTTGTCCTATCTAAAGATTACTTGTTTACCCTCAATTTTCACTATCCAAAAAATGATCATTTTTTTTCCCAAACATTGCAGCAAATGGTTTACAAGGGAAACACAGCAATCCAGCCTACTTGGAGAACTTTCTCACAACTCTAACACCATTAACAGCAGGTGAATCTGCCTTTGGTATCACATTTGATTGGAATGAAGAGTTTGGTGTACCAGGTGCATTCACAATCAAGAATATGCATATCAATGAGTTCTTTCTCAAGTCACTCACCCTTGAAGATGTCCCTAATCATGGCAAAGTCCATTTTGTTTGCAATTCTTGGGTTTATCCCTCTATTAGATACAAGACAGATCGCATTTTCTTTGCAAATCAGGTATAGTATATACCTTTTTCAAGTACTAAGGGGCCGTCTGGTAGCTAGTTAGAATCATGCAGGTATTAAATATTGCATAAGTAGTGCCACGTTTGGTAAGTTAGTTAGGAGGTAAGTTATTCATGTATAAAATTAGTACGGGGTGTTTTGCAAATCAGGTATTAGTTGTTTTTTCAAGTACTACGGGTCGTCTGGCAGCTGGTTTGGAGGTGAGTTGTGCAGGTATTGAATGTTGCATAAGTAATGTCACATAGTGAGTTATGCAAGTATTAAATGTTGTATAAGTAATGCCACGTTTGGTAGTTAGTTAGGAGGTAAGTTATTCATATATAAAATTAGTACGATGTTTTGCAAATCAGGTGTAGTTACTTTTTCAAGTATTAGGCATGTAACAGAGGCAAGTGCGCAAAATGAGTGAAAGGTGAAAAATACACTTAAAGTATCCCATTTTTTGAGCTTCATACCTGAACAATCAACTGTGCGAGTTTCCTGAATAGTTGGTGATAGTTCAGATAGGAAACTCGCACGTCTGATAGTTCGGGTATGAAACTGAGAAAATGGGGGATACTTTAGGTGTGTTTTTGACCATTAACTCGAGCAGAATCAGAAGTTTTAGTGATGTTTTGATTGTTTTTGCAGCCATATCTTCCAAGTGAAACACCAGAACCATTGCGCAAATACAGAGAAAATGAATTACTAACCTTAAGAGGAGATGGAACTGGAAAGCGTGAGGCATGGGATAGGATTTATGATTATGCTGTGTACAATGACTTGGGTAATCCAGATAAAGGTGCAGAACATGTCAGAACTACCTTGGGAGGTTCTGCTGATTACCCGTATCCTCGGAGAGGAAGAACTGGAAGAGCACCAACTCGAACAGGTTAGGAGTTCACAAAGTTAAAGTTCATTGTATTGTAATCCAATGAGAATGTATAATTACTCAGCACGTTTTGCTTTTTGTGTTTTTGCTTTGAATAGATCCTAAAAGTGAAAGCAGGATTCCACTTGTTCTGAGTTTAGACATCTATGTACCGAGAGACGAGCGTTTTGGTCACTTGAAGTTGGCAGACTTCCTAACATATGCTTTGAAATCCATTGTTCAATTCATCCTCCCTGAATTACATGCTCTCTTTGATGGCACACCTAATGAGTTTGATAGTTTTGAGGATGTACTTAGACTATATGAAGGAGGGATAAAACTTCCTCAAGGACCTTTATTTAAAGCTCTCACTGATGCCATTCCTCTCGAGATGATACGAGAACTCCTTCGAACTGATGGTGAAGGAATATTGAGGTTTCCAACTCCTCTAGTGATTAAAGGTACAACTGTTACATTCTAAGAAGTATCGTAACCATTAACCAATATTTCTTTCATCTTTATGTGTATGTATGATTTAAGTATTGATTCTGCAGATAGTAAAAGTGCATGGAGGACTGATGAAGAATTCGCGAGAGAAATGCTAGCTGGAGTTAATCCTGTCATAATTAGTAGACTCGACGTAAGCTTGTTTCTTTGCTCGTTTCTTGAAGACGACTAGGAAATAAGGGACTAAAATTTTGAATTTGCGTTGAGTTCCTTTGGATTATCTATAGGCTTCTTGTACATAAAGAATACTGATCTTTCGTTTCTTATTTAATTTGCAGGAATTTCCCCCGAAAAGCAAGCTAGACCCCAATGTGTATGGAAATCAAGATAGTACAATTACAGCAGAACACATAGAGGATAAACTGGATGGACTAACGATTGATGAGGTAATTCATTAACTCGAAATTCTACACTAGCTTGTGCAATTAACATAGATTTCCTTTCACTAGCTCTAAACATGTTGTTTTGACAGGCAATCAACAATAATAAACTTTTCATATTGAACCACCATGACGTCCTTGTACCATATTTGAAGAGGATAAACACTACAACAACAAAAACCTACGCGTCAAGAACTTTGCTCTTCTTGCAAGATAACGGATCTTTGAAGCCACTAGCAATTGAATTGAGTTTGCCACATCCAGATGGAGATCAATCTGGTGTTATTAGCAAAGTGTATACTCCGAGTGATCAAGGTGTTGAGAGCTCCATCTGGCAATTGGCCAAAGCTTATGTTGCAGTGAATGACTCTGGTGTTCATCAACTAATTAGTCATTGGTAATTCCCTTATGTCAAAAGACTTCTCCGATGATTTATGACACACGATAATGACTAATTCAACGCATGTTTTCATGTAGTGTTAATCTAATACGTTTGATCATATTCGCAGGTTGAATACACATGCAGTGATTGAGCCATTTGTGATTGCAACAAACAGACAACTAAGTGTGCTTCACCCTATTTATAAGCTTCTATATCCTCATTTTCGGGACACAATGAATATAAATGCTTTGGCAAGACAGATCCTAATCAATGCTGGTGGAGTGCTTGAGAGTACAGTTTTTCCTTCCAAATATGCCATGGAAATGTCAGCTGTGGTTTACAAAAATTGGGTTTTCCCTGATCAAGCCCTTCCGGCTGATCTCGTTAAAAGGTACTAAATGATAAGGGATGTTCACATTGTTTAATGGTGTTAGTATCTTGCTTATATGACCATTACATTATTCAATTTCAGGGGTGTAGCAGTTGAGGACTCGAGTTCTCCTCATGGTGTTCGTTTACTGATAGAGGACTATCCATACGCTGTTGATGGATTAGAAATCTGGTCTGCAATCAAAAGTTGGGTGACGGAATACTGCAATGTCTACTACGGATCAACAGAAGAGATTCTGAAAGACAATGAACTCCAAGCCTGGTGGAAGGAACTCCGAGAAGTGGGACACGGTGACAAGAAAAACGAACCCTGGTGGCCTGAAATGGAATCACCCGAAGATCTAATCAATTCCTGTACCATCATCATATGGATAGCTTCAGCACTTCATGCAGCAGTCAATTTCGGTCAATATCCTTATGCAGGTTACCTCCCAAATCGCCCCACAGTAAGTCGAAAATTTATGCCAGAACCAGGAACTCCCGAGTATGAAGAGCTAAAGAAAAACCCCGATAAGGCATTCTTGAAAACAATCACTGCACAATTGCAAACATTGCTTGGTGTATCCCTCATAGAGATATTGTCAAGGCACACTTCAGACGAGATTTACCTCGGACAGAGAGAATCCCCTGAATGGACAAAGGACAAAGAACCACTTGCTGCTTTCGACAGATTTGGAAAGAAGTTAACTGACATTGAAAATCAAATCATACAGAGGAATGGTGACAGTATATTGAAAAACAGATCAGGTCCTGTTAAGGCTCCATATACATTGCTTTTTCCAACAAGCGAAGGCGGACTTACGGGCAAAGGAATTCCCAACAGTGTGTCAATATAGACCTTGATGAGAAGAAGGTTAACATTGGAGAATGAAGAAAGCTGGAGTTTGAATAAAATCATGTAATGAAATTTTCATTATTGTAAGTTGTGGTGGTTCTCTTTGTTTGCTTCATTTCTGTAAGTTTGATGATTCTCCTAAGTTGTTTTTCAACCTTTCATGTATATGTTGTGAGAATAATGCAAATAATTCCAGCAAAAGTTTCCTATATATTCTGTAACTACTCCATCCACATTATTTATATCAATATAAGAAAGGACAATGGAGAGAAAAAGTTATCTACAAGGCAAAAAGATTGGTAATGATTTCTACTCAACCTCGTTTAAGAAAACATTGATGGATTGAGGTATGTTTCATAATTAGAACTCTTAGGGGTCGTTTGGTGCGAGGGATAAAAATAAATAGTCCTGGTATAAAATATTAGTTCAGGGATAAAATTTTGGTGTCTTATTTGGTTGCCAAGTTTGGGATAACTTATTCCGCCACTTATACCATAGTGATGGAATAAATTATCCCATATACATGGTGGGATAACTTTTTCCAGGATAATTAATCTCAAGATAATTAATCCTGGGATAACTTGTTCCCAACCAAACGATCCCTTATGTTACATATATAGAATCTTGAAGTTCATGCAATCTTAAAGTATGTAAGATATCATGTCTTCCGATCTAAGTACTCCCTCTAGTCCATATTAAGTGAATTTTGGAATAATGTACACCCTTAAATAAAAATATTTTAGGACATAATTTAAACACTACTTATTTTTCACTACTACCTTTTTGATTATTCCCAAATTATTCTTAAAAGTAGGGCTAGTCATCAATATGACTTTATAAATAGTGTAATTTATCATCTAGAAAATGTAAAGTAACAGTTAAGAACCTTATTAAAAGAAGGGCAAAAATGGAAAAAAGTCTCACAATTCTCTTGAACTTTGAACAATTTATTTATTTAGAACAATGATAAAAGACTCAAAAATTTCACTTATACATCTACTCCTTGTACTTCTACATGCACTTCTTCTTGTCCCAATTCTTTGTCATGTCTTGCATATGCATCGAGCCTTTCCTTTATTATTTTTCACATGCTTCATATTTTTGTTTTCTTCTCTGATAATTCCTTTTCCTACGAGATTTGTTAGAAAATATGAATTTCTTTTAGTATATTATTTGTTTAATTTTATGGAAATATTATACTATTAACTCTGAAAAATATAGGAAAAAAAATTTATTCATCAATAGGCGGCGATAGTGAGCGGTAAAAGTGGGTGGAGTAATGGGTGACTATCATATTTGTAGAAATCCTTAAATAGTCATTCAAATGACATTAAGATACCAAAAAAATAAATTCACTTAATGGTTAGAATATGAATGATCAAAATTCAAACCTAATAAACAAACATACTTCATCGAGGCGAAACTTCTAAAAAGCTAAAAGTGTTTTTTTTTTTTTACTTATTTTAGATATTTGAAGTGTTTGACAAGCTTTTAGAAAAATAAATGCTTTTGAATAATAGCAGAAGCTGTTTTTCAAAAGTTAAAAAAATTATTGTTTCCCAAAAAACACTTTTGGAACCTTGGTCAAGCACAAACTCCTGATCTGGTATTGACCAAAGTGATTTTCAAATTGATTAGCCAAATACAAATTACTATTCTCCAAAAGTGCTTTTTCGGAAGACAGTTTTGACAAAACATAATTTTGAAAATAACATATTTTTTGAAGCTTGGCCATAGAGACTCTGAGTTTTAAATAATTAAGATCAAGACTTTGCTAGTGGTTATAAATTTTGGATTAGATTTTTTAAAATTTATCTTTAAATATTTGTTTGATTATGAATTTATTTGATTTGAAAAATCTGATCTTTAAGTATTTTCAAGTTCGCACCCAAGGGTGTGACGTAGTGATTAATAAAGTGTATTGAGCACCATGAGGTCTTATGTTCAATTTCCGATAGAGACAAAAACACTAGGTGATTTCTTACTATCTGTTCTAGCCTTCATGGAAAAAAATATTTCAAGTTTTCAAAAGCTGGCTCAGACCAAGCTTTTGATTTTCAGGACTTTCATTGACAATACTTTTATTTTTTTCAAGCAAAATATATGTCCAAACACGTAAAAAAATAAAATATATGCTCAAACCCAATTTTAAATTTCCAAACCTATAACTTTAAAAAGTCCAAATTTTTAAATTTCTGCCTTTAAAATATATGACCAAATAGGAGCTTTGCAAGTTGCATATATATTTGAATTTTGAAAGGTTGGTCTTGGACAAAAGCAGACCAAATAATTTTCGCCAAAATGTCAATAGAAGCTACCTTTCGTTCTTCTGATTGTAAATTATATAATGGAAATAGGATTTCATATAAGGCAAATGAAAAGAAATACTCTGTCCAACTTTACTCGTTCACTATTGATTTTGCACACTATAAATAGAAGGGTAAGAAAGGTAATTTACCATATCACCTTTTGAATATAATAAATACAATGTCTTGAAAAATGACTATAATTAATGATAAGGATAAATTAAGAATTTAATATAAATTATTTCTTGATTTCATGAATTAGACAAATATTGTTAAACATCTATTTTTAATATAATAGACAAGTAAAGATGAACGGAGACAGTACTTAGCAATGTGGGGGCATTTTTGAGAATTCACTCTGCTCCTCACGTCCGTTCCCCTGTCCCTTTTATACCCAGTTCAAGTTTTACACTAGCTTTTAATTTCTCTTTTTTTTCTTATACCCAGTTGGAGTTTTGAAGTGGGTATGTGTAACTTAGGGTTATCTTTGAGATCAAAATCCAGATTTTGAAGTGGTAATTTTCTGAATTAGGTTGTAATTGAGACCAATAAGGGAAAATCCGATGATGGGAAGCGATTCAACATGGGTAGGAAGGAAACCTATGCGAAGACTTGGTGGAATGTCTGATGCACTTTCAATTGCTGCTGAATTGGGATTCTCTGTTCCTCCTCCACCTTCTCAGGTATCTACCTATGAAATTCACTGTCCATGTGGGACTCCTATTGATGATTTTCTTGGTTATTTGATTTTTGTAATTATTGCAATTGAAAACTTGTTGCTCAATTCCCCATTTTTTACTGCACATCAATTTGATTGTGATGCATCGCAAGTTTAATGCGTTTTGGAAGTTAATTTTAGGCTATGTTGTTCGGACTCTTTGAAAATGTCCACGGGTACGTGTCGGATTCTCCAAAAGTAGTGTAATTTTGAAGAGTCCGAGCAACATATCTTTTAGGCATTTAGATTTTGATGAAGGAAAATTAGGATAGTTTTTTTTTTTTTCATAAACGGGTAATTTGTGTTGATTTTGGATTTTCCATCCAAAGAGGGGTATAAGTGACAACTTTGGTGATGACGGGGGTAAATATGGTCAGATAGTATGACGAACGGTAAAGTTAGCCAATTTTTGAAAGTGGAGGGGCATTTTTAACCCTTTTCCCTTTAGATTTTGATGAAGGAAAAAGAAAATGATTAAAAAGGCCTTCAACTAAAAATGAGAGATGCAACTGTAGAATGTTGCAAACAAATGTTAGGAATTGGGGGAAATTTACATGGTTTATCTTAAGATTCTAGACGATTTGTTGCTCCAGCTTAGTTGGTGGGGGCAGGATTTTCTTGGAAATATTTGCTTGTAGGCTAGACATGCAAATATCGGTTGTTTCTTGTACTTTAGTTACTCCTTTTTGGGTCTGTTTTGGACTATTTTTGCTTAAGTCGAGGGTCTATCGGAAACAGCCTCTCTACCTTTGAGGTCGGGTAAGGTCTGCGTACACTCTACCCTCCCAAGACCCCACTTTGTGGGACTACACTGGGTATGTTGTTGTTGTTGCTAGACATGCTACTCATTGGATTTGTCGAAGTGTGCATAAACTGGCTCAGTCACTACCCATAACAAAATGAAACAGAAAAAGAAAGAGAAAAGAGTAGTTGGTTCTCGCTGGAAAAGTGAAAATTTCATGCTACTTAAAAAGAAAAATTCAATTTAGGTGCCTTTTAGTACGTCAGTTTATCTATATGCTTTCATGTTTGTTGACCTTTCATCATTGCAGATTGCTTTCCTTTTCCTCACTTTTTTGTTTTCTCTATTGTTCTTACACTATGGGGATACCCAAAATTTGTGCATTTGTATTTGAATGGCTTTCAATATGTCCTTGCTTCTCTCTCTGTTCATCCCTATTTTTACTGCTCTTTGCTTGCTCTCATACTTTGAGAGTTATTTGTATTTATTGATGGAATTCAACAACATTCCCCTTGTTTAGGAGGAGATCCAAAACTTGTCCACCAACACTGGCGAAAATGGTGATGATTTGATAAGGGTCCTGAAGGAACTTACTGCTGTTCAAAGGAAGATTGCAGATTTACAAGTGGAACTTCAAGGTCGAAAGGTGACATTGTTGATATTCTAATGAATTCATCTATTTTTTTTAAGGTTTTACATATTCCTTGCAATTATCCAACATGTGGTGCTTTAAATCTAGCGAATGCACTTCCTGACAGTGTGAATATATACCACCTTGACTTTTTAGTTTGACCCTAATATACAGATGTGCTATCCATTTAGACAGGGTATGGATACCATATCGTTCAAATTAATTCGAGAACTTCCTAAACTAGGTTTTGAACTTGTAATTGTGGTCAGTACGTAGTTTGTCTGGGCCAATTTGAGTTTGAAAATTATTTTATCAATAGAACTTAACCATAAAAAAAGAACATCCTATCGTTTAGAACAATGTTAACAAAACCTCACAGCATATACAATTATTTGCTTGTGTATCAATTAATACCTGTTAGATATTGTTTTCTATTTCGTCCATGTATTCAAGTGCATAAATAATAGCTTCTGCACTATAGTTAGAGACTAGCTCACATTGGGTTGGCAGCTTAGTTTAATAGTTTGATAATTTGGTCAAAATGGGTGACCCTTAATGCAATTTCTGATGAGGATGCACCTCTAAAATTTATACTCGTTTCATCTTGGGAAAACATAAGTTCAGTAGTATCACTTGTCTATGTCTAACTTAAATGCAGAATACTTTACTGAATTCTAGATTCGGCTTGGACCTGCATGAACATGAATCTGGGGGAGGATCATTGCAGTTCAATTCCTGACTCCAGGAGGATATACTACATTAAGGAAAAACCTAATTATTTAACACTACAAAGCATCTTGATTTGATCGGTCACAAAGAGGATTTGCCACTTCCTTTGCTATAAGTTCTACTCAAACTGTACTTTTTGTGGGTCTTCACCTCGTTTCTCTTCATAGTGGACTCCTAGAGTACTGCACTGGACATTATAAATTGAGTTTAGAAGGACTAATAATTGTGATATTTTATTTTCATCACCTGGTTATCTGAAAATTTACTCTTTTAGACGGTATTACGAACTAACATAGTACTGTGCTACAACTTTAGGAGGACAAAAATGTTGCTCATCTGACGCATGTCAGTGAAATGGAAAAGAAGATTGAAACATTGCAAAGGATTACTACTATTTTGAAGGACGTTATTCAGAACAAGGTAATTGACCTAATCTAAATTTTAGCTTCTATTTTCTGCATTGTTTAAACATGAATATGTTTGTTCAAGTGGTTGCTGATTTGTATATGTTCTGAACAAATAAGAGGCATATTCATGAAAGGATAATTTGGCATAAAGAACTTTGTTTCTGCAATATCTAGCAAAGACTGAAAAGAAAGAATGATGTTGGTTTTTATATGCGTGTTTTTTGTTTGCACATAACCGTATTCATGTAAGTATTACAGATGTACTTCTTTGTGCACTCTTTCATTCTTGCATGGGGGATTCAGCGATAGAGAGAGGATGTGCTTCTTTGGTGCACTCTTGCATGGGGAAGTGAACAGATAGAGAGAGGCAAAAAAAGAAAGAGGTAGTGGTGTCGTGCCATGTGTTGGAGTTATACTTAATCATTCAGGTCTATAAATGAATATCGCAAACTGAGACTGAAATCCTTAAAATACCCACTATGTTAAGTCATGAGCCTCTAAGAATACTAAAAATATGTCGTTGGGCATTACTCCAAATACTTAAAAGTTAAAAGCAATATAAATAAAACGGAGCTCCCACCTAAGTGACCGGCGCAAGTGAGTTGTGCTGAAGTCTAACCAATCCGGTCGTGCCTGGAGTGCAATCTGTAGTATCTGCATCCAAGAAAATTGAAGCAGGCCCGCTCAGGCTAAGTATCTCCGATAGGATACCAGTAAGTCTCATAGACTATTTCCTCAGTGAAAGAGAACGAAACTTTTTGGGTTAAAAGTACAAAGTAGCAAGAACAGGAAAGATCACATATGTTGGAAACTGGCATATTCTTCTAAAGGTAGCTGATAACTAGAGACTGCATGCTCACAACTATAACTAGACTATGAATTGAACTGTAAACTGAATAACTGGCATGTACATGAATGCCCAGATAATTTTGAAAGCAAATGATTTTCTTATGAGAAAAGGTTTTCATGTTGTGACCCTATGTACGTTGAGATCTGGAAACACACATGGGGGTTGTCGGCTTATCCCCTAAGTTGGCGCTTACGAGCATGGGTAGCTAACCCTGACCCTCGTGGCTCTCACACAAGGGGAGGTTGGCCATTTCTCCTTTATGAGTCTGAATGTGATCTCACCAGTAGCTAAATTTGAACTGTGCTTAAACGTGACAATGCAATGCACGTGATTTGTTCATGATTCCTGTACCCATATAACATTCTGAAAGCTGAGTATATAAATCACACAAGTCATGAAAGATGACTAATAATACATGTACAACTCGTACTTTCTTACTTACGACTGAACTAAATGAGAATAGGGTGGACCGAGAGCTGATTCACCAGGATATTATCTATGGTATTTTATCGAACATGTAGGGAACACAGGGGTTTCTAGAATTCTCATTTAGTAAGTTAGTAAGCTTTAACTTACCTCAAGTTACGAGCTTACTCAAAATCTTGTACTTTCACGCTATTCAATGCTTGATTTCACGTTTCACCTGTCGTTCAGGGTCAATAATCAATACATGTCCAAAGGTTTAAATTTTATTCCATATCTTAACCAAATTACATCCATGGGGCCAGGATTCGTGTAATCCGTGGTTTGAATAATCTACTATTTTGTGTAATTCGGTCCTTATACTTCATTTTAACTCGTAGGAAGAGACAGAGTCGGATTTTACCTTTTTGAAGATCCCTAGATTCGTCTCTCCTTGAGTTCTTGAGGATTGAATGGAAACACTGTAATTTATTGTGTTAATCCTCGCGTATTTTTGTGTTGAATGACTTGAATTCACACGAGAGAGTTTGGATTCTTACCATGGATGTAAAGGGAAAGCACTAAGTCACTTTTATCCTCCCAAGCTCTCAAAAACGTTGAAGAAAAAATAATATATTTTGCACCCAAGGGTGTGGCCTAGTGGTCAATGAAGTGGGTTAAAGAGCCATGAGGCCTGAGGTCTCAGGTTCAAATCCCAGCGGAGACAAAAAAACACTAGGTGATTCTTCCCATTTGTTCTAGCCTTGGTGGACAGAGTTACCTGGTACCTGTTGCTGGTGGGAGGTGGCAGGTATCCCGTGGATTTAGTCGAGGTGCGCGAAAGCTGGCCCGGACACCACGGCCATAAAAAAAAATAAAAAAAATAATATATATATATATATATTTTCTGTCTCCCGGACGTGACTTTTAAATTCTATTCTGAGCCCGGGGACTTGCTGTGGCTGCACAATCATAGCGCCATGCCAAACCTGGAATCTTTTCCAGGTCTTGTGAGGCAAACCTATAGTGCCACAAACTGGAATTATTCTATTTCAGTTCATGCGATGGTTGCGCGACGCATAACCCTTGTTCAGGTCCTGTGACATTTTATTTTGTTTGTTTTGAGTATTTTAAGCCACCTTATCGCATCCACTAAGTCCAATATCTTATCTTATGCTCGTTGACACGTTTTTAAAATGTGACACTCAAGTGGGTCCTAGATAGTTATATGGCATTATGGGGCTTTACATGAATGTTCCTTGTAATGTGAATACCTTCAAAATTTCAAGATGGAGAATATTTTATTGAAATGCACCGGAAGACAGCATTGCATTGGCTTGCAGTTGTTCCTTTGCAGCAAAGAGCACTGCCAATTTTATTTGGTGTGTAGTTAAGTAAATTTTGTACAATCACAGAATTACATGATAGAATCCTCTTATTTATTTATTTATTCATGAGGGCAGTGGTAAGAGACGTATCTTTGCAATATGTAATTACGTAAATCCTCTTATTTATTTATTTATTTATTTATTTATTTATTCATTTTGTATTATGATTTCTTTCCTTATTTGCTTCATTTTTGCTGCTGTGTTTGCTTAAACCTCTTCTGTGAGTCTTTTAGGACCGCATAATTGCTCGCCTTCAACAACCATATTCGTTGGATTGCATTCCTGTTGAAGCTGAATATCAGGTTTGTTACTTGCCAACTGTAATATAAAATCAGTTTATCTTCAATGATATCTAGAACTCGAGAGATAGATGCTTGTCCATATATACTGACGAGTTTTTATCTCATTTCCAAAATATTATTTTTATGTTAGATTGGGAAAAAAACAACATAGGTATGTGAAAGGATTTTCACAGAATATTATTTGATTAGATTCACTGCATTTGGCTAGCATAATATTGTGAATATCTTACTCCCTCCGTCCATCTTTACTTGTCCAGTATACTAAAAATAGATGTCCAACAATACTTGTCCAGTTTGGAAAACCAATGAATAATTTACCATTATGTGTCCATTTTACCCTTGCTGTTAAATATTATTCATTACCCTATGCATTTCCCAAAGCATTAAATTTATTATATTCAAAGGGTGATATAGTAAGTTAACCTCATTATTTATTATTTCTTAAGGTGTGTGCCAAGTCAATAGTGGACAAGTAAAGATGGACGGAGGGAGTATATGATATTTTAGGATTTTGTAACGTTATATTCATTAGCACCAGATGGTGCTGGTATCAGTATTTACAATCACAAAATGCCCAGTCCAAAATCTACAAGGAGTTGAAAAATTCATATTTTTTCTGCATCCTCTACATAATTTCTTTACTATAAAAGACAAAAAACAGTTTGTCTGAATTTCCTGTATAGAGCAGCTCGTGTCTTCAAAGAACCTAGCTTTCCTTTCTTTCCACACAGTCCACCGTATGCAAGCTGGAACAACATTCCACCATTTTTTCTGTCTAATACTTCCTGTCGCATTGCTCCAAGTCCACGAAAGGTCCTTTGTTTCTTTAGGCATTACCTATATAATAATTTAACCTTAGCCAAAGACAGAGATAATTGCCTTAAAAGGTCAGTGACCTTTACAATGCAGAAATAAATGGCTACTGTTCTCTTCTTCCTCCTGACACAAAAAACACGTTGAGCTCAACTGTATCTCCTTTTAACCATGTAAAACAGACAACTTTGAATGGAGCTTTGACTTTCCAAATAAATATTCAAGGCCATTCAGGGTTAATGGAATCAGTACCTGACAGAGAGTGATAGAACTGATTGTGAACCTTTTTTTGCTGCTTCCGTTCCAAACCATGGAGTCCTCAAAATTTTGTGAACCATGAAAAACCTCTTGTGTCTTCAGAATTTCAGCCACCCTTTCAATCTCCTAGAGTGGATGGCCATGTATGCATCAGGGACAGTATTTGGCTTTGTCTAATAGTTTCCTTACTCTAGTACCATGCTAAGTTAATACAAGGGTGTAACTTTTTTATCATACAGCAGTTGTTGAAGAAAGATCTTCTACTATCAACAGTCTAAGAGACATGAAAACTGAGGTTACTATTCTCTAGTAAGTTTAGACAGGAAATCCTAATTTGAAACAAAAGAACAGCTTTTCAACTCAATAATTGCTCTTTATCTCTATGTACTTTCCTATACAAACATAATTGAATGAAGGGTGTGAGAGCCGCAAAGCACTTAATGAGTCTCATTCTAGATATGGAGATCCCTGTCAAAATCAGGCTATAGGTTCTTACAAAACTGAACTTTTCTTTGGGCAGTGTGTTTCCGCTTCTCTAGAAAATCACCAACATGTGACGGCGGCAAAGTGTCCATCTGCCCAAAAGAAAAGCACTTAAATCCTATTTACTTCAGGAGAAAAGATCAAAACTAAGAGGAAATAAAGTAGCTTTCACGTTCCAAAATGTGAAAAGCCAAAAGGGAGAAGAAAGGGTGGGAGGTGAAGAAACTTACATTGTCGATTCAAGTTTAATGGGCACTTTGCCAAAGAGCTACTGCTTAGTCCTCGTCTTGTAACCCTTTGAAACCTAAAACACCCAGTGAGAAAAACTAAGAGAAGAGGGGATATTTGATGACACGATGATAGTGGAATACAAGATGCACCTATTTATAGTTGTAGGATGCAATCTTCATTAGCCATTATGTGGGTTCTATGTAAGGAGAGAAACACGAGAGCATTTGAAGGAGTAGGTAGTGATTTTCTTAAATTACAAAGTAGTCCTCTGCTTATGTTTCTTTTTGGTGTATCCTCGAGGTTCCTATGTGTATAGATGATTGAATTGCTTTCTTAGAGAACCATACATATTTTGGTGTAGGTTCTCTATGTTTTGGTATACTGCTTGTACTTGTATACAAGGTTTTCCGCCATCATTAATGAAAAAAATTGACCTTTTCAAAATAAGGATAACCAACATCTTATATTTAGTTGAGGAGGAACTAACCAGATACCATCATAACATTCTTAATTACATTAATGCTTCGTGTCTAACACACCCTACTGTACATTATTTACCTTGTAAAACACCGACTCGCAGTAGTACACTTTGACTGATACATCTCTAAGTATCTCTGAGAGAAAGAACTCAGTTACTCAGATGCTTGTAGACCAATTTTTAGCTTTTTAAAACTGTTCATTTAATCATTCAGACACGTGACGAGCCAATTGATGCCTTATGCAATTGAACTGTGCAGAAACAATTTTCAGAATTGCTGATGAGGGCTGCTAGTGATTATGGTGCTTTAACGGCCTCTGTAACAGATTTTCAGTGGAGTCAGAATTTTAAAGAACCACCAACAGTATGGGGGGTATGCACTTTTTTTTTTTTTTTCAATCCTGCTGATTGACTTTTTCTTCATATGTTGTCAAAATAAAACTAATTTGTTTGATGGTTTGAGTTTGAAGCATTATTCGTAATGTTGTATATAATATGTTTTGTGTGGGAGCTATTATTTTATTTTGTATGCTGGGTTCCTGAATCAGTAAAGAGTAAATGGCATCAACTGTCTGGTGACAATCAGGTCCCTGATGATGCGCATGTTTTATTCCATATTTGTCTGGTGCAAGAAATTATTGAGTTTCGTTTTGTGGAAGGCATGTCACTCTAGTTCTACACACTCTTTGATGGAAAAATAAGTAAAATGGTATGTGGTGTAGTTAGCAGGAGCTATAACTGTCAAATAGGGACGGAGATGTCGATGCAGCTAGATGTTTGCGTGTTTGAGTCTGTATAGAAGCAACACGTTTGTATATGCACTCAGGTAAGACTGATTCAAGAAGTTGTAACTGCAAAAGGATTAAAGGAATCCATGAAATCATTAGTGCAGTTTTGCTTGTTTTATTGCATGATTGGGGAGTTGGAACCCTCAAAATACACATGGGATACAAAATTATTCTTTCTCAAGACCCCGAATTAGCTTTTACTTTGTGGAATGCTTGGATCTTATTGCATGAAGCATGTAAGAGAACTTCATGAATTCACACATATGGATAAGAAAAGCAAGATTAAATATTTTAGAGAACCTACCAAGTTGCATTTTCAAGTTTGATGTTTTAATTAATGTAGGAAATGCTTCGTCCAATTCCTGTTGCTTTGGCTTCTAGCACCCGATTCTTTGAAGCCATGTCTGCTATGAGAGAGTCAATTGCAACACTGCATGCTTTGAGAGTTGGTCATTCTTCTTCCTTATCTACAACACCAAGCAACGATCCTTCTCAAAGAACACTTGGAGATTCTGATTGCGTGACTCCTCCCCCATGGAGAACAGAATCAAGCTTTGATGATTTAGCAGTTGGAAGCCTGAGAAGGCAAGAAAGTGAGCCCCAAGAAGGTAGTGAAATCGAAAAAGGTGATAGTATGAGCCACAGGAGATTGTCATGGCCTCCTTCAGTTAAGAACATCTGATTTATGGTATCAATACTAAGCATGCTGGTGATATGTTTTTATCCCCGTTTCCATGAATTTGTCGTTTTGGTTTCTTTGTATTCGTTTAGTTGTTTGTATTTATCGGTGTCTGATGGGTGCATTTTTCTTTTCAATACTTGGTTGAAGGAGGTCCCTTTAGTGAATTTCCCAGGACATTTGTTTGTTTCTAATCTTGTAATTGTACTCCTGAACTGCAGCAATTGCTGACAGTGTCCAAAATGAAAAGATGTTTTTTCACAGATGTATACATTCTCAACACATCTTCGTTTCAGTGACAGTAAAATCTAGTCTATAATATGTAGTAATATTTTTGGTTCCAAATTCTCTTTTTTCCCATGCTTTTATTTATTTCTCTTGGTGTTTGGGAAATGATTTTCGTAATACTGAGAGAAATGAATAAATAAAAAGAGAATCAAATCGCAGTCTGTAATATGTAAATGCTCTCTTTAGATCATATTCGATGAAATAAAAATTTGAATAATTGGAATCTATAGTGGTGATGCATTATTGGGGATCTGAATCTCATCTATCATTATAGGCAGACAACACTAACAAAGTTAAAGTGACAAACATAAAAGAATTTGATTCATTATCTGTAACATCTATCCAACCCGCTGCAAATAGTAGAGGTGCAACATCACTTTGGTAGTAAGTGGAAACTTACTTTCTGTCTGGTTAGTATGTAGGAAGTTCTTGCTGAGGAATTTATCGATTAGTAATAATAGTGCCGGTAATTTGAATGTGGTATATAAACTTGACTTCTATATAGCTATTTGGTGAAGGGCCTAGTCCGTCAATTATCAGTACGCTTTAAAGTACCTCTTAGTAAAATATCAAGGTAGGAGTAAGGTCTGCGTATACTCTATTCTCCATGGACTAAGGTCTGCGTATACTCTATCTCCCTAGACCCCATCTACCTCGTAGTTAAATATCAAGGTAGGGGTAAGGTTCGCGTACACTCTACCTTCCCAGACTCCCTGTGGAATTGCACTGGATTTGTTGTTGTCTAAATAGGTGAAAGACAGGCTTGAAAAAAAGCGAGAAGGATATAATTGATGATGAAGGCAAGAGAAAGTGAGAATAAGCAAACACTTAAAGCCTGATGGTATGAAAAATCTAAATACCGTCGGTGCATAAAACTTAAACTCTATTTTATTACTGTACAAAGTCTTTACCGGGTAAGGGAGGGAGCAACAAGCTAAGGCAAGTATAGTATGCCCAAAAATTGTACATGAATCAGTCAACTCTTTGTTCCTTTTTTCTCTCTCTCGCGGTGGAGATGACATTTTTCCCTCGGTAAAATCTGAAGATCAATGGCCATGGATGTCTGACTTTCTATCGCGAGATCATCACCCCAATGCATGAGTTGAGAGGGGAAGAATGGAGTTGGCGAGTTCTTCATTCAACTTAACAGGGAGTGGTGGCATCTGCTTCAGCGTACAGGACGACTCATTCAACCTGCAAATAAAGAATAAAACTAGTTATTATAGGAGCATACTGCAGAAACATATAAAAAGATGCAAAGGAACAGGCATACTCATGAAGAGAGTACTTCTGAGTTCTGAACATACTTATGTAAAATCTTGTAGATGTTATCTCGAGCCTGACACAAAAGTCGAGTATTCTCGTGTATCTGCAAGAAAGAAGGAGAGAATAAATGTAGAGTTATCATAGTGTACAGCGGGAGACTATCAGGGAAAGGCAGGTTCTTGGAAATGAACCAAAACAGCATGTCTCTCTCCATCTTGAGAAACATAGGTTCCATGTAAAAGGGGCATCCTAAGTATGGTTAATATTGTCAGATGAACACATTCTGAAACAGCAGATAATGTTCGACTGGCAAATGACCCCTTAGGAAGGAAACACCTTAAGGGGTTGTTTGCCAGAAATAATACTTCCCATGGTACTAGTTCAACATTTGGTTGGCTATAGAAGAAGAGAGAATCTTTGCATTACTTTATGCAACGACTGTATATAATACTCACATTAAGTTATAGGAGTATCTATGTATTATTTTATGCTATAAAATGTGGAATAAGAATATCCGTATTAGCACTACGGAGATGAAAGTATTTAAAGACAAAAATATCCTTAAAAGTAGGTAATCCTTACATAACATTTCATGTATTGTTATTCACCGGATAACAATCCCTTACATTACTAGCATCTGAAACAGACGACCCCTAAGAACAAGAGGCAATTTGCAGACTATTTGACTATGAAGATCTCTTACAAGCCCTTCAACGGGGGATGTAAGGAATAGCTACTTTTAATATGAAAGTATGACTATCAAGATCTCTATAACTTTTGAACATAAACACAGTTGGGGATGCTCTAGTCCAAGAGAAAGATGTTGCGTCTTGAGTGTTTTGTCAAAAAAGTAACGAAGACTAGTATATCTCTTGCTTTAAGGGGCAATACATCCTAGTTAAGAGATGCACTTTCTGTTATAAAGATTAGGATGACTGTGAAACATCAGTTGGCATTCGGTTGGGAAAATTAAGAACAAAGAGAGTCAAGACTGTTTAAGTTTTTCCAGGTGCAAAGTAGTTGTTAGTTGAAAGTTACAAGCAAAAAACTGAAATTTATATCGGATAAGTTGCATACTTACTTGATGTGTCACAAGATTTGCAGAAATTTGTTCAAAGATCCGAGCATTTTGATGAATAAGCTGTGTGGACACACTGACTGTGGCTGCAAAGAACAAAATTCTGTTTTTTCAGAACAAAAGAGCTTGGAATTAGATAATAAGAACATTATCAGATGCTTTAACTTGAGATATTAGGTGTTTGTCCTCAGAACTTGTAAACCTCAACATCTTGCATAGGACATCTCCAAGATACAAACACTTTTGTTTTCATATTCATCAAGCTAATATCTTTCTTCTAGTTATAGCTCTTTTCTATAACAAGTTGATAATATTGATTGATATATGTGCTTCATATTAAATTTTGGTTGTGTCTAGTATGGTGGACTGTTTTCCAATTTTCCATGTTTGGTTGGTTAGACCGGCTATGTTGTATGGGGTGGAGTGTTGGCCGGTCAAGAACTCCCACGTTCAGAAGATGAAGGTGACTGAGATGAGGATGTTGCGCTGGATGTGTGGGTTTACTAGGAGGGATAGGATTAGGAATGCGGATATTCGAGAAAAGGTGGGAGTGTCTTCAGTGGAAGACAAAATGTGGGAAGGGAGGTTGCGATGGTTTGGGCATGTGATGAGGAGAGGCACAGAGGCCCTTGTGCGGTGGTGTGAGAGGCTGGCTATGGATGGGTTTAAGAGAGGTCGTGGTAGACCGAAGAAATATTGGAGAGAGGTGATTAGGCGGGATTTGGTGCACTTGCAGCTTACTGAGGACATGACCTTAGATAGGAAGGTGTGGAGGGCTCAGATTATGGTAGAAGGTTAGTAGGTTAGTTGGCTTCTTTGTAGGGAGGAGTGCGGTGTTTTGTTGCCTTTTTAGTAGTTGTAAGGCTACGTTTGTAGCTTTTGTTTTATCTGCGCCAGCTACTTGCTAGTGTTTTGTGTAGTTAGATTATTATACTATTTTGTTGTAGTATTGTTTTGTGATTATCTGTTGTTTTGTTTATTGGTTTTATATCTTGGACTGTTTTGAGCCGAGGGGCTATCGGAAACAACCTTTTTACTTCACCCTGGAGTAAAGGTATGGTCTGCGTACATTCTACCCTCCCCAGACCCCACTTTGTGGGAATATACTGGGTATATTGTTGTTGTTGCTGTTGATATTCTCTAAGAAAACAAGTTCCTTAAAAATGACTTTCCTAGTGGAAGTAGGAAAAACAAGTTCCATTAGTGGTATTCCACACAACCCACCTCCATAGTGTTTGCCTGAATTGTATACAAATACTTTTAAGTTATGTTGTTCGGAGTCCTCAATAATGTCGAGGGAAGCGTGTTGAATCCTCCAAAAGTAGTGCAATTTTGGAGGATCCGACACAGGTGCCAATAACATTTCTGGAGAGTCCGAGCTACATAGCAGTTTTAAGACAATATTATCTGCTTACTCACCAAACACAAGAAAATACGTAAGAAATTATTTAAGAAACATTTTCCGTGGGAAATAGTTTCCTTCATACCAAACACACCCTTTGTTTTTGTCTTATAATCACTTTCTTTAGTTAATTTCAACATCCAGATTCTATCTTTTATGTTTTAAAAGTTTGACTTTGCAAGGAAAAATGTTCCACAATATGAGTCTTGAGCCTTGACTGTCAAGGCTTCATGTATGCTTCATACTTTGTGTTTGTTCCTCATAATTTCTTCCTCTTAATTTTAGCTTAGAATGTATTTCATGAATAACATCTTTTAAATGTTTTTTGGTCACATCTCATGCTGAATAAATTCTTACAAGGCCAATGAAAGGAATATAGGAATAGTGCCCAAATAGAGGACATACATGTATCATTAAATGCATCAAATTCTATATAATCAACCAGACAACATACCTCAATCCCATACCAGTAAGGCACCTCAAATTCTTAGTACTTAATAGATTTAAGTTTCATTAAAGTTTCCATTGTTTCTAATATAAAGTTAAACATTGAGAAAGAATTTAAAATGGAAGGATGGAGTTTCATGTGTTTGTTATTATTAACACCAACAAGACATAGTTCATTACCAACTTAAATGAAAATTCTTGCTAAAAGAAGAGCAATCTTAATCCACTGGATATTCTTGTGAAGTAAAACTGACCATGATACGAGGCGAAACCTTCACTCTTATTAGAAACCACTCCTTGAGTGTATGGAGCATAACCAGGCTGCTGCATTACCACGGGGGACGATACTACTGCAGTAGGATCAGTCAATTTTTCCTGAGAAAAGAACGTAACACGCATTCCTTGAGCCTCTAGAAGTATAAATCAAAGTAAGCCAAACAAAAAGGACCTAAAGCCGAATTCGGAATTCTCACAGGCTCATTACAGACAACTTTCTAAAAGCATGCAAGATAAAGAAAAAGTCTTTTTTTGATAAATGGATTGTCTTAGTTTATGTATAGGAAATTAATTATGATAAAAGTATTATAAGAAAGTTGTTCATGAATAGGGGACATAAAAGAATAATTCTGATTAAATTAGGTGCATGTACTGGACTAGGTATATGATAGAAGAATATCTATAAATACCTATGTGTATGAGAAGCGAAAATGTAAGTCAAGTAGGTAGAAGTCCATTTGTCTTCAAAGAGAATGATTGATTATGTAAGCAAGTCGAGTGAAGTAAAGAAGAACCATTTCATTCACTTTTCTTCAAGAACGAATTTGAGTGATTGAGAGTGTTCCACCTCCCCTAGTTTTCCAACAATTCTTTCACTCGCATTATTCAATTAGCCGGGGGTCAATCGGAAACAGCCTCTCTACCCCACCTCTGATGTAGAGGTACGGACTGCGTAGATTCTACCCTCCCAGACCCCACGTTGTGGGAATACACTGGGTATGTTGTTGTTGTTGCATTATCCAATTAGTACAAAGTTGGATAATGTTGTGTGCTGTTGTATTGTATATTAACGAGTTTTAAGAAAACAAGGAGAGAAAATAGAAGACGCTGAACAAAAAGAAGAAAACCACACCTATTGAAAGTTCTGGTTGCTCAGACAAACCTCTCTCCATTACTCTCATTAAAGTAAGAGCGTCGTAAGGAGATTGATCATTAAGAAAGACGCATTGTAGCCTAGAAAGTCTTGTTTACCTCGTCTTGGTCAAGGGGATAGTACCTTATATGTGGTGGTTTAAGAGCTAGTACTGAAACAACATGTATAATACATGGAAGTTAAACCGTGATAGAAGGACTCTCACTTAACCTATCATAGGTACATCAGGGATTACACTCTGACAACCAAAAACACTTATTGACGGAGTCGTTTGGCACCTTATGTTGGCTCATCACTTCCGTCTTGAAGGCTTGCATGTTGGACATCGTACTAGTCATGATGTGTTTGACAGTCAAGAATATGTGTACAAGACTATGTGTCCAACACATGTTACATACTGTTTGATTTACTTTTCATCATTATCGCTGGAACTCATGTAACTCAACTGTGATTAAAAAAAGAGCTTTGTTCTTTTCTCCCCAATCATCTCTTGTGGGATCAGAGGTGCCATTATATGGCTTAACTTCATTACTGCTGGTCATGAATCTAGTATCGGAAGCTGAAGGATAAACAACAGACTGGAGATAAGCGTCTGGAGATACTTCTCCAACTTGGAGATAGATAAGGTAGCTCATCTTCTCCTTAAACTGCAAAGTCCTTACTAGTATTCCTCCAACAACTCATGTGTCGTATAGAGCTTTTTCCAACCCTTTCCACATAGACTTGCTTCGCACTTATATCACCGGCCAGATTAGTATGGAAAGCACCAAAAGAATATAGGCTTCTCTGTTGGATCATGCTGCGTTTCACATGTGAAATGAAGCAAGCATGCCAGTGTGAGAAAGCAGAGGAGAACCTCGATCTCTAGTTCCTACACTGCTCGTTTCTTAACTTATATACACTGATGGCATAAACAATGTTTACGCAATCAGTGTACTTTTAACTTATTGTAGTAGGTCATCTACCTTATTTCCCAAGTTCCTAATCCCACTTATTATGGACGGGTTACCAGTAGTTATTTATCTTTTAAATGACCTGATACTATATATAAAAGTTCTTTTACATTGTCCGTGTATAGACGTTAAACTCCTTGCAAATTAGGAGTATGTTTACAAACTTATTTGGAGTGATGGGGGCAATCCCCACCACGCGAAAGGAGACCAGAAGACAGCAAACCAACTCAAGGTTTCAAACAATACTATGACATTGTGCGTTACTGACCCTTCTGGAGGAACATGAAAGATTTAAGTCATCTTAACACAACTGTTGGACTTCATAGGCTCCTTCTATCATAGAGAGGAATTCTAGTCCTTCATAACTGTACAGATCTCTGGACTCACAGGGTGCTGTTTTCATTAATATACTCTACTTGTATAAAAAAATGAGGTGAAAGAGATAGGGAAAACAAAATCAATAACAAAACATAAAACCAAGTGCTTACCTTTCTATCTTTATTTTTCTTCAATAGATTTGCTTCATCCTTCCTTCTCTTGCTGTTTTCCTTTTTCTATAGGGATAATAAAAGATCAGGACAACAACACTAGAATGAGAAAAACTTTCTCCAAAGAATGTAAGAATTATACCTAAACAACTAAGAGCTATATGTTAACTCTTTTTAACCAAATAACTACCACTATAAAGATTTTAAATGATGAAAAAAGAGAGTTTTAGAAAGAAGGAATAGCAAATGTAATTCTTGAGTGGCAGACCCTAGAAGAAAGGAAAAAAAATGGTTAAAAGGTTGTGCTTGAGGAACAAATAGAATGCCTACCAATAAGCAGAAAACAATGCATGTTACTATGAAATTTGTAGTAGATGCAGATGAAAAAAGCTTATGTCCAATATCAAATAAGTTTTGAGTTCAATTAACAGGATGACTATATTGTGGTTAAGAATTTCTATGCTTTTAGTACTCGATACGGCTTATTTGGAATTGAGGTATAGTTGATTGCTTGATGTATGCTTGTCTATATTTTGTTTACAAAGTAACAAATTCAAGATTTTTGCTTTTTCTGGTTATATTTTGGTCAAGTATCAACTATCAAGTTCAGGTAGACATTTCAATTTATATATAAAAAATGCAGCAGCTAGTATCACATACCGTGGTCCATTTGCATCGTAATGCCACATCACGAACAGTCTTGTTCTTCAGTGCAATTGCAATTTTTGCATAACGGGATATGCTCGTCTCAGAGGCATATCTGCAGGTATGTTGGAGTTATTGCCTGGATGCACTTGTTATCCGAGGTATAGAGCTTACAAATAAACTTTAAGCCCTCGAGTAAAGTGGCTTAAAACAAGAAATAAGAGACCAGAAACTTTGACAAGTTAAACAATAGGAAGTAAAGAAACATCAGCCTGAATCATCCTTTTATCTTTGCTTCTAATACCAGAAGTTAGCAGAGTTTAAAACCAAATCATATTATGAGTCAACTAGTAGTAGAAGCGTACAATAGATCCTGGTGGTCCGGCCCTTCCCCGGACCCTGCTTATAGCGGGAACTTAGTGCACCGGGCTGACCTTCTTTTTAATAGTAGCTAGAAATGCTATGACAGAGCTATTCAAATTCTTCTCCTAACTTCAAGAACTCTATATCATAAGTAAGAAGAATTGTGTTTTTTATTTTCCGCGATGCTCTCATTTTTCCCCCTCATGCCTCACATTTCCCATCTCCCTAAGATACACTTTAGCGTACCTTGTCTTCCTTTCAGAACCTTGTTACGTATTAGCTGTCTTTTTCGTCTTGAGGCTTTCCGACTACACAACTACTGAAAGATATCGTAAATACATTTCGAAATTGCTGGACACTAAATGATTTGGATCAAGTGGCTCAGGTGATCTGAAGTTCTCAAGGGATTGGTAGTGATATTGGATGCTATATTTCCATGTTTACAAAGAGGCTACATTTTAGTAGATGTGGTTCCACAACAACATACCCAGTGTATTTCCACAAGTGGGGTCTGCGGAGGGTAGAGTGTATGCAGACCTTACCTCTACCTTGTGGAGATAGAGATGTTGTTCCAAAAGGACCCTCGGCTCAAGCAACACATAACACGACGGATATGGTTCCACAATGGTCCAAAATCACTTAAGACTTCATATAGGAAGGGTACTAAATAGAAAACTAATTAAACAGCAGAGGAAATTTCAGAAGTTCAATCAAATGGAAAATGAAAAAAATGTCAAAACTTTGTCAAATGTACTATTGAAGTACCATTTGACTGTTGAAAGAAGTAAAACAAAGAACTTATAAATTAGAAATGTAAAAAAAGAAAGAGCAAGTTGGGGTCGGCTATACGAATTCTAGCCATAACATGGAAAGAGCTAACACCACCATGTTTAATCAACCAGAATATTAAAGATTCAATATATGTAAACCAACTTTGCTTGATCTCCTATAGTCCTCAAGCAAGTTGGGGTCGGCTATACGAATCTTCACATGTTATACCCTGACAAATTTCACATGCAAGAATTGAATAATTCATCATTATAGCAAATCACAAATCTTAGACAACCCCAACAACAAACAAATAATTGACAGGCCATCATAACTGGCCACAAGGGTGGTGGAGCTAGCACTTCGGTTACGAGTTCGGCCGAATCCAGTAGTTTTGGTTCAAATCCTATATTTGTATTAAAAAAATCCATTAAATATATACAAACTATTACTCTAAAATCCCGAACTCATAAGTTTCAATTCGTGGCTCCACCTCTGAGTCTGACCAACCCCATAAATAAAAACAACAACTTATTATCATCACAAAACATCAAAAAGACATAAAAAAGATTCAACTTACTTTACCAAGCCTTCCTCCAAGGTAGCTTGTTCTTCTGGTGTCCAATCCATTGAAACTTGATTTTGTTGGAAATTTGTAGGTGAAGAAGAACTATCTCTTCCCCCTATTGAATTATTATTATTATTATTATAATTATTCCCACTACATGAATTTGAAACATTCCCTTCTTTAATATTCATACTTTCCATCATCAATCACATACCACAAATAGAAAAATTTCCTTTAAATATATAAAATTGTTTTTTTCTCTATTTTTGGATATATTATATGCAAAAAAATGTGCCAAGAATGAAATTTGTAACAGCTAAGAGACTCAGAAAACAAAAAAATCAAAATAAATGAGTAAAAGAAAAGGCCAGTAAGGAGAGATGAAGGTATTGAAGATGGAGTTGAAAGATATTATGGTAAGATTATTATTCTTTGACAGATGCATGGGCATCAAAATAATGAGAAAGAAAATAAATCAAAGTTTATTATTCTAGAGAAGAAAGAGAAAAAAAAAGAGAGGAGGGAATCTATGAAGGATCACACTTAGTTATGACAAAAAGGTTGGTTGAATACACAACTGAAAAGCCAAAAAAAAAAAAAACATAATACAACTTCTAATGTAATATAATTCTGTATTTGTTTTTATGTGAATATATAATTGATGGGAAGAAAAAGAAAGGGTTGTTGTGGAAGGTATTTTATATATGTTTATGTAAATAAATTATTATAATATGTATATATATGATCAGTAGCGGAGTCAGAAATTTATGTCTGAAAATACTAAAATGTTCTGATTGGTTTGGCTTGTTACCTAAAATATCTTTTGAAGCTCCTTTACCAGTAAACAAAGTGAATTCAACTGAACCCTCTTACCTTTTACTGGCTCTATAAATGATATATAAATGTAGTAAATATCGACTCGAGGCATAAACTTGTAAATATATAAAATAATATGTATATATGATCAGTAACAGAGTTAGAAATTTATGTCAGAAAATTCGAAAAATAGTAAAATGTTCTAATTGGTTCAGCTTGTTACCTAAAATATCTTTTGAAACTCATTTACTAATAAACAAAGTGAATTCAACTGAACCCTCTTACATCTTATTAGCTCTATAAATGATATATAGATATAGTAAGTATCAGCTTTGCGATATATACTAAAGTATCAAATATCAATATAGTAAGTAATTCTAGACATAAACCAATTTATTGGTCAAATTGTGATAATAAATCGATATTGCTTATAATATTTTGTGTATGCTATTGCTCATATTAAATGATGACTCGACACCACAATTTCTCATGAACTATTTTATATATCAAGCATTTAAAATTTTCTTTTATAATGAATGATGGTGAAACTCGAACTTAGGATTTTTTGTTGTTAACTGAAAAATGCACATTCTGATACCTTATTAATTATATGATTACTTTGTCTCAAAACTTGTACCAGCGAGAGCGGAGTTAAGTAGGAGTAAAGGGACTTTTACACTGTATATTCAAGGTAAAATTATTTTTTTTTAATGTAAATTTGATGTCATAGATCAGGAGGTCACAATTTCTGGTATAAATATAAGGTAAAACTGCGTAGAATAAATCTTTGTGGCTCGGTCTTTCTCTGGATCCGTACATAGCTAGGGCTTTAATGCACCGAATTGCCTTTTTACTTCTTCATATATTGAACTCCTTAGTGAAAATTCTGACTCTGTTACTGAAAAATCATGTTCTATAGCACAAATTTTCACTGAATCACGATGAGAAAAACCTTTATTTCTAATAATATTCCCTTAGTTTCTTCATATATTTATTTTTTTATATTTTGAACTCTTTAATGAAAATTCTGACTCCGCAATCGTATACTACGAATATTAAAGAATGATGAATTATGTGTTAATTAATTATTTAAGTTGTGTTTTGTGTAACATGCGTGGAGGTGGGGGGTTGGCATTGTCAGTATATTTAGAGAAAGAGAGAAGGGGAAGTGGGAGCTGACGCACTGACAGCTTCTCACTCACTTCTGAATTCCCTTTCTAAAAGCCATTTAAAGCCAAACCTCTCTTTCTTCTTCTTTTTTGTTGCCTTTAACTTTGAGAATGAAAGCTTTATACAATAAGAAAAAGGAAAAAAAAGAAGTAATCTTGTTAATTAATATTATGAAAAACTAATTTCAAATTGGGTACTTAATTACTAAATGAAGCAATAGGTTTGAGAATAGTATTTTTTTTTTAATTTTTACATCCACATGATATGCTTGATCAAGATTCAAAAGGTATTTATATTTATATTAAAAAAATTATACATATATTTAATTTAAGAATACTTGATTTAAAAGTCTCCCTTAACTATTGGAAGTAGGGAAAACAAGTCCCACAAGTGATATTTCACATTGATTGTGTCCTGCTCACCCTCTAACTAGAGCTGATAATTTCAACCCATATTTATAAAATCAGCCCATTAATTAATTCACATTTTAATGAGTTGGATCATTTATATTTCAGTTGAGTAAATATGAACTTCAATCTATTTTTAACCCATAAAAATGTAGACAAATATGGGTAAATATGGATATCCATATAAGAACTCACTTTTTTAAGTCTTTTTTTTAATTACATAAAGGTTGGAGAAATGGGGAAGAGGATTACAAGGTGAAAAATTGAACCCTCACTAACAAGGTGAAAGTTTAGGTAGTCAACCAACTGAAATACTAAGATTCCCCATCCATATAAGAACTCACTTTGTAAATTTTAAAAAAAACCTTTTCCTTAAAATTTGAGGGAAAACATTTTTGGATCAATAAAAAAAAACACCAACGCATCCCCAACCACCCTCTACTTGCCTACCTCCACCTACCATCACCTCTATATCCCACCCCCTCCTACATCCCCCCCACCCCGGGTCGGGGATCAGATCTTGAATCAGAATCGGAGGTTGGGAATCGCATCCCGGGTTGGGAGTTAGGGTTGCAGTCAAGAGTCGAATTTTGGATCTGAGTTTGGGTCAAGAGTAGGGTCGCGACTTGAGGTTGTGGGTCAGGGGCAGGAGTCGAGTCCTGGATCGAGGTTGTGGGTCAAGGTTAGGGTTGGATCCCAGATTGGGATTGAGTCAGAGTTTCGAGTTGGAGTCGGGGTCGAGTTTCATATTGTAGTCAGGTAGGGTCTGGTGTCATGCCCCGAGGCTACCCCTTAGATGCAACACGGAGCTCAGTGCCACAAGTGACCCCAAGCTAACCCATGATATGGCATATCTATACAATTTCAAGTTTAAAAGCATATACCGTGCGGAAGCTGAAAGAAAAATAGTTTAATACCTGAAGTGGGAAAAGGCCCAAAACATGTCTGAATATAAAGTATATAAAGAGTATAGTGATGACTGAAAACAACACTAACAACTCAAGCTGAATCTAGTCTATGTCTGAAAGCTTCTAACTGATATGAGTTGTTGGTACATGCCCCCAGCTAACTCTGACAATTTGAAAACTGAAATAAGAAGACTGAAAAGTAAAGCATGTCTCTCATCCTCGATCTATGAAGACTCACCAATGAAGCTGTTGAGTACGGACTGGAAGTCGAACTAAGCGCGGTCTGGATGCTGAACATCTGAACCTACACCATACAATGATGTAGCATAAAAGTATGCATCAGTACTTTGAATGTACTGAGCATGCGGGATAGGTACTATACTGAACAATATAGGAATTCGAACATGGAAGTATATATATACAAGCATAAACTGAAAGCTAGCTGGGCACAATGACCAAGTACAAATCATGAATATAACATGCTGGCTGAATAATGAAATAAATACTGAGTACATGGTCAATACAACATGAGCCTGACTGTGGGAGATACTATTAACCGACATACCCCAAGCTGAGCTAACTACGGGGTCAACCTGTAACCCTAGATGGAAGGGTGTTCATACCTTGCCAAGGGTACGAACAAGTCTGACGTGGATCCACTAACTGATATCCATAAGGGACAAGGGTGTCAAGACTAATCTGATGGGTGACCCCTTTAGAACCTACGGTGGCACCGTAGTTCTAGGACTCAAGGATTGCTACTAGAGGTCTCAGGATGAACTGGCCGGTGAGCCTTCATCCCTTCGTCCGCTCGGTGCTAAGTTTACTCCAAACTAAAAATAAAGTTAAAAATGCAATGGTAGTACTGGATAGCTCAAAACACTGACATAATCTGAGAATACAACATACAAATACTGAAAGATATGGCATTCAAATTTTGAAGCATGATTGTCTGACTAATCTGCCTAGCAAACATAATCTATAAAATACTGATATTTACATAAGCTAGGGTTTCTGAGTTCCATACATGACTATGCTAATTCTCCAAGAAGCATGAAATAGATATCAATATAAGTAGTAGAATTTGAATTACAATAAATCCCTAAGATTTAGGAACCCTAGGTCTGAACAAATTCATGGAGAACTGAAGAACTGGTTGGAATCTAGGGACCTAATAGGTGAAAGGAATCCACTAGTGAAATTCCACATACCTGGTGAAGAAAACTACAGAGAAATCCTTTGGATTTCGGGGTTGAACTTGAAGAAGACCTCTGCTTCGCCTCTTTTGTTTCTTTTCTTTCTAAGTCTGATGATTCTAGGAGAAAAGAGGTTTTAGGTAGTTTTTGATTAATTCATTAGGCTTAGACGACATAAAATGACGTAGCTTGGGCCTTAAAAGAGGTAGGAAAGGTCTAAAATACCCCTAGGAAATTTAAAAGTATTCTGCTGAAAATCGCGACTTAGGGATCACGACTTGGTTGACGGACCATAGTCCAGGATAAAGGACCGTCAACTGAGTCGTGGTCCTGTCCAGGGGTCTTGGGGGTTCTCTGATTTGAGGGAACCACGACTTTACAAGATGGACCGTACTCCTGAACGACGGTTCGTCATGTGACTCGTAGTTCCTGGAACTTTAGTCTGGTCTGAGGATTCAACGAGTCAAAGGACAGACCGTGGTTCTGAACTACGGTCTGTAACCCGACTCGTGGTTTCTGGGACAAGGGCTAAGGGTCTCTGAGGTTCAGGCCCCACGAGTCTACAGGACGGACCGTGGTCCTGAACGATGGTTCATCGTGTGACTCGTGGTTACTGAGCCCTGGGCTGATGGTCCTCTGATTAAGGGAAACCACGAGTGACAGGATGTACCGTGGTTCTAAACTACGGTCCGTGGTCTGACTCGTGGTTCCTGAGGCATGAACTGGGGGTCCACTGGAAATGGGGACTACGGTTCAGATGACGGACCGTGGTTCCAAACTACGTTCCGTGATCTCAACCATAGTTCCTGGAAACTTGAATTATTTTCTGAAATTTTCCTACTGAGTACAGTCTAGTAGCTAGTTCAGATCCTGGGGTGTTACAATATCTTCCCCTTGGGATCATTCGTCCTCGAATGAAGACTAACAAGCTGAGTTTGGAGGGAAAGAGCTGCAATCCCTTCCAACTGAGTACTAGAACTGATATCTAATTGAACTGAGTTCCACGAACATGCAAATATGCTGAAATCCAAGGATAACAGATGGAACAAGGTACTGAGACTGAATTACACAAGAGTAAACTGAGAGACTGAAGAGGAACTATTACCTCAAACTGAAGCTGAATCGGAAGGAAAGAGGTGAGGGTACTTGGCCATCATGGTTGCTTCTGCTTCCCAAGTAGCTCCCTCTATGGACTGATTCCTCCAAAAAACTTTTACTGAAGCGACTTTCTTATTTCTCAACCTACGAACCTGACGGTCAAGAATCTCAACTGGAACCTTCTCATAGGTGAGGCTATTCTTCAATGCCACACTCTCTAAAGGCACTATCGTTGTCGAATCACCAACACACTTTTTCAACAAATAAATGTGAAAGACCATATGGACCGCTGCTAGTCCTGCTGGCAACTCTAACTCATAGGCCACATTACCAATTCTCTTCAAGATTCTGTAAGGACCTACATATCGAGGACTGAGCTTCCCTTTTTTGCCAAATCTCATTACACCCTTCATGGGTGACACCTTCAAGAAAACCCAATCATCGATCTCAAACTCTAAGTCCCTTCTCCTCACATCTACATAGGATTTCTGACGACTCTGAGCTATTTTCAATCTTTCTCTGATTTGATGAACTTTCTCCATAGCCTCATGTACCGAATCTGGTCCAACCAAGGTTGCTTCACCTACTTCGAACCAACCAACCGTTGACCTGCATCTACTCCCATAAAGTGCCTCATAAGAGCCATCTGAATACTGGAATAAAAATTATTGTTATAGGCGAACTCTATGAGAGGGAGGTGATCATCCCAACTACCCTTGAAATTGATTACACAAGCTGTCAATATGTCCTCTAAGGTATGAATGGTACGCTCGGCCTGACCATCCGTCTGAGGATGAAAAGTTGTGCTAAGATTCACCTGAGTACTAAGACCTTTCTGAAATGATCTCCAGAAATGAGATGTGAACTGAAGACCTCTATCTGAGATGATAGACAAAGGAACCCCATGCAACCTGACTATCTCGCTGATGTAGAGCCTGGCATAATCCTCCGCTGAATCTGTAGTCTTGACAGCCAAGAAGTGAGCTGACTTAGTGACTCTGTCCACTATCACCCAAATGGAGTCATGCTGTTTGCGAGTACGAGGTAAACCCGTAATGAAATCCATGTTAACTACTTCCCACTTCCAAGTAGGAATGCTAATCTCCTGAGTTACACCTCATGGTTTCTGATGTTCTACTTTAACCTGCTGACAATTGGGACACTTAGCCACAAAATCTGCAATGTCCCTCTTCATGCCGTTCCACCAATAGACTTCTCGTAGATCACGGTACATCTTAGTGGCACCTGGATGAATGGAATATCTGGAATTATGGGCTTCTGTAAGGATCTGTTGCCTTAACTCACCCACCTTAGAAACACATAAGCGACCCTGATAACCAAACCAGTCCAAATACTGTTTGAACACCCTGTTCATTAGGTCCATGAAATCTGCAGGAGCATTAGTTAGTCCAAAAGACATAACAACAAATTCATAGTGACCATACCGAGTCCTGAAGGCTGTCTTCGGGATGTCACTATCTCTGACTCTGAGCTGATGATAGCCGGATCTGAGTTCTATCTTAGAAAAGCAACTAACACCTTGAAGTTGGTCGAATAAGTTATCAATCCTGGGGATGGGATATTTATTCTTAATTATGATTTTGTTCAACTGGCGGTAGTCAATGCACATTCTGAGAAAACAATATTTCTTATGCACGAACAATACAGGAGCACCCCATGGAGAGATGCTGGGTCTGATGAAGCCCTTATCTAAAAGGTCTTTCAACTGCTCTTTCAAATCCTTAAGCTCAGCTGGAGCCATTCTGTAAGGAGGAATCGAAATAGGTTGGGTATCTGGAAGGAGATCTATCCCGAAGTCGATTTCCCTTTCGGGATAAACTCCGGGAAGATCTTCTAGGAACACTTTTGGAAATTCATTCACCACTGGAACTGATTCAAGAGTTGGGGTCTCGGAGTGTGAATCCTTAACCCGAACAAGATGGTAGACATACCCTTTGGAAATCATCTTTCTGGCCTTAAGGTAGGAGATGAATCGACCTACGGGCACTGAGGTACTACCCTTCCATTCTAAGACTGGCTCATTTGGAAACTGAAATCGAGCGATCCTACTCCTACAATCGACTGAGGTGTAACAAGAGTGTAACCAATCCATGCCAAGAATAATATCGAAGTCAGTCATTTCTAACTCTACAAGATCGGCCGAGGTGACTTTCTGGGAAATGGTGATAGGGAAATTTATGTATACCCGTCTAGCTATAACTGGGTCACCAACTGGGGTAGAGATTAAGAAAGGTTCTGGGAGGACTTCTGGACTGACACCGAAATTTACTGCTATATATGGAGTTATAAAGGAAAGCGTATCCCCTGGGTCTAACAATGCATAAACATCTAAATGAAAGCCTTGTAACATACCTGTGACCACATCGGGGGAATACTCCTGGTCCTGTCGAGTCTGAAGGGCATACAACCTATTCTGGCGCTGACCACCACCTGTACCAGAAGAGGCACCCTGCTGAGTGGGGCGACCTGCTGGAGCTGCTGCAGAGCTGGCCTGATTCTTGGAACGAGTATCCCTGCCCTTCTGAGAATTTTTAGGGCACTCTTTCATCATGTGACTTGGCTTACCACACCCAAAGCAATTTCCACTACCTGCCATGCACTCACCTTGATGGTTCTTACCACACTGGATGAGTGCGTCGCGCCCACTAGTAACTGTACCTTGGGACTTAGAGCCAGACGCTTTATCCCGTCGATTCTTCTTGAACTTTGGCACGGGGGAACTAGCAATAGATGGAGCTGGAGCTGAAGTCTTTTGACAGAACTGAGAGCAGTTGCCACCCTCTGACCTCTGCTGAGAGTAGCTAAAGTCTTCTGTCCTAGCCCTCTTACTATCTCTTCCCCTTTCCTTGATTTTCTCCTCCTCAATCTGTTGAGCGTAAGTGACCAACCTGGAGATGTCCATTTTCTTAATGAGCATGGCGGTCTTGCATTCCTTAACCACATTATCAGGCACCCCAGACACGAACTTGCTCATACGAGCTCTGCAGTCAACTACTATCGCTGGAGCATACTTGGATAGTTGTGTGAACTTGAGAGCATAGTCCTTCACGCTCATGTCATTCTGCTTCAGATTAATGAATTCTTGAACCTTAGCTTTCCTGAGCTCTAGTGGAAAGAACCGGTCTAGAAAAGCAGTCTTGAAAAGATTCCAACCCACTGGACCTGCATTTGTGCCGTGAGATTCTTTCCACTGCTGGTACCAAGTGTAGGCCACTCCTTTCAACTGATAGGCGGTCAAATCTGCACTCTCGACTGGAGTGAAACCCATAATGTCTGTCACCTTCTGAATGTCATCCAAAAACTCTTGTGGATCCTCTTCTGACTTAGACCCATGAAATTCTAGAGGGTTCATCCGTGTGAAGTCCCGGATTCTTGCTGCAGCAGTGTTAGTATGAGGTGGAGCTGGTGCCGCAGCCTGCTGATTGCCTGGGCGGTCATGGCCTGCGCAAGCACTTGGAAAGCAGCCCTGAATTTGACATGCGTGACTTGGTTATTCAATGGGTCTGCTGGAGCTGTCGACTGATTCCTATCGTTAGCTCTTCTGGGAGGCATTCTTATGAAATGCGAAGAGCATGAGTTAGAATAAAAGGAGGTTAAATAGAGTTTATACTCTATAGCACGAGCTGGAAAAGAAAGAAGGGAAGTTGTTCCTAATGACATCTCATGGATCCTCCCCCATAAGTATGGCACGCTTCACACTCATGAAGTAGACTCTACTCGACGCGACTTTCAAACACCCTAGGACACTTAAACCTGATGCTCTGATACCAAGTTTATCATGCTCTGAGGCTACCCCCTAGACGCAACACGGTGCTCAGTGTCACAAGTGTTCCCAAGCTAACCCATGGCATGGCATATCTATACAATTTCAAGTTTAAAAGCATATATTGTACGGAAGCTGAAAGAAAAATAGTTTAATATCTGAAGTGGGAAAAAGCCCAAAACATGTCTGAATATAAAGTATATAAAGAGTATAGTGATGACTGAAAACAACACTAACAACTCAAGCTGAATCTAGTCTATGTCTGAAAGCCTCTAACTGATATGAGTTGTTGGGACATGCCCCCAGCTAACTCTGACAATCTAAAAACTGAAATAAGAAGACTGAAAAGTAAAGCATGTCTCTCATCCTCGATCTATAAGGACTCACCAATGAAGCTACTGAGTACGGACTGGAAATCGAACTAAGCACGGTCTGGATGCTAAACGCCTGAACCTACATCATACAATGATGTAGCACAAAAGTATGCGTCAGTACTTTGAATATACTGAGCATGCGGGATAGGTACTGTACTGAACAATATAGGAATCCTAACATAGAAGTATATATATACAAGCATAAGCTGAAAGCTAGTTGGGTACAATGACCAAGTACAAATCATGATATAACATACTGGCTGAATAATGATATAAATACTGAGTATATGGTCAATGCAACATGAGCCTGACTGTGGGAGATACTATTAACCGACATACCCCAAGCTGAGCTAACTACGGGGCCAACCTATAACCCTGGATGGAAGGGTGTTCATACCTTGCCAAGGGTACGAACAAGTCTAATGTGGATCCACTAGCTGATGTCCACAAGGGACAAGGGTGTCAAGCCTAATCTGACGGGTGACCCCTTTAGAACCTACAGTGGCGCCGTAGTTCTGGGACTCAGGGATTGCTACTAAAGGTCTCAGCCTGAACTAGCGGATGAGCCTTCATCCTTTCATTCGCTCGGTGCTAAGTTTACTCCCAACTGAAAATAAAGTTAAGAATGCAACGGTAGTACTGGATAGCTCAAAATACTGACATAATCTGAGAATGCAACATACAAATACTGAAAGATATCACATTCAAATTCTGAAGCATGATTTTTTGACTAATCTGCCTAGCAAGCATAATCAATAAAATACTGATATTTACACAAGCTAGGGTTTTTGAGTTCCATACATGACTATGCTAATTCTCCAAGAAGCATGAAATAGATATCAATATAAGTAGTAGAATTTGAATTACAATAAATCCCTAAGATTTAGGAACCCTAGGTCTGAACAAATTCATGGAGAACTGAAGAACTGGTTGGAATCTAGGGACCTAATAGGTGAAAGGAATCCACTAGTGAAATTCCACATACCTGGTGAAGAAAACTACAGAGAAATCCTTTGGATTTCGGGGTTGAACTTGAAGAAGACCTCTGCTTGTTCTTGAGAGAAAACTATCGCCTCTTTTGTTTATTTTCTTTCTAAGTCTGATGATTCTAGGAGAAAAGAGGTTCTACGTAGTTTTTGATTAATTCATTAGGCTTAGACGACGTAAAACGACGTATCTTAGGCCTTAAAAGAGGTAGGAAAGGTCCAAAATTCCCCTAGGAAATTTAAAAGAATTCTGCTGAAAATCACAACTCAGGGATCAGACTTGGTTGACAGACCGTAGTCCAGGATGACAGACCGTCAATTGATTCGTGGTCTTGTCCAGGGGTCTTGGGGGTTCTCTGATCTGAGGGAACCACGACTCTACAGGATAGACCATACTCATGAACGACGGTTCGTCATGTGACTCGTAGTTCCTGGGAATTTAGTCTGGTCTGAGGATTCCATGAGTCAAAGGACGGATCGTGGTTCTGAACTACGGTCTGTAACTCGACTCATGATTTCTGGGACATGGGCTAAGGGTCTCTGAGTTTTAGGTCCCACGAGTCTACAGGATGGACCATGGTCCTGAACTACAGTTCGTCGTGTGACTCGTGGTTACTGAGCCCTAGGCTGATGGTCCTCTGATTAAGGGAAACCACGAGTGACAAGACAGACCATGGTTCTAAACTATGGTCCGTGGTCTGACTCGTGGTTCCTGAGGCATGAACTGGGGGTCTACTAGAAATGGGGACTACGGTTCAGACAACGAACCGTGGTTCCAACTATGGTCCATGATCTCAATCGTGGTTCCTGGAAACTTGAATTATTTTCTGAAATTTTCCGACTGAGTACAGTCTAGTAGCTAGTTCAGATCCTGGGGTGTTACATCTGGGTTTTGGTCGAGGTTGGTGTCGGGGTTGGATTAGAATCAGGAGACGGGTCCAGGTTAGATTGAGGTGAGGCAGACTCAGGGTCGGGGTTTGCAGTGGGGTCCTAGGTCGAGCTCGGGGTCAGATCTCAGATTGGGATTAGATCTAGGGTTGAGGTCGAGGTCAGATCCCGGGCCAAAATTGGGTTTCGAAGTTAGGTCTTGTGTTGGGGTTAGGGCCAAACCTCAGATCCGTGTTAGGGTCGAGTTTTGAACTTTGGATCGAGGTCGAGATTGTTTCCTGGATCAGAATCGAAGGATTGAGTCTCGATAGAGGGTAGAGGAGGGGTTGTCGGGGTCAAGGTCAGACTCTGAGTTAAGATTGGGATTCGAATCTTGGGTTGAGGTTAGGTCCCAAATCGGGTCTAGGTCGAAAGCTCAAGCCACGATGGAGGGTATGGGAGGGGTTGTCCTGAGCAGTGGAAAGGGAAGGCGGAGGTTGGGGAGATAAAGGGGAGGAGCGAATGGGGGGTTAGGGTAGAGGGTATGGGCCTGAGCAAAAGGTGGGGGTGGGTCTTGTGATGGGGTGGTAGGTTGAGGGGCTAGGGGTCAGAGGTCAACGATCCATGAATTGGGATGTGGTGTTGAGGTTAAAAGTGAGTTCTTGAAAATAGTTTTCTTGCTTTATTTAGGGAAGTCATTTTCCTTAAATTACAGGAAAATAAGTCTAGTTGAAAATATTATTTTCTTAAACATTTAAGTCAATCAAACATGAGAAAATTGAAAAATATTTTCTTTCATTTCAAAATTATTGTTAAAGCTTATTTCAATTAACTCAGTTAAAGGTTTAGAATTATTTGATTTTAGGAGATTAAAGTGAGTTAGAACTATTTAATCCAATTTATATCTTACCCTATTCATTTTTTATCCATATTCATATGGGTGAATTGTAATCCAATGCATTTTAGCTCAATCCATTTTAATCCGTCCAAATCCGGTTCAATTCACTCATTTGTCATCACTAGCTCCAACATCTTTTCATCTTCACCCTACTCCTATATCTTGGTTTGTAATTTAAAAAATTAATATAGTTAATTTGATTTGATAAATAAAAAATCTAACCAAACTGACCTATATATCCCCTAATGATAAGTATACTCCCCAAATATGTATGCAAAAACACTTCTGTTGACCAACATACATACTGCCATTAATTCATGTCTCAACTGTGAGAAGAAAATACATGCCTCAAAATAGATCATTTGTTGGTTAATTTCAATGTTAGACACTTAGGGTGTGTTTGGTACGAAGAGAAATATTTTTCACGAAAAACATTTTTTTAAAAATATTTACTTGGAAAATAAGTGAGTTTTTTTATTTATTTCTAGTGTTTGATAAGTAAGTAAAAAATAATAGTTTAAGAGCATTTATATGTAAGCTAGTAAAACATTATGAAGGTGCGATAAGGTGGGGAGTGGGGGTCAAGAGGTGGAGGGAGGTGGAATGGTCAAGAGATCAGGGCTGGAGACGTTGGTTGGGTGGGAAGGCCACAATGAACTTGAAAGTTATTTATGGAGCTTGTTTTCCTTATTTCCATAATGAAAATCATTTTCCTCATTTTTAAGGAGCTTGTTTTCCTAGAGAATATATTTTTCAAAATATTTCAACCAACCAAATATGAGAAAATTAAAAATATTTTCCTCCATACCAAGGGTGTGTTCGTATGGAAAATGTTTTTCATTTTTTTTTTATATTTGGTTGGTCAAAATTTTTGAAAAATATTTTTTCTAAGAAAATATTTTTTTAAAAAAATGAGGAAAATGAGTTTTCTAGTGGAAGTAGGGAAAACATGTTCCACAAGTGGGGTATTTCACGTTGATTATGTCTTCTCCACTCTTCAGCACGCTTCATCATCTTCACCCCATTTACGGAGCCCCACCCCACACCCCTGCCTTCACCCTCATCCTCACCTTCTCTAGTATTTTTCTAGATTATATATAAATGCTAATTTTAAAATAATAATTTGTACTTACATATTAAACCTATAAAAAAAAAACTCATTTATTTTTCTAACAAATATTTTTTGAGAAACATTTTCCTTCGTACCGAGCATACCTTAGACTTATTATTTCCCTCCCAATTCGTAGCCAATGGGCAATGACTGTTATTTATCACTATGTATAAACATCTGATCGTTTTGATACTCGATTTAAAGAGAAGATTACGTCTTAAACCTACAATATATATCTTTACTTCTTATTAATTTTGTTCAGAAATTGACTAAGCAAAACCTCTAAACAAAAGTACAAATGGATTACAAGTACTTGCAATACTTTTAATTAACTCAGAGGAGTAATAATTGGATAAAAAATTAGTAAATATTTTCTTTTTGAGAGCTTGCGTAAGCTTTAAAATTTATTTGATTTAAACTAATTATAAATTAAATTGAATTAAATTAAATTTCAAATATATTAGCCCAAATAAATATTGTGGGCTAATATAATTAAATTGGGAGTAATTATATTTTCAGATCACCCTAAAACGTAATAGTCAGGAAAAATAAATAAATAAATAAATATATATATATATATATATATATATATATATATATATATATTGCCCGTAATTATTACGGGCAATGGGCCAAAAATAAAAAATCCTAGTGAATTAATTATTCAAGTCCAATGAATATGAATTTATGGTAAGTTTTATAAAGTGATTGTCAGATCAACTATGTTACATAGGGCAGAGGTTGGTCGTTCAAGAACTCGCCCGTTCAGAAGTTGAAAGCTGCGGAACTGAAGATATTGAAATGGATGTGTAGACATACTAGGAGAAATAAGATTAAGAACGAAGTATATGTTATGGATAAGATGGGAGTGACCTCTGTGCTGGACAAAATGAGGGAGTCGGGGTTGAGATATTTTGTACTTGTGAAGAGGAGATGAACAGATGCCCAATAAGGAGGTATGAGAGGTTAGATATGGTGGATATGAGGAGAGGTAGAGGTAGGCCGAAGAAGTATTGAAAAGAGGTGATTAGACAAGACATGATACACATGCAGCTTACCGAGGATATGACCTTAGATAGGAGGATATGAAGGTCAAGGATTAGGATAGAAAGTTAGTAGGTAATCGAACGTTGTCTAGTTTTCCTTATTATTATTATTACTTTCCTACTTTAATTTTTTATTCTTCGATTCTATCACTGTATATTATTTCCTTTGCTTCGATTACAGTATTATTTGTTGTTTCTATTGTTCTTTTCTACTTTATTTTTAGAATGACTTCTTCACTACTATATTTTCTTTTTATACTTTATGTTGATATGTTTTACTTGAGCCGAGGGTCTATAGGAAACAACTTCTATACCTTTACAAAGTATGAGCAAGATTGCATACACACCACCATCCCAAAATCCCACCTATAAAATTACACTAGTATATTATCGTTGAATATAAATTTAATCAGTGGTCCTATTTTGTTGGGATAGTCACTTTGCTAAGTTCAAAATATCATCATATCTTAAATACACTAATTTCAAGATGTCTAAGTCAGAAGTAGTAGCTCGAGTGCTTACGGCCTTTAGTCTGAAGTAGCTTCATCATGACTATCTTACCTTGGAGCTATGGAAGTGAAGATGAGCTTTCGTAGTTGCCTTTCTGTGACTTCGCGCAAATAAATCTTTGCCCGGAGAGATTGGTGCCTCTTGAGATATGCCCTTACGATAAGTTATTTCTTTATTTGTCTTCTCTATTCAGTGCTCGTACTGCGTCAGGAAATCTTCGTCTTTGATATCCCTTCGCAATGCATTTTAAGGTCTAAAACTTTCTCTGGACATCTTTTTCCTCGGTCAATCCTCAATCGACAGTCACTCCGTCCCAGTGAAGTAAAGTGATTTATGCATCTTCGCTTGATTGATCTGATCAGACACTTGCTCTTCCTTATTTTTGACAAAAAAATAAGAGCACAAGTTATTTCTAGAGGTCCAAATTGGTATCATGTGTCAAATGATGTGGCACACCAAGTCAACTGAAAATGCCAATAGGATAACGTCATATGCCAACATGACATGCCAAGTTAAATTAAAAGACCAATAAAAATGTGTCACGTGTACAAGTGACGTGTTCTAGCCAATTAAATATGCTCGTTCACAACTTCAATCTTAATTGGTCAAGATTCAAGCCAACCAATCAATTTAAAGGAGAGTTTGTCCTTATCACAATTCTTTTCTTCTACAATTATAAATATGTGTCCTCGTAATTCAAAAAATAGACTAAAACTAATATAGGAAGTCAGAGTGAGCTCTTGAGGATCAAATACTACAAATTTCTCTACAAGCTGCAAGGACTCAAGTGTTTTAAATATCTAAAGATCAAGGCTGAAATTCAAGATCAAGTTTCAAACCCTTGAATTAAAATCTATTAAAATTATATTCAAGATCAAACTCAAAGGCTTGTGAATTTATTTGATCTGTAAGGTAGAATTAGAAGAATTATAGAGATTGCAATACTCATTGTATATATTGAAATAAAATACTACACTTGTTACAATATTTATTTTCTTGACGCCAATTTTATTATCTATAAATTTTTGCATACCCAATGGGATGATATCTACCTCTTATCTTTTCTCTTCGAAGTTGAAGAACATCAAAATGATTGCAACAAAGATAAACCCCAAATTTGATACTATATTGAGCTAGCCTGCTCCAAAAGCAGATTGAAAGTTATCTTGGAGATTATTGGTCAAATCAAACGGCAAAAAGTCAAAATATTAGGATAATAAGTGCTTTAAATACCGTTCAAATAAATTCATGTTTCATTCATCTTCTCCAAAAAAAGTAAGATCCTCTTTGTGCATGCTAAAGCCTAAAAGAGGGAAACAACATTGCTAAAATGGTTGAAAGAACTTTAACTCAACTCAATCTGTAAAAAAAATGATATTGACTCATGTCCAACAACCTTTTCATGCAAAAAGATGATAATGTTTGGAGCAATGGATCAACTTCAATTTCCTATCAAGTTACTCCCTATCCAAGTTAACTCTACTCAAATAGTGATCCATGTCATTCTTCATCAAAATGTACAATAATAATGAGATGTTATTGTTATATTGCCATTGAATAGTTGAAAGTTCCGCCAAAATTTTACTTCTTCCATCCCATATTAGTTGCACACTTTTCTTTTTACACGCATATTAAGCCAACCAATCAATTTAAAGGAGAGTTTGTCCTTATCACAATTCTTTTCTTCTACAATTATAAATATGTGTCCTCGTAATTCAAAAAATAGACTAAAACTAATATAGGAAGTCAGAGTGAGCTCTTGAGGATCAAATACTACAAATTTCTCTACAAGCTGCAAGGACTCAAGTGTTTTAAATATCTAAAGATCAAGGCTGAAATTCAAGATCAAGTTTCAAACCCTTGAATTAAAATCTATTAAAATTATATTCAAGATCAAACTCAAAGGCTTGTGAATTTATTTGATCTGTAAGGTAGAATTAGAAGAATTATAGAGATTGCAATACTCATTGTATATATTGAAATAAAATACTACACTTGTTACAATATTTATTTTCTTGACGCCAATTTTATTATCTATAAATTTTTGCATACCCAATGGGATGATATCTACCTCTTATCTTTTCTCTTCGAAGTTGAAGAACATCAAAATGATTGCAACAAAGATAAACCCCAAATTTGATACTATATTGAGCTAGCCTGCTCCAAAAGCAGATTGAAAGTTATCTTGGAGATTATTGGTCAAATCAAACGGCAAAAAGTCAAAATATTAGGATAATAAGTGCTTTAAATACCGTTCAAATAAATTCATGTTTCATTCATCTTCTCCAAAAAAAGTAAGATCCTCTTTGTGCATGCTAAAGCCTAAAAGAGGGAAACAACATTGCTAAAATGGTTGAAAGAACTTTAACTCAACTCAATCTGTAAAAAAAATGATATTGACTCATGTCCAACAACCTTTTCATGCAAAAAGATGATAATGTTTGGAGCAATGGATCAACTTCAATTTCCTATCAAGTTACTCCCTATCCAAGTTAACTCTACTCAAATAGTGATCCATGTCATTCTTCATCAAAATGTACAATAATAATGAGATGTTATTGTTATATTGCCATTGAATAGTTGAAAGTTCCGCCAAAATTTTACTTCTTCCATCCCATATTAGTTGCACACTTTTCTTTTTACACGCATATTAAGAAATCATAAATAAGAAGATTGTTTTACTAATTTACTCTTTAAAAAACTTCTTTGAAATTTTACAAACAAATGTGAACACTTTCAAAAAGAATTAATTGCAAGGGTAAATGAAAAAAATTAATTATTGTTTTCTTTATTTAGTAAGGTGTGGTCAACTAATATGAAATAACTATTTTTAATATAGTGAGCAACTAATATGGGACAAAGGAAGTATAAAGTTTTTTAGGTGTAAATACCGAACGTGAATAAATTTTATCAAAAAACTCATGTTTATACTTTTAGAGCGAGTGCATGCATGATGCATGTACAGGAGGAAAAAAAATCATATAAAAGGTAGAACATGTAGTAAGTGGAATTTTAAAGGAGTCTAGGACAAGACAACTTTTTTATTAGCTTTTCCTTATAAAAGTCAATTGGATTTGGTCACGTTAGAATCAACTCTAAATTCCAATCTTGACTTGGTTTCCTATTTTCCTCAAAGGAATAAATACTGTGAAATAGAGGCATTTATGTGGGGTACATAAGACCAACTTTTTGTGGCTTTTGTTGTCAAAAAGTGTGAAAAAAATATTTTCAAAAAGTTTTACAAAAAAAAAGAAGGGATTTTCCTATGAAATACCATAATAGAGAACTAAGGCAAGTGTTTAGCATTTGATATAGATACACCACTACTAAAAAAAAATATTATTTTCCCATTGGATTTTTTACTCAAAAATGTTGAGTGGTTATTTTTTCACATATATTTTAATTGAATCGTAAAAAAGAAAAAATAGAAATTTTGTTAGGAAAAAAAATTTATACAGCCAAACTCAAAGTGCTTATAACTTTTTATAGCCTTAAGAACTATAGTTTACAAAAAAAAAAAAAAAGTCATAAATAGTGTGATCATATCACTACTAGAAAACTGTGAATTACTTGGGGATTTTACCTGAGATTTTTTTTCGCAGAAATTTCCTGCGAGTTTTTATGCGAAAATATAAAATTTCCGAATTTTAAAATTTCTACCTGCGAAATATGTGTTCCCAGGAACATTCGTAGGTAAATTTAGCGCCATTTTTGGCAAAATTATTACCCGGAAAATTATTTGAGAAAATTAATTTGCAGGTATCATTTTTGTGGGTAAATCCGCAAGTAATAAATAAAAACAAATTGATTTGCTAATTCGCAAGAAAATCCCCAAGTAAAACCACTTGTTAATTTTGCCAGGATATTGGAAAACTAAAAAGAAAGCCAGGGCGTCCGGTGGATGAAGTCTACCTTTGTAATGTCAGGATGAAAAGGGGGGGATAGCACTAGAGAGTCGGAAACTTTCACTGCAACTGAAGAGGCTCACACCTTCCATCAAACTAACCTATCAACAGAAAGAACCGAGGTTGATTTCTTTGATACCTCTTTGAGAAGGGCTCATCCCAGAAGTTTTTCCTAGAGGTGAAAGGGGAAGGGGTATTGGTACTTATGCAGGGTCAGGTTAAATGAGTTCCGCGGGTAAGCAATTCGGTGCAAGCTCCAGTTGATGCCATTGATGTAAAAAAGACATCTAGAATAGATCGAGCTAAATGTTGAATCATGCTGGATACTTACCAGGGGATTTACTTAGGATATTTTTACTTGAGGTATTACTTGGAAATTTTAGTCCAGCGAATTCAGCGAAGGATTTATGTTTTGAAAATTTACTTGGGGATTGTCTTACCTGGAGAATTTTCTGGGATTTTGTTGCTATGGATTTAGCCGGAGATTTTTGTTTGGGATTTACTTGGGAATTTTCATACCTTGAGATTTACCTAGGTATTTTTCTACTGCGATTTAAGCTGGGCTTCTTTTCTCTCTAAAATTTACCTGAAAATTTTGTCGTCGGAAGATTTTATCTTTAAAAAATATATTTAACAAATTGAATTACAATCATTTGTTAATTTAGTTTTAAGGAAAATATTTTCTTGAAAAATAAATGGATTTTAAATTTATTTTCTAACTAACGTTTGGTAGGTAAGCGAAAAATTATTATCTCAAGAGTATTTATATATTATCTAGCAAAACATTATGGGGGTGAGAATGTGGTGAGAAGTGGAGGTTCGGGGTTGAGATAATGAACTTGCAATGTCACATTGTAACTTGTTTTCTCTACTTTGATCAAGGCAGTCATTTTCTTCATTTTTAAGGAACTTGTTTTTCTAGAGAAAACATTTTTCTCCATACCAAACACACCCTTAATCTACTTAATTATACTTGAAGAAAAAATCAGATTATGAATTTCAGAATGCGTATGTAGTGTATCTTTCTCAAACAAAAATAAGACAAAAATATTAATTTTGTAACATAACTTAAAAGAAAAACTCATCAACAACTAACAAAAAATTATTTTCACTCAATATCTATACACAATCATATCAATTTATTAGTATAAATGATTGAGATAAGATAGAGAATAAGTAATTTGTTGGGAGAAAGAGCTGGGTCTATATCATTTTACCACATCGAATAACGATAACTATATTTCGCTCTTTATAGACATTTTGTTAGTCTCGTGTATTGCGTAGGTGTTCAATGAGGTTAAACAGGCAACTGGTCGTAGGTTGAATTGTATGTGTGCGGGGGGGGGGGGGGGGGGGGGGGGGAAAGGGTTCTCTCGGGTTTGATAATGATTAGATATTGTGTAGTCACAAAAGAAATAATATGTGGGGAAATCAAATTGAAAACAAATCAATTATAATGATAATAAATATAAATATATACTAGGTAGTGTTGTAGAGTCAGTCACAAAAGAATTAATATGGAAAAATGCACTTTTCTTTTGCCATGCACGAATTTTTACCAAAAGTTTCTTGCGAAAATCTGCAGGTAATTAACATGTGGATTGAAATTTCCCAGGTAAGTTATTTGGGAATTTTAAAATCCCCAGGTAATAATTATCCACGAAGATTTTTTCATCGAATTTATTTTGGTAGAAAATTTCGTAGGAAACTAAATTACCTGCGAATTTGTCCTTGTAATCCTTAGGAAAATCCCTAGGTAATTCACACTTTTTTGGTAGTGTATGAGATTTATGAACTTTTTGTAGTTGTGCGAAAATACTTTTTATATATGATTAAAATATTATATTTTAATATATGTATAATTAATATATAACCTGTGTATAAACTTTATATAACAACAAAAGATAATTATATATTAATTATACGATAATTATACATTAAACATTTAATAATTATGTATTAGCTACTGACCTAACATTATATAATGAGAAAAGATAATTATACATTTATTATATGATGATTATACATCAAATATTTAATGTCTTTATACCAAGCACCAAAAAAATATCCTTACACCCTAAAAGATTGTATAATTAAAATCAAAATCCTACAATTACTCAAACTATTAATCTAGCTAATAAAAGTAAACTACTCGTGATAATTGGCTATAATGAGGTTGTCAAAATAAAGTACGGCTATTTTGAGTTTAAAGGTTTTATAAACTGCTATTTGAGTGAAATTTTTATTTTTTATATGAAAAAATTAGAAAGTTTTTCACTATTTCAGTGAGAATTTGTTTTTCACCATGCATTTTTTAGTACAGCTCAGTGAAAAATGAATGAAAAAATCATGTTCTATAACACAAATTTCTCACTGATTTATGGTGGAGATTTTTTGTGTTTCAAATAGTGCACGCTTTCCAGAGATGTTTTGTGGAGTTCAATAATAAATTTTTCTGTACTTCCTGTTTATTGTTGAATTGCTATAAATCTGAAGAAGTTCTTCATTTGGGATATGACATCATAGCACCCGGTAAGAGATTTTGAATTTCTTATGATGAAATTTGCTCGATATTTAAAGCATTTTTTTAGCAAAAATGAAATACAGAGAAAATAAAATTAGCACCTTAACATTAATAAAAGTTCAAAGCTTGAGGATTGTAGGTACCTGTTTCCTTCTTTTTTAGTTTTCTTTTTCTTTTTTGGATGGGTCATGTATTTTGAACTGGATCGTGTATTTTTGTTCAGACCTTTTTAATTCAATAAATGAGACCTTCAAGTCTCCCTTTAAATTTTTAAAAAAAACACCATAATAGAAAAAGTTTTCATGGAAAAAAACTAACAGCCCCTGTGAAATAGCTTTTTAGCTAGTTTTTGCAAAACTAAAACTTTTTTTAAGAGGATTTTTTCTACGAAAAAAATGTATTAATGAATAAGGTGGCTAAATTAGTGGCTAATGAAGAAATAAGTTTACAGTTATATGGAAGATGAAATGTGAAAAGTTCGATATTATGAATAATAATTAAAAATATATAATTAAGATAATTTATTTAATAGAAGGTTTTTTTTTATGTGAAGGACGAAATGACCACTCAACTTTTAATGAGCAATTTAGTAATTCAATTTTAACATTTTGAGGTTTTCACTTGTAGAATAATATAGATATAGATAGATTCATAAGGGCAGCTATGAATGTAAGGAAGATCATGGGGCTGTGGGAGATAAAGATATGGATATTACTAACATAATGGTTGAAATTATATATATCTATAAGTTATAGATATCCATAAATTAATAATATTTACGACAACTATGAAGATACTGATTCTTCTCTTAAAATTTATCGTTATCTAATAAATGATTAGAATAAATTTCTAGAAACTCTCTAAATGTTTTTTGTGTTTTCCTATGAGTAAATTAGAGTGATTTAGTAAAATAATCCTCCTCATAAGGTTATTAATGTTATAAATTTATTTATTGTGGATATTTTCGTTCAGTGAATTCCTTAGAATACATGTATCTAATTAATGTATCTCTTGAAGTTTGTGACTAAGGTAAGATTTGTAAACCTATTAAAGGGTATTCTTCTACTTTGTGAAGACACACAATAGAAGAAAGTAATAAGAATTAAATTCTCCCCATATCTTTTGTCTCATTTCTTGTTTAGTCTTTATATATTTTTCTAAGTTTTACAACACGTTATCAGCACGAGTCTCTAACCAATTGAGACCCGCTTAAATCAGGATTATCTTTTTCTCAAAAGTTTTCACTATGTCAAATTTATCAAAGCTTGAATTCGTGGTACTTGACATTTCTGTAAAGAACTATTTGCCATGGGCACTTGATACTGAGATTCACCTTGCCGTTAAGGGCCTCGGTGAGACTATAGTCCAAGGAAATAAAGCATCAAGTCACGATAAAGCGAAAGCTATGATTTTCCTTCACCATCATCTTGATGAAGGGTTAAAATATGAATATTTAATCGTGAAAAATCTATTTGAATTATGGACTAATTTGAAGGAACAGTATGAGCACCTAAGAGCCATGGTATTGCCAAGGGCTCGTTATGAATGGATGCACTTACGATTTTAAGATTTTAAGATCGTAATTGAGTATAATTATGTTGTATTCAGAATGACTTTCCAATTAAAATTATGTGAAAAAACTATAGAGGATGAAGACATGTTGGAAAAGACTCTTACTACTTTCCATGCTTCTAATATGGTATTACAACAGCAATATCGTGAAAATGAGTTTCATAAATATTCTGATTTGATCTCATGTCTTCTGGTGGCTGAGCAACATAATGTCCTTTTGATGAAAAATTATGAAGCCCGTCCCACTGGATCTGCTCTATTCCCATAAGCGAATGTGGTAGTAAAAGATCAAAAGTTTAAAAAAAGACTGAATGATAATCAGAGCCATAATAATATGTATGGGCGTGACAAAGACAATAAATGATATAATCATCATCGTGGTGGGGCTCACCGTAAAAGGAAGAACGATATGGGTTCTCAAAATAATCCTTCAAGAGGCAAAGGTGATCACTGTCATAGTTATGGCATGAAAGACCATTGAAAAAAGAAATGACGGGCACCTAAGCATTTTGTCAGACTTTATCAAAATTTCTTCAAAAAAAAGAAAATAAAGGAGGTGCCTCTTCTTCTAATGCAGGGGCTTCTCAAAAATATGATGAGAATATTGAAGCAAATTTGACTATGAAAGGTGATGTTTTTGATGGCCTCGATGATATTACTCATTTAGAAGCTGAGGACTTCTTTAGGGATCAAAACTGAAGATTTGTCATTTAACTGGGGAATACATAATGTTGTTATTTTTATTAATATGTTTTAGTTATCTTGTTCTTCCTTATGTTAAAGTACTTAAATTTTTCAGTTATTAATTCGTACTTCTTATGATGTACTTTTATTTTTGTGAAGATTAATAAAAAAATTCAGCCTTCAATTGAATCCAAGATGAGTAATGGAAATATATGCCTTCTGGATAGTGCCACAACTCATACTATACTAAGAGAAAAGAAACATTTCTCTCATTTAATCATGAAAATGGCCTATGTTAATACAATATTTGGTAGTACAAAATTGATTGAGTGCTCTAGCAGAGCGGCCTTAGTTCTACCTGGAGGAACAATATTGGCCATTGATAATGTATTGTATTGTAGTAAGTGTCAAAAAAACTTGTTAAATTTCAAGGTTATTTGCCAAAATGGCTATCATGTTGAGACTGCAAATAAAAGAAAGAAAGATTGAATACCTTTATATAATTATAATAAATGCAGAGAATAAAATTATGCATGAAAAATTACCTGCATTTTCTTCTGGGTTGTACCATACAAGTATTGGTACGGTTGAATCACATACCATAGTAAATAAAAATTTTATTGATTTTAATGATTTTATCATTTGGCATGACTGATTGGGCCATTCCGGTTATAATATGATGCGCAGAATAATTGAGAATTCACATGGGCATACTTTGAAGAGCGAAAATGTTCTTCAATCAAAGGAGTTCTCTTGTGCTGCTTGTTCTCAAGGAAAGTTGGTTATTAAATTATTAGCAATTAAGGTTGGAATTGAATCTCCTACATTTCTGAAACGCATACAGAGTGATATATGTGGGCCTATTCACCTTTCATGTGGACCATTTAAATATTATATAGTCTTGATAGATGCATCTACAAAATGGTCACATGTGTTTTTATTATTAACTCGTAATATGACTTTGCTCAAATAACAAGGTTAAAAGCACAATTTCTAAATTATGCAATAAAATTCATCTTGATAATTGAGCATCTGATTGCTCATGTTCATACTCAGAATGGTCTAGCAGAATTATTGATTAAACGTGTTTAATTGATAGCTAGATCATTGCTAATGAGGACAAAATTATTTGTTTCAATGTGGGGACATGCTATTTTACATGCAGCGGTACTTGTACGCATAAGAACAACTAGTTATCATGAGTTCTCCCCACTACAGTTGACTTTTGGTCAGGAACCAAATATTTTTCATCATAGAATTTTTTGGTGTGCGGTGTACGTTTTCATTGCTCCACCACAATGCACAAAGATGGATCCCCAAAGAAGGTTGAAGATATATGTTGGGTATGAATCTCCTTCTATTATAAAATATTTGAAGCCTATGACTAGAGATTTATTTATGGCAAGATTTGCTGATTGTCATTTTGACGAATCAGTATACCAAACATTAAGGGGAAAACATAAGCAATTGAAAAAGGAGATAGATTGAAATTCATTATCACTATCTCATTTAAATCTCCGAAAAAATCAATGTGAGCAAAAAGTACAAAAGATGATTTATATGCAGAATATTACAAATCAACTTGTAGATGCGTTTACTAACCTTTCAAGGGTTACTAATTGCATATCCCAGCTGTAAATACTCCAGTATGAGTTGATGTCCCGATAGAATAAATTGTTAAGGCAAATGAGTCTAGACCACATCTAAAACGTGGTAGACCAATTGATTCCAAGAATAAAAATTCTCGAAAAATAAAAGAAATAAATGATCAAGATGATCATAATGTGGAGACAATTGCTCAAGAAGAGCCTCGAGACATAACAAATGATGAGACCACTGAGGAGGTTCATAATGAGAATAAAGAAATCTCAATAAGTTATGTCTCGACGAGAAAAAGATGAAATCGAAATAATATTATAGTTGACAATATTTTTGCCTATAACGTTGTTGTTGAAATAATGTAATAAGATGATAATTTTGAGCCAAAATCTGTTGATGAATGTAGATAGAGAAATGATTGACCAAAATGGAAGGAAGCAATTCAAGAAGAATTCGCTTCATTTAAAAAACATGAAATTTTCGAATTAATAATCTGAATACCTGAAGGTGTCAAACTAGTGAGGTACAAATGGGTATTTGTGAGAAAACATAATGAGAAAAATAAAGTCGTTAGATACAAAACACGACTTGTAGAACAAGAATTTTCGCAAAGACTTGGTGTTGATTATATGGAGACATATTCTTTTGTAGTGGATGCAATCACTTTCAGATACCTGATAAGTATGGAAGTGCATGAAAAACTTGATATGCGCTTGATGGATATTGTCACAACCTATTTGTAGGGTTCACTGAGCTGCCTGCACCGCTAACCACTTCTTGCTAACAAAGGGAGGGCGCACTCTCACTTACATTACACTTCCTTTTGAATGTGCACCTGACAAGCAAAGGTTCTCAGGATCGCTTTTACGGATACCAAGCAATCAATTCTCCACATTCCCACTAAAGCACTTAAGGGGGCATTTTCGCACTAAGATATAGAATGTTAAAAGCAGGCATAGACGCACTAATGTTAAGGGCTGGTGCGCATAGCTCTATCTACTGTGGAATTATAGTCCGTTGTACCTAACCTCTATTCACATCGCAAATAGCGGATAAGGCGCATCTGATCTTTCTTCTTCAGTGCCAGGCATAAAAGGAAAAGAGCTAGCAATAAGAGCAAAATCTTAGAGCTAAAGCATACGTTGAGCCAACTTTGCCAGATCAGACCGCGTTCGCCTTAGAGTAGCAGTCAAGCTCATCACAGACAACGAAATTTTTATGAAGATTCTTGAAGGACTCAAAATGCCTGAAGCATACAAAAACTCTCAAGAGACTTGTTCAATAAAGCTTCAGAAATCCTTATATGGATTGAAACAATCAACAATTTGGATATGAATTTGTCATCATAGTTGTTTATGTTGATGATTTGAATATCATCGAAACTATTGAAGAGATTTCAAAGGCAATAGAATATTTGAAGAAAGAATTTAAAATGAAAAATCTCGAAAAGACAAAATTTTATCTTAGCCTACAAATTGAGCATTTAAAAAGTGTAATATTTGTTCACTAGTCTACATATACCAAAAAAATATTACAGAGATTTTATATGAATATGGCACATTCATTGAGCACTCCGATGATTGTGAGATCACTTGATATAAATAAAGATTCATTCCGACCTCAAGAAAAGGATGAAGAGCTTCTTGGTGATGAAACTCCATATCTCAGTACTATCGGGACACTAATGTACCTTGTCAATAATATTCAATCAGATATTTATTTTACAGTAAATTTATTGACGAGATTCAGCTTCTTTCCAACAAGAAGACATTGGAAAGGTGTTAAGCATATATTCAGATATCTTCGAGGAACAATTGATATGGAATTATTTTATTCTAATGCATCCAAGTCAGAAATGATCAGTTATGCAGATGTAGGATATTTGTCTGATCCACATAAAGCTATATCTCAGACAGGCTATTTATTCACATATGGAGATACAGCTATATCATGGCATTTCATGAAGCAAATAATAGTTGTCACTTCTTCAAATTATGCAGAGATAATTGTCATTCATGAAGCCAGCCAGAAATGCGTATGGTTGAGGTCAATGACTCAACATATTTTGTAATTATATGGTCTTTCTTTAAAAACAAAGACTCCAATAATATTTTATAAAGATAATACTGCTTGCATAGCTCAGTTGAAAGGAGGATACATCAAAGGAGACAGAACAAAGCATATTTCACCAAAGTTCTTTTTCGCACATGATCTTCAACAAAATGGTGAGACAAATGTTCAACAGATTCGTTGGAGTGATAACCTTGCAGATTTATTCACTAAGGCATTGCCAACATCAATATTTGTGAAGCTAAGATACAAGGTTGGAATGCGTCATCTTCAAGACATCCAGTAAAGTTTTCATCGGGGAGAGTAAAATGCGCGTTGTACTCTTTTTTCCTTAACCAAAGTTTTATCCCATTGAATTTTCCTGGTAAAGTTTTTAATGAGGCAGCACTCAAGGCGTATTAGAAGATGTGTGTACTCTTTTTCATTCACTAGGCTTTTTTCCACGGGATTTTTTCTAGTAAGATTTTAACGAGGCACATTATCTATAAACATCCAAGGGAGAGTGTTATAAATTCATTTATTGTGGATATTTTCGTTCAGTGAATTCTTTAGAATACATGTATCTAATTAATGTATCTCTTGAAGTTTGTGACTAATGTAAGATTTGTACCTATAAAAGGGTATTATTTTCCTTTGTGAAAGACACACAACAGAAGAAATTAATAAGAATTACATTCTCTTCATATCTTTTGTCTCATTTCTTGTTTAGTCTTTATATATTTTTCTAAGTTTTATAACAATTAATAGCATATTTAGTCAAAAAATTTGAAAGCTTAAAAGGATTTCTTAAAAAAATAAAAGAAGAGCTTGTTTTAGATATCAGAGGTGTTTCACTGTTTTGACAAGCTATTACAAGAAAAAAAATTACTTTTGACTAGTAGTAGAAAAAAGTAATGATTCTCTAGAAGTAATTTAGAAATTTGGTTAAGCACAAATTGCTCTTCAAATATTAATAAAAAAATTTGCAAATTGATTAGTCAAATACTCTACTACTTTTCAAAAATACAAGCACTTTTCACAAAATATTTTAAAAAAAATATTAGTAATTTTTTTAATAGGTTTTCCCTTCATTCCTTTTTAGTTATCGTGTATTCTAAATATAAGTATTTTTAAATACTTGTCAATTTAAAAGATCAAGAAAGAATTTTTTTTTTTTTAATTTTGCCCCTAGCATTAATTATTCTAGAATTAAGAAACATGTAAGTAGACAAAGATTAAAGAATTAATAGGGGATATATTAGTCAAACTACACTTTTTATTAATTCTTTCTTAAGGGTTGTGCAAAACCTTATCATGACAACTAAAAAGGAACGGAGGGAGTATGTCAAATCCTTAATTAAGAGATCATTTGATACACAAAATACGATGAAATATTCCGGGATTAAGTTTGGTATTAGATTTATACTATATTTAGTTGATGGTATAATTTTATCCCAGGATTAATTTATACCATCAATAAAATATGACATAAATCTACGGAGAAGGGTCTAAAATGCCCCTGAACTATGAAATGGTACAATATTGCCCTCCATCCATTTTTTGAGCCAAAAATGCCTTCGACATTAACCTTTAGGCCAAAAATGTCCTTATTTCGAATGGCTCACACTCATAAAGCGGATGGAGGGAAATATTACACCAAATATCATAGTCTAAGAGCATTTTAGGTTCTTCTCTATTAAAATCATTTAATATGTGTCCTCATATGATTAGCCTAATTTTGAGTTCGATATCAACCCCCCCACCCCACCCCCACCCACTTTTTTCTTCTTGGATCTTGCTCGCCATTTTAAATTTAATTTTTTTTAAGTTATGACAAAACAGAAGGAAAAAAAAGGAAAATAACGATGATATTCATATAGAAACAATTAATTCAATAAAAGATGATTTAATTAAGCAACTACGCATGTATACTGCATTTTCTTTTGTGATCCAGGGAAGTAAATAAGAAATAACTCTTGACATAGTACAATATGTACATTTATGAGAGAGTATGCAACTCAAGGTCTTTTTGAAATTTAAATCAAACCTATACACTTATGTGTCATGTCACTCTCCATTAATGTTGAGTATATGCTCAATTGGGATCACTTAGCTGGACTTATATATTCAAGTTTTGATGTTTAGGCAAAAGACAGGGTAGGTGGGATACAAGGAATATCTAATAGGACTAATATCATTTTTTATTTAACTCTTCCTAATATAAAATTTCCTCTATTTCTCAAACGATCTTTGAGAATTAAGTTGTGGTGGGATAGTTGGAATTCCTCTGCTCTTAATCAGAGGTTTCGAATTTAAGTCTTTGAGAATGAAAAATATCTTATTGAAATTTTTGCCCTCTAAAATAAGTCATACGATGCGCGAGTTCAAATTTAATAAGGTACAATATGAATATTATACACTGAATGAAAATTTCTAATTTTGTCACTAGCCTCTGGCCGAAGCGGCTTTACCCCCAAGAGACTAAATCAGATGCTTTAGGCCCCCATAAAACTCATAAACATTAACAGGGTAGACTTTGTATCAATCTTAGAACCTTTCATTAGCATTAGTAAAATTCAAAGATACATGAATTTCTTGGGATTTCACAATTGCACCACTAATATCAATGGGCAAATTTGGTCTTTTTGGAGACACTATTAGACCTATTTACCTTCTTCAAATAATATATGAATAGATTTATATAAGTGATTCTTCAATATTCTCGTGTAGATAAGTGCAGGTGAAGAAAGATTCATGTGAAGCATGTAATTGAGACTTCGCGCCAATTAAGAACGAATTTAAAGGTATGTTTTTCTGAATTTTACTCTCATTCATACTAGTCCTATTATTTATTGATATTTATTACATGTTTGTACATATAATACATTCAAGTTGATACTTTCTCTTTTCAAAATCATACTTATATAAAATATAACAAAAAAAATTATTATACGTTTTAATTTCAATTTTCATAAATATTTATCATATTTATGGAATGATAGAGTCTACTACTATTAGATGTGGTCATAAAATTGAAAAGACGAGATTCAAAGTTCAAAAGTATAGAAAAAGATTATTTAGTGTTTGAAGTTAACTAATACTAATAAATTACAGTGTCAAACTATATTATTTAAGTAGATATAACATTTATTTTAACATCAATTCTTATTTTTTAAATTATTTTATTCTTCTTATATATAGTGTTATTTATTGACACGAGACACATGCAAAGCACATACACTAATCCAATAGTGTATAAAAAGTTATGTTGTTATGCAAAATTATAAGAACTTATACAAAAATTGTGTTTGATCTCTCTTATAAAATTCAACTACGAAATTGCATTTGAAATGAGTCAATCTTTTTTAAATAGCTTCAAATTTAAATTATAATTTCAAAATGACACACCCAACGAACTACCATGTCAATTAGTTAAAATTTTCAACACATCCAAAACCCATTTGCCAAAAAGGAATTAGGCTGCCTCTCAGGGATAAAATAATATTCTCAGGGCTGAAGAGAAAAGTTGTTGAGCTGCTTCTGTGAAGCTTTCAGCCCCTTCAACTTTGCCAAATTTTTGGGCTATTTAGTGTAAAAATAAAAAGGGGTTTTATGAAAATGTACCACTGTCAAAAGTTTTTTTAAAAAAAATAGTCGCATGTATATGCAATGTACATGCATGTGTACTGCCAAAAAATATTTCAAAAAAGTAGCAATATGTATACCGCATGTGTATTGCATGTATACCGCAAGTATACCGATAGCCATTTCGGGTAAGAACTTTGCCGAATGGCCATTTTTAGTAGTAAATTATAAGTGGGCTATTTTTTGAGTAAGAAATTTAACACAACGGTCATTTTGTCTAATTTTCCCAAAATAAAAGGCTTGGCTAAAAGGTTTAATAATTTTTATCTCAATGCTCATATACTGTAATTTTCCCCAAGTAAAAGTCATAACCTCAAAATGAAAGAAAACACAGAACCTGGAGAAGGGCCCACATATTGAACTATTATGGCTACCATTGAATTGATTACAAGAATTGACTGGAATCTGCATGAAGTATTACAAAGAATATCACTCACTTGAAGATATTAAGGATGATAAGAGTCATACATTGGATTATACAAAAGGTCGATGACAACCACAGTTATCTCCCCCACACCCTATTCATAATCTCCTGTTGATCCAAGCTGCAGTTTATGCATCTGTCCCAAAAGGGAGATTTAAGGTTTCAATAAGTTATAATCCGTGCGATGAACGAGGTTTATTATGATGTGATAACTCCAGATGGAAAAAGCAAGATAAGAAAGTGGCATACAACTAACCTGTCGAAACTCAAATGCAACGAGGCAGTCTCTGAAGCTCCAATGCAGCTCGAGAAGCAGCATCAGCAAGAGATGGTATAGTGGAGCTTTTGACGTGAGAAACAATCCCTTCGATTTTTGATATCTCAGACAAACTTATTGACAATATCATAGCATGCGACAGGTACTGTCTACAAGAATAACCCAGTGCGATCAGAATCCGTTGCAACAGCAAGTGAGAGATGCTTTGTCTCCATGACTCAAGGATGAGACTGACTTTGGGAAGGTTTGTCAGGAATCCAGTGGTAGCTTCCCTGGGAGCTGCCTTGAGCAATAAAATTAAGCATTCGGAAGCTAAATCTGCAACGTTAATCTCATTCAAATGGGTGAGTTCTAATAAGACCCCAACATTTTCACCAAAGTCCATAACATCTCTGATGCATTCGTTTTGATCAAAGGCACTAGCTCCATCAGAGGCATTTTCACATAAACGAACAGGTTCTTTTGCTAACATAGAGCCTCGCATACTGCCTACTGAGCGTAAAAGGAAAGCCCTACACAAACGAAGAGTAGGTTCAATGAAATCTTCCATCTCCTTTGCATATACAAATTCCAAAAGGCTTCCGATCTTTCTGACAACTTTTAGTTGGGAGAGAGTTTTGGTTTCCAGCTCTGGAGCAGATGTAAGAGCCAAGCAGAGCAGTACATTGTTGACATTTGCAGTTGAGAAATCACCAAGTAGAAATTCAAAGCACTGGGAGATTATCTTCATGTGGACAATGTCTGCAATTTTTATATGATTATACTCAATGAGCATCACAAGAAGTTTCTGAGCATACGCAGGTATTGGGTCCTCATCCTCAATCAAAGAGGGGTAGAGAGGGAGGAAGTAAGAATTAGATATGGACTTCAAATTCTCCGGCTTCTGTTTATTTTCAGACGTTTCATCCAGTAAAATGACCATCACATCAAACAAAATCTTCAGGCACAAGAATCTGGCATCTCCATCTTTATTTCCCCTGTAAATAACAGATAAACTAGGTAGAATCTGACTAACAAAAATGCTAGAACTTTCTTGAACCAGAGATATTTCCTCTGCTATAGCCTCAAGAACACGTAAAAGCGTTATCTGAAAATCATCTCTACCCTGCAATCGAAAGGAAGAATCGTGTAAGTGCTTCGTAGACCAACAAGAAACCCAATCTTTTGTTTATCGTGGATCAAAATTTTGAGCAGACTAAGCTAAATCCCTAAGTCGTGTTGTATAGAGTACGGAGTCGTTTGGTAGGGTGTATAAAAATAGTACTAAATAGGATGTAATACTAATACTGGGATTAGTTATGTTGTCTTTAACCATGCTTATCCATGTGTTAATAACCCTAGTATAGCTAATACCATGGGTTGCTATGTATTAGTTATACACCCTATAATTCTGAATAGGATGTTTAGTAATACTGGTATGTATTAGTTATACATACGTTGAAAACACTACCAAACAAGGTATTAAATAATACCAAGGCTAATACATCCTACCAAACAATCTTATTAAGGATCGTTTGGTAGGATGTATTAAAGAATCTAATACATGTATTAGACATGATATTATTTAATCCTTTGTTTGGTAGGATTTTCAGCTTATATATAACTAATACATGTATTAGTTATACGCCCTATTCAGTATTATAGGGTGTGTTAAGAGTCCCACATCGGATATAGAATGCGCAATTGGTCTCCTTATATGGTCTTGGGCAATCCTCCCCTCATGAGCTAGCTTTTGGGGTTGAGTTAGGCCCAGGTGTCATATCTTTACATGGTATCAGAGACAGACCCATTCCAATTCTTTGTTCACCGATGTTGGGCCCCCATATTATATTGTCCACGCTCCAGTTAACTAGGTCTGGGCGTGCTGGGAAGTGTTAAGAGTCCCACATCGGATATGGAATGGGTTCTTAATACACCAAACCAAACAGTGGATAAGAAATAATTCCAGCTTAACTAACCTCAACATTACTAATCCCAGCATTACTAATACACCTACCTTATTCAGCACTATTCTTATACACTCTTCCATACTACCCCTAAGTGTTTTGAATACACAGTCCACACTGACAAGTCATCAGCCTAATCTTCGGAGAAATTCAAGCAAATGCACCCCCACTGCCACCCTTCTTTACCAGACTTTGGAGGTTATACTAGCTTGGTAGCTAACACTTGGCCGTGAACCATGTTTAATTGAAGGTTCCAAATCTAGGAAAGGGTTATAATATGTCTTCTATGTGGGCTTTTTGGAACATTTAGCTTTTGCTTTTCTTCTAATTAAGAACCTTGTCTTATATGTGGATATTTTTCAATTAGATTAGATAATGTAATAAAGATATCAATAGATTACCTGGAAAGGAGATTCCACCAGTTTAAGCAGATTTGCCAACTGTTGCAGAACCTGATGACTAGCAACCTTTCTTTTCAGTGAAGCGCACCCAAGAAGATGGAGAACAACAGGAAATAAATGCATACTATTCTTGGAAGAATTTCGACTTGTGACGCTAATTATCTGGCCACGGCGTTTGCCACCCTTCAGTTGCTGAATGTCCCCAGATATACACTCAAGCAAACTTGGTACAGTTGATGCGACAACCATCCCAAGTGCATCTAAACACTGCTTCACAAAGTCGTCTTTCTCCTTTACCAACCTATCAACAGTCGAGAGCAGTTTTGCATTGCAAAAAAATAGTGGCAACCACCTCTTCCCATTCATACAAAGTAGAGCCACAAATATGAGTGCCTTTCCCTTCAAAACTTCACTTCCCTGTTCAATTAGAGTCACAAGGTTCAGAACAAGATTCTTGTCTTCGACCAGGGCAAGAAGGTACCTTCCAACACTTGGAAGTGTATGACTTTCAAGGAGGGTCATGTTCAGAATGTTTAAGCAGATTTGTTGCTCTCGTGGATTACGCTTGACCAGGCTTGAAACCATATCCTTGAATGAAAGTTTTTCCATGACTCGTTGGATACTAGAAGGGCTAAAACGAACAAGACGAGCCAAGCAAGACCCTGCTGTCAGCCTCATGCTCTCCTGCTTTCCAGGAGCCCTAAATATGTAGCAGAGGTTAGTAATGACATCTTGGCTGGTGAAACGAGCTGACCAGTACCCTCCTTGACTGGAGATATTTTCAATTGTCCTCAGAGCATAAAGTTGAGTAATATCATCCTCTCCGTTTCGTAAAACTGATGAAACCAATGAAATTATTGGACTTGTAACCTACAACATTAACATTTTCAGAAAGGAACGTTAAGACAGAATGCAGGGCTTTGCTATATGTAAAGATAGGACAGATGCTTCTATGATTTTACCTTATTTTTCCCACAACCCCAAGAGAAATATCTTAACATTCTTGTTCATGTTACTGCTATGTAGTTTTGCATTACAAGGGAATTGCAAGCTTATTAGTTCTTCCAGTAAAATACAGAGAGAAACTTGTAGAATCTTGTATATATAGATTCTACAATATTTCGTGATGTGGGACAGATAGCTAACAGGGGAAAAATGAAGTCTATGCCAAGTTGCCATTTGTCATCCATCTTTTTCTTTAGCATTTTCATGTTAGAAATTTGTCAAGTGCAGATTTATATACATGATTTACTACAAGATAATCATTATATACACTTACATGTCTGTGAGTATATGTGACTGTAATTATCACTAATTAAAAGATATATTGTGTTTAACCCATTAATAAGTATACCATTTATATCACAACTTGCATTATTTCCCATAAGAGCTGCATTGGTGCTTGAATTGTGTTTCTGACAGCGTCCATGCTTTTAAGTGATTGCTCATAGAATACTTAATACTTAAAACTCCATTGCGATATAGCCTAGTAATTTATTGTGAAAAGGATTTTTAACAAATATAATAGTAATTAACTTGACAAGTTGCACCAAAAGAGAAGTTACAGCAACGAAGATACCTGCCAACAGGATGAGGGTCGGCTGTCCTTAGATGGAGATTCCATTGGTTTATTATCCCGAGCATGCTCATTTTGAGTAGATATATAAAATAGTAATTCGCCCAAAGCAGCCATGGAAAACCTTCTCACTTTCTCTTGCCTGTCTCTCAGACCATCAGTTAGTGCACCTAATATTCCAGAATTTGCCAGCTCATCCCCAATAAAAGTAGAGTGACGAATCAACAAGCCAATAAGTGAAGCAAGTTGAGCACGCAACAGCGAAATCTTGGAGTGACGAAGCATTTTGACTAGAACTAACATAATAGACCCATTGGTCAAGATGTTGGCTGCATCGGCATTGCTGCTCAAAAGCTCAAGGTATCTGATCACATTTTGCTTCTCCCCTGAGGAAGTATTCCCACTAACAATACTGATGATTCTGCTATTAAAAGCATCTAATTGCTCCTTTGCCATTTTGATAAAATCAGACAGTTGAGGTGCATCAAATGAAAGTGAAGGAATTGCATCTGAACCTTTATCTGATTTTCTGCTAGGCATTACAGGTCTGACTGAGAGATCAGATGGATGCCAAAGAATATCTGAAAGGTTCGTAGATGGTTTTGAGATATCAGAGACAATCGCAGAATTCTCTTTAATCACAGGAGTCTTTAGCTGAGGGCTATCACTTGGTAGCATAGCAGCCACTTCATATTTAGAAGATTGTTCATGGTCAGATGTCCTTGAATAATCTGAGCAAGGTGTATTAACCACCGCTGGTGTATCTGGATGTCTGCTGTCACTATCCATCTCTTCCACATTACCCTCCGTCTGATTTGGAGTTGCAGTAGTTGACTCAGGATTCTGAGTGCTGTCAGTTTCATCAGGTTCATCTTGTGTATCATCCTCATTATTCTCATTAAAGTCAAGTTCCATGTCAGTATTTTCAACCTTCAGTTCAGCATCATTCTCAGAGTTATTAGGCAATGGCCTGCGGTAGTTCTCCTTATCATTCTCCCTCATTAAATTTAATTTTGCAATTCTTGAAAGACGTAGTAGATTGACACCCCTAGTATTGCTCGAGATGTCTTTCTGCTTGTCATCAGTTGTCCTGCCAGAACCCTTCATTTGAGCTTTACGGCCACTGGATATGCCCTTGATTGGTGTCACATAACCTCTGGATCCAGTATTTGAATTTTCATCCTGCTTGACGGACGCCTTTGAATCTTTTTCACGAGTCTTTTGTGGGGTCTTGTTTTGTATTGGCTTTTCACTGTTCCTTTCTGAAAGGCATTGTCTAGAAGAAATTTCTATCATATTATCAAAAGCAGGCTGAGGTGGTAAAGGCACTGGAGCAAATCTTGTTTTCCAGAAAGCATGGCCAGCAAGCTCGGGCCACTGCATTCTTTCAGCAGGATCTTTTATTAGAAGAGAGTTAATCAGATTGACCAATGGGCGGCTTGGGGTGCCAGGAAGTGCTGGAGTTGGATCAGAAATGACTGATCTCACTAACTGGGTAAATTCTTTGCCAACAAAAGGAGGTATCCCAGCATAGCATTCAAACAAGACACAACCAAGAGCCCAGAAATCAGAGGCATAGGAATGGACCCCTCCATCCTGGAAAAGCTCTGGAGCCATGTAACATGGGGTTCCTCGCTTTATTTGTGGTAACTGAAATTACATGATACAAAAATAGCACATATGAATGACAACAGCAGGGAAAAGACACAAATCAAAATCGAAAGTAATAAGTACCACTTTATAAAATCTTTATTCTATTTGGTAGTTGATTAAAGGAAAAATGCAAAAATTTAGAACTGTGTTTTCCATGTTTGGTTTGTGAATTAAAAGTAAAAGCAAAGAAAGGAAGAAGTCAGCTAATTGTAAGATCTTTTAGAGAACTTGTGCATCCTTTTCACTTTGAAATTTCTCAACACAAACCAAAAAAGAACCATTTAGAGAACTTCTGCAAAATGTCGAGAAGTTAGCTCATAGTAAGATGTTTCTTTTGCTTCTTTTCAATGTCCAAACAACGGAAACTGTGTTCCTCTTCAAGTTTTCCTCACTTCCTGCACCAGAAGAATAAAAATCTATTTCTTTTGGCTTCATATTATGTTTTCTGGTTCAGTTTCCTAATTCCAGATAATTACTCCGTCACAGATAAATAAGATGAATGAGATAGTGCCAAATGTAAGAACCAACAATTTGCAAAAGCTGTCACAAAACCTTCAGAATTTCTCTAATAGATGAATATAAACCACTTCTACAAATGTTAACTGCTGCTAGACTTGACTTGTGCACAATCACCCAAAAGTGTGGACTAGTAGTCACTGAAGTGGGTACAAACCTTGGAGATCAGGTTTCAAATCTCAATAGCAACAAAAAACACTTGGTGATTTCTTGTCTAAGAAGTGGTGGATGGAATTACCTGGTCGGTACCTATGCTGATGGGAGAAAGCACACACCCAGTCGAATAGTGGAGGTGCATGCAAGCTAACCCGCACACTACCGTTATTAAAAAAACTGACTTATGCACCATTCAGGCATTTACCTTTAAGGAACTTCAAATTTTACTTTTCCTTTTTATTCATACTACAGCAAAAAGGAGGGGAAAGAGAGGGTAACTACCTGGGAGGAAGGTGTCTTTGATATATCACTCAATTTTCTTGCTAATCCAAAATCACACAGCTGCCAAGAAACAAATTGAACTTCAACGTCATTTAATTGGTCAAAAGCACTCATCATGATGTGGAAAAATCACAACATAAGGATCACCATACCTTCGTGATTCCATTTTCATCCAATAGGATGTTTGATGGCTTTAAGTCACAGTAAATTATTCCCTTTGAATGTAAGTATCTGGTATAGTAGACAAAACACCAAAAAAGTAATTCATGCCCAAAACAATAAGTGTTACAAAAGAGCAATGAAGGTTAAAGTTACTTACAGAAGAGCTCTAACAAGGCCACAAGCAAGATCATGTATTGAATCTTCAGGAAGCTTACCATCCTTCAACTCAGAGATTAAATGATGTTAAAATCTTCCAGGTGTGATTAAAACTAAAATACAGGTAAGATGATTCAGCTGTGACATTACCAACTACAGTAGTACAGTATACTGTGGTCATCTTGACTACTCTTTAAATACAAATAAAAAAGAAACCTACTTCTTTCACCTCACTTTGCTGGCACAAGAAACAAGTTAGTCCGAAGTCTGACAAACTTTATTTGTGAGACTACAAACAATCATCTAAATTAAAGTGTTCAATCACACATGACACTGATGTCCTTAGTGCCTGTTTAGGAAATCCCCACTGTAGGCATGCAACAAACTTACCCAGAAACCTCAATATCCCATGCCTCTATTAAAAAAGAGAGAAAGAAGAATAAGAGTGTTGTCACAAATTTGGATGTTCATGTCTAATGTCTGCATGAGGCATCCTATATGCCAACACGCGCCTAACTTGGTAAGCAGTTATACCACCAAAACAATGAAATTTATTTATAAAATATAGCAGACCTGCCAGTGCTCACCTGCTGCAACAAGCTCATGAGATTTCCTCCAACACAATATTCTAAAACCAACCACAGGTGTGCGGATGTTTCATACCTATGGATTGGTTGAATTAGAAATAAGTCAGAAAAAACTTATTATTAAACTCCAAAAAGACCTTCACCCCAGAAACGAAATTGAAGAAAAAGAAAGGAGCAATATGAAAGACAGGAAAAAGATAAATCTTACCAGGAGTAGAACTTCAATACATTTGCATGATCTAGAGAATGAAGAATTCTGACCTGCAGCAAATGTAGCGAATAGAAGAATTAACAACATGCATAAAGTAAAACCGAAAGGAAATAGATTTTAAGAAAAGGTTGGGCTTCTTGATCATTTAGCCACGAGACTTCAAATTTATGACACGGAATAGAAATTGTGTTATGACTCAACCTTACAACAACAACAACAACAACAACATACCCAGTGTTATGACTCAACCTTATAATTTCCAATAATCTCACAACTACAACAGTCACAAGCATCAACAATGCTTAACATCTATTAATATGATGAGGCAAGTATTTTTCTAAGACAACGCTTACTAAAAGCATAGACATTTAGCTTCTGAAGTAGTTCAGCTGCTTTTGAAGATTTGCAAGACCTACAGATAATGTTAGAACAATTGAGTAGTAGATTCATTGAGGCTTGAGCAACTGTAGATTAGCAGGCACCAATAGAATTTTACAGCAAGTCAATGCATAACTAACACAACATGTTGTAACTTGTAAGTATATTCTGCCAGCAGACGGTTTCTAAATTCCATACTGAGGAGGGTTCACAAATAATTACCATTAAAAACCTAATACATAACATTTTTCCTTTTTGTCTATTCCTCTAAAAGAAGTTGACTACAATTAAAAATCAATATCATGAAGTTCTCAAAATTCTAAGAGAGCTACGGAGTAGCTAATAAGTTCTGCAGCTCGGTTCCCAATTAAATCAGAAATTCTCATGCTCCCAAGAGGGTGTCCTAACTCCTAGCAATCAAATAGATCAAGTAACAACTTGGGAACCAAGGTTCGAATTTCAGCATAGACAACCCTAGGAGAAATCTTCCCATCTACATAAACCTTGGTGTGCATACCGAAGTTATAATACAATATAAATCGGGCATTTACACAATTTTATTGTCAGAGGTAAAAACAAATGCAGCCGAGGATCTATCGGAAACAATCTCTCTGACTCCCAAAATAGTATGTTGTTGTTGTAGATGAAAGCAAATTCAAAACTCCAATAATCCAATTCCACTTTTCTAGTAAATTCCATATCAATTAATTCTCAAATCTTCTCATCTACATAAACCTTGGAGTGCATAGTCAAGTTACAATACAATATAAATCGGGCATTTCCACAATTTTATTGTCAGAGGTGAAAACAAATGCAGCCGAGGGTCTATCGGAAACCGTCTCTCTAACTCCCAAAGTAGGTATAAGATCTGCGTACACTCTATCCTCCCCAGACCCACCTGTGAGATTACACTGAATGTGTAGTCGTTATTGTTGTAGGTGCAGGCAAATTCAAAACTTCAATGATCCAATTCCACTTTTCTAGTAAATTCCATATCAATTAATTCTCAAATTACAATTAAAATTCAAATATAAAACAAAAAAAAGGAACTTTTTCAAGGGTTTCTTACTTCATGAAGAACCTTGTTTTTCTGAGATTTTTCCACACTCTTGATTGCAAAATACTCAATAGTCTTCTTCTTTCTTCCTTTATATACAGTCTGAAAAAAAAAAAAAAAAAAAAAAAAAACTTAGATTCCATATAGTTCACATAAAAGGCAAACAAACAAAAGAAGAAGAGAGAAAATCCATTACCGAGTGCTTTCCACGGCCAATAGCTTCATATATATGATACTGATTCATATTTAGCTAGGGTTTTTTTTCTTCTTCTTTTTTCGAATCTGAAAAATTGGAACTAATACAGTTTTTTCTCTGCTAATTAAAGAGATTTACTGAAGAAATGCACTGAAATTAAGATGAATTTACTCAAAAAAAAATTGAAAATGGTGAGATTTGTGAGGAACTGAAGATGAGAAAGAGAGAGAGTGTGTGTGGGCGGGAAGGTTTCAAGTTGAAAAAAGAAAAATGAAATGAAAATCACGAGTTTTTGGAGAAAAAGAAAATTTAAAAATTGGAATAGGGGGGCAAAAAGGGTATATTCTCTTTGTTTAATAATTGTGTTACAACGGTTTGATTGACTAATAATACTATTATCATAAGGTTTAAATTTGAATCCATAAATGCATTAATTCAAAAAGGTACAGCTAATTTGATACTACCATGTGTTCTTTTGAGTTATTTCATATATGGTCATTTAAGTACTTTTTTCGTTCATATTTTTATTTATTTAATATATTAAAAATAGATGTTTAATAATATTTATTTAATTTGAAAAATTAATAGATAATTTATTATTTTATGTTCATTTTATTCTTATTATTAAATATTATTTATCATCCAATGCATTTGTCAAAACATTAAATTTATTATATTCAAAGGGTAATATAATAATATTATTCATATTATTTATCATTTCTTAGCGTTTGTGTCAGGTCAATAGTGGACAAGTAAAGATGGACGAATGGAGTATTGAGAAGATCTCACTAAAGTTATTTTTGAATTTTTCTTTTCTATATGGTCATCCAAGTATTGAGAAGATATCGCTAAAGTCATTGTTAAATTTTGTTTCCTTAAATAGTTATTCAACTATTAAAAATATTCCATTAAAGTTATTTTTGAATATTTTTTCCTATAAAGTTATCCAATTATAACTAAGAAATCTTAATTGGCATGGCATGACATTACATATTATTATTTTTATTTTTCATGTCATATAGAATAAGACCTAGACTAATTTTGGATACAAAAAATTGAATTTAGCCGTTTATTTTGAGGTATATGTCAATTTAAGTCTTAAATCATTTTTGAAATATAGTCTTATTATCCTCAAGAGGATTATTTTCTGTGTAATTACTAATTAATTTGAGTATGAAAATAAATTTTAGCTATTTAATTTTATATATATTAACTAAAGATGCTAATTGAAAACATAAATACTAATGACTCACTCGTTACTCCGACCTAATATGAAATAAATCAAAAATTTGAAGTACTGGAAAAAAAAATTGACTTTTATGTGTATTATATGAAATTTTAGGACTTTTGTCAATTAATTATTTCTTTCAAAAAAAATAATTTTATTTGTAATAATTTTTATTCAACCATCTAAGAAAAGAACATTTATTTTCTTTATTCAAATCAACTAGTAATTGCTCCAAAAATCATCCTCGTTAAGACAATAAGATTTCATTTCAAAATGATATAGGACTTAAATTGACATATATATCAAACTAAATGGCTAGATAATATTTTTGTATCCAAAACTAGTCTAGGATCCTACATGGTATAAAAAATAAAAAATTAATGTGACCTGTCATGCCAACTAAGATTTTTTAGTTATAGTTGGATGACTTTATAGGGAAATAAAATTCAAAAATAATTTTAATGAAATCTTCCCAGTACTTGAATGACTATTTAGGAAAGAAAAAAATTCAAAAGTGACTTTAGTGGATCTTCTTAATACTTAGATGACCATATAAGGAAAGAAAAATTTAAAAGTGACTTTACTGGGATCTTCTCGATACTTGAGTGACCATATAGGAAATAAACTTTTTTTTTAAGTTTTACTAGATAAATACGCTTTTAGAAAAAGTTATTTTATTTGTTGAAATATATTTTTGGTCAAATAGAATTTTATAAGAAGTACTTTTGGATGGTAACAGTTTGTGTTTGGCAAAAATAATCCCAAAATCAGTTGAATCGTGATGACACCTATACCCAATTTGATAAGTGTACCAATTCTTATTTTAACTAATTTTCATTATTAAAAAGCAAAATGTAAACATTTGAAAACAACTAGAAGTCATAATAAATGTCTCGGATATTATAAGTATGGAAGTAAATAACAAATACATAAATTTATCCTTTAACTTGGCTCCATTTGATATTTATACCCTCCAACATTGGTGTGCATAAGTAGACACTTAAACTTGTATAAAGTTGAACAAGTAGACACACACGTTTAATGTGGCATCCTATGTGGCAATTCGTGTGAAAAGCCACATAGGATGTGTGTGTTTACTTATTCTTTATACAAGTTTAAGTGTCTACTTGTGCACACCCAAAGTTAAAGGGCATAGATGTCAGTTGAGGCCAAGTTAAAGGGCATGTGTGCCTAGTTTAGTATACTTGAGTTGCTAAGTGTGAAGAATGCTAGCTAGGTTATGTATTATATGGTGTCCCTAAGAGCTTAATCGAGGGAATTATAGATAAGGCGGACAATTTTGAGTCTCTTGATATAATTTTTAACCCTTTTTAATTGGGTGAATAGAGAATTAGAGGTATAATGTTAGTAAGACGGTAAGGGGTATGAATCCTACAGTGATAGCCTTAGAGGCAAGGAGGAAGCTAAGACATCTCAAAAAGAAGTCTTAACAAGAATTTTAGAGGGAGATCAATTTAGCACTCATATATATAGTGATACCCTGACCATGCAAAGTTATTTGATTATAGCCCAGTTTAGAGAAGAGCTCCTTATACTTAGAATATCGACCTTTGAACTAAGGTGGAGATGATACGTGAAGAACCAAGTCGAGTCTTGCGATTTAAACAATATAGAGTTCCAAAAAAAAGCTGTGATAATATAATGATCCATTCTTATTCTAAAAAATTCCTTATACTTCAGTCAAGATGACACACTACTCAAATGTATTTGTGTCATGCTTATAATCATGTCACTCAATTGTTGATTTGAGAATGTCAATGTCACGTCCAGACTCAGAGTTCCTTCTTGTGAGTCCTTCAACAATCATCCTCTATTTGAATCTTGGACTTATAACGAGTGTGAACATCTGCCCATGTTGTGGCCTCAAATTCTTTCAAGCTTTCCTTGAGTTTGAATGATTCCACCGAGCTCTTAGGGTTCAGACCCTTAGTGAATGCTTCTGTCGCCCAGTCATCTGGCACCATTGGCAGCTTATTCTTTCCTTCTAGAATTTAGCCACACTCTCGGAGCAACTCTGTGTCTTTCTGCTCGATTTTGAAAATGTCTCCCCTTTGAGGATGTTCTTTGCTCCCGCATGAGCTTTGATGAAACTATCTGTCACCATATTAAAAGAATCGATTAAATATTTAGGAAGACGGGAATACCAGACCAGATCCCCATCCGACAAGATTTCTCTGAACTTTTTCAACATGACCGACTCAGGTTCCTCTTTGGTCAAGTCATTCCCATTCATAACGGTCGTGAAGAATAGCAGATGCTCTTGTGGATCTTTATTTCCATCATGCTTATGTATGTCAGACATCTTAAACCTCTTTGGGATTGGTTTGGTTATAACGCTAGCTATGTAGGGCATCTTATCGTAGCTTTTCAAATCTGGCCCTTTAATGACGGACGGAGACCCCGGGAAATGATTCACCTAAGAGTTAAGCTACGAGTAGTACTCCTTCATTTCTTTCCTCAACATCTCTACTATCGTTGATAGAATCTGCTGCTCTGCCTCTGCCTCATTCGTCTCCCTGTCCTCAGAGCGTCGTCCAGATCCAGGCCATGTTCTTCTTCCTGAGCTCGACAATGATTTCCCTCGAGGCGTTATCTTTTTTTGTGTCTCCATCTGCCTTACTAGTTCCTCCTGGGCCTCAGTAAAATCTAAGAGGAGTCTCTGAGATTTTCAAGACCGATTGTCGTGTTTCCCCCCCCCCCCCCCTCATTTTCATCGCCATCTTGAGGGAGAGGCATGTGTCTCCTCTTTTGGGTGTTCACGTTCGTCAAATCTAGATCCACGAGCTATTTGTCCTCATTTTGGTGAACCAAGCCGTTGTTCGAGTCCCCAGGCGACGTTCTTGACTTAAATCATCACCAAGCCTTTTTTAAATTTGTTCGTCACCGGTAGCCATCCCGCTTTACCTGCAAAGTATGTGTAACCGAGCTAGTAAGGCAAACAAAACTAAATCCACACACAACTGCTCTGTTCCTACGGTGGACGTCAAACTATTTACCCTAAAAATGGTACAATTTATTTTGTAGATAAGATCAAGAACATACGCGTTAGATCTAACTCTATTTGAGATCTGTTAACAGGGAATTGGTTATCTATGTGATATGAGAATGAACGTAAGTACGAGTAAAGTAAAAAAAAAAAAAGCAATAAACAATAGTAAATCTATGGAAAAGTGCCCTTGGTGACATTTCTCGGGGGTCAAAATCCTTCCAACGGGAGTTAAACGTGAGCAAAGAGGTAATGAGAAAGCTAATGCTTGGAGAGAAAGTAAAAACTGTGTTGTATTGCCAGAGCTGGATAACAGATGTCTTACAAATGAAAAGAAATCCTTATTTATAGGTTACAATCCCGTGACTTGTTGCCAATCAGGGAGGTTTATCCCCTAAAACCCTAATAGTACTATAGCTAATGATGCAACGGCAGGTGTCCTATCCGTTATAGGTGCCACATGTGTCCTTTGCCTAGGTCAGATAGGTGCACTAAGCATCCGCACACCTGACGGATCTGACGCTTTTATCCCCTGTATTTTCTTCCACGTCACATGAGCCCTTTGAAAAGATTTGATTCCGCTAGACGTGGCTCACTATGATACTTAAACGGGAACCTCTTCGAGTGTGCCATAATTGCCTAATTAGTCACGAAGAACTATTCTCTTGAGGGATCCCTTCGCTCTATTCTGCAACTCTCGAGGATCTTCTACCCAATACAAAATATTTTCTAATTTTTTTGACCAACAAAACACAAGAAAATATCCATACCAAAGACACCCTAAAAAATAACTTATTTTAGAAAATACTTTCTTCATTTTCCTTCTTTTATTTCCTCTTGTAGTTTCTTAAGGACAAAATTTGTATACTAATCCGTGGTCGGTCAAGTCATCTACATGTTGCTTCATTTACTTATTCCTTACTTTCTCTAATTTATGCTTTATGCTTCAAGAGAACTTAATCACTCTTATCAAGTTAAACTGTTTTAATTTTTAATCCTTATACAGTTGTTAGTGCTAGTGGCCAAGTGGATGAGAATATTTTGGCTTCAATTTAGGAAACTATACTTTTTGAAAGACCCTTTATAGATCAACATATTATAGTTTTATGAATATAGAGGAAAATAGAATATGTGATGGAAATTTGAACTAAAATAAGACAAATTAATGTATTGGATCGAAAGAAACCGGCCGGGAAGGGCCGATGTCAATAATACGTCATATATGTTACTTTCTTTGTTTTTATTTTTCTCTTTAATTGTTTATTTTTTGCGATAAATAATCTCAATACTATAATCCTAGACAAATCTAGTTATAGAATAAACTCTTCTAGTAGTAAATAACATAGTTTCTTTTTGTCTTAAGCTGTTTTTCCATGGAAGGACTAATTAAGCCTATTACCTACTCCCTCCATTACAATTTATTTGGCTGGTTTTGATGACACGAAGTTTAAGAAAACAAAGAAGACTTCTGAATCTTATGATCTTAAACTAAGAATATGTAGGATGTATCAAAATATCTTTTCAACATTCCGTGCGAAAAGTTGAAATTAAAAAGTTAAAAGAAAATCAATTCTTTTTAAAACGAACTAATTGAAACAGGAGTAGCAAAGATCATGTTGAGAATAATAGACATTACTCGAATGTAGTTGATGATTATAGGTGGATAACTCGAAACTAAAATACATATATTTAAATGGGGAAGACAACAAGGTGACAGATGATCTTGCCAAACATAGAAGCAAATTAGATATTTTTGAAAAGCTTAATTCAATATATGATGTATCTCTTGTTTTTTTTTTTTTTTAAATTTTGTCTTCCATTGAAAATGGTTATCTAAGTGTTTGAAGAATGGAAAAAGTCCCATATCGGTGTTAATGAGATGAGTAATCTCCTTATATGATCTTGGGTAATTTTTTCAAAAGCTAGCTCATGAGGGGAGGATTGTCCAAGATCATATAAGGAGACTATACTCATCTCATTAGCATCGATGTGGAACTTTTTTTTCATTCTTCAACACCCCACTTCACGCCTAAAGTTGGATATTTGAAGCGTGCAGGTCAATATGGGGGTCTAACATCGGGTGAGATGAATTCTCCTATGATACCATGAAGAAGATTATAAAATAATATCGAGTGTACAAAATACAACTCTTTATTTTTCTCTTCTTAGCTAATTCATGTATAGAAGTGGTTCTTATATATAACACTACAACTATCTCTTGCATGTAATATAGTATAAGAATTCTACCTCCTAATCATAAATTATATATATCAAATTAATCTATTATAAATATATTAACTTTAGGATTCTACATTCTAATCCTAAACCACCTATGTTGTTTTCTATCACTAAGTACTATAATCCTAGACAAATCAAGTCATATAATAAACTCTTCTAGTAGTTAATAATATTAGTTTCCCTTTGACAAAAAGAGAAAAACAATGTTGAATACTATAAACAAGGTGAACATATCTAATTGCAAATGTCGAGGTCAAACATCAAATAATGAAATAAAAAAAAACATAAAAATTAAATCATGAATCCTTAAGCAAAGTAAAGAAAAGTGAAAACTCAACTTTGACATCCATCTAGTCAGAGACAGCTTGGTGACGAGAAGAAAAGTCATAGGCTCCAAAAGGAAATTTGAACGCCATTATGCAACTCCGCTGTGACACTAATTTTAACCATATATAAATAATATAATTTTCACCAAAAAAAATTCGAATAAACCCCTTCACTTTACTTGGCCCTGCCCCTGCCCGCGAGCCCCCACCATGCATCAAATAAAAGTACCATTCTTTATTCTTTTCAAAGGAAAAATTCTTATGTTTGAAATTTGAATATGGGCCGGGGGGGGGGGGGGGGGGGGGGGGGGTTGGTGCTGAAACGTATAAGTTGCATATGAGTAACCTCAAATCTACACGTAAACTTGCGCCAAACGTTTGCATGCTAGAGTTTAATACAAAAAATTATAATGTGTTCCAATTTTCGTGATATACTTTTTTTAGTCTGTCTCAAAAAAATATTATCTTTTTATAATTAAAAATAATTTAACTTTAAAAAATTTCTGTTTTATCTTTAATGAAATGATTTTAGCCTTATAATTGTCTAAGACTTGTCTTAAATAATTTTAAAAGTTTTTCTTTCTTTTTTAAACCTTGTGCCTAATCAAATGATGTCACATAACTAGAGACGGAGAGGGTAATACTATAACCCCAAATATATCTCTTATAATAAGCCAATAAGCTTTAAATTCACATGAAGTTCCATCACACACGTTCCTTAAAACTCACAAAAGTGCCTAGAAAACAACTATACGGAGTATATACATCTTATTAAAAAAATGTGCATCGATCCACTAAAAATATTATACTTTCTTGAATTTCCAACGACTTGACATTTCATCAATCTTATTCTTTTTCTTTCTAAATAAGTGATTTTTTTAACTTGAGTATACCTCTTAAGAAATTACTTATTCCTAGAAAGCAAATATATTTTTACTAACTTGCCCTTTATAAATATTTTGAAAAGAATCTAACTCTTTAATAGTTTCTTGGTTTTGTAAAACTTTCTTTATTTAAAAAAGGGTAGAATTGGAAGAACACCATTAATGTCTTCTTGATTATCTAAAATATCACTTATTTAGGAACGAAATGAAAAAGATTAAACAACCATTTATTTAGGAACGAAGAAAATACATGCTAGCTTTAGGTTTTAAGTCTATATATAGCTTTGTCTTGATATGATAACACAGTAACCTGTATCATATATTCAAGCTCATTCAATATTATTGCAAGACAAAAGAATAGAAGAAGAAGATCAAAGAAGTGTTCTATAAAATGGAGAAATATTCAGGAATTCTTCTTTTTCTTCTTCCAATATTGACGAGTTTTGTTGCAGTGAGCTTGAATGCAGGTTACGCGAACGCGGCAGTGTTTTTGCCGCCGGAGGACAAGCCATTGGTGAGGCATTACTATAAGAAGCTTAATACATGTGCCAATGTGGAACCATTTGTTCAACACCAAGTGAAGCTCTATTGGGACAAGGATAAGACTATTACTGCTAAGCTCCTCAAGTTGCTCTATGCTGATTGCATGGTTAATGTACGTCTCTCTCTCTCTCCCTCTTCCTACCACTATTTTTAATGTTATTTTATTTATTCCGTGAATCGGAAGCGGGGCACTGCCCCTCTTTTTGGACCCAAGGCTTGCTTGACAAGCCGATCGGGGCGGAAGACATTGTCAGGTGGGGAGTTTGGCTAGACCGGATATTGTGAATTTTGTATTATTCCATTGCTATATTAAAGGGTAGCTCGAAGCACAAAGTATTCCATGTTCACACAGGTTCAGGGAAGGGCAGGCACCATAAGAGGTGTGATGTAGAAAGTCTACCCTACTGCAAACATTAGTGACTGTTTTCATGAGGATTCGAACTCATGACCTATATCTCACACAAAAACAACTTTACCATTTCTCTAATACTACCCTTCATATTATTCCATTGCTATTGTTGAGCTAAAACTTAGGTTCAATTACTCGACTATAACTATATACTTAGGGTCGTTTGGTTGTTGGTCAAGAGGGAAATTATTTCACATACATAGTTAATACATTGCACAAAGTATTCCATGTTCAAGAGGTGTGATGTAGACAGCCTACCCAAATCTAAATATTAATGACTGTTTCCATGAGAATTCAAACTCGTGACCTATATGTCACACAAAGATAACTTTATCATTACTCCAAGACTCCCTTCATATTATTCCATTGCTATTGTTGAACTAAAACTTAGCTTCAATTACTGGACTATAACTATACCTAGGGTTTGTTTGGTTGCTGGTCAGGAAGGAAATTATTCATATATTAAAACTAACATAGCTAATAATATCACGTTTGATAGCTTTTTAATTGCTTTGTATAAAATTTAGCACGCTAGAAAAATGAATCATGTTTTTGCTCAAAATAACGTTCACGTGCACGATTATTTAGACAAAAATAAGGGAAATAGTGTTAGTATATTGCTAATTTAGTTTTTCTCCTTTCTATGTTTTTTTAAGACTATAGTTAATAAAAAAAATGAGATTTCTGTGAATTATTAGGTTGAGATCCAAACTACATCAAATTTTCTTTGTGGTGTCCAAGAATATGAGTAAATTATATTACTCCCCGAGGTATTAAATGGGATGATTACGACCCTAAATACTTTGGCCAACTAGTTTACAAAATATATACAAAGTATATAAATAGTGTATACTTTATACTTAATATACATATACACAATACACAATATATACACTGATACTGTATATATAGTGTATATTTCATGGTTGATAAACAAATTTGGCCAAACTATATATATTCGTAACTTTCACACACTCTATTGAGCCCATAGGAAAGAATCTTGCGTAGCGTCGTAAATTAAGATAGCTTTAACTCTAAGCAACAAAGTTTAATACACACTAAAATAGAGGACATATTAGACAATGATCTAGAGATCTAAGCCTATAAAAATATGGTGGGTCTCCTCTTTAATGAAAGAAAATGTAAAGACACAACTAAGTTTAATACACACATTTGAGAAGGTAACTTCCTAATAATAACTTTCACAATAAGTGGAATTCATAACCTGAAAAATGACGCAATTAATCTATATAGCAGGTTAAACTACATTGATAGCGTATGCATTTCATTACACTATCGGTGAATATTAGTTACACTAAATCCTCAAAAATAACACTTTGTTTATGAATTTGAAGGGAGATTACTAACCCTATTGCCCATATTTGTGCCAATATAATCGTGCAAATGAATGTTACTTGCAGTGTACGTACAGTTTCCTAAGAATGTGAGTAAGTTATATTACTCTCGTTGTTTAGATTTATGTGAAGAAATTTGGAGTACGAGAGTTAAAATACTTCATTCTAATTATGGATTTGGATATAGAATCTTTAGATCTTAAAAAATAAAATATACATATTTAAAAATTACATGAAAAGTACTATGAGTCAACATAGCTAATGATTCAAAATATTTTTAAGAAAATTGAAAAAATTATAACCAAAGAAATTAAAATACTGTTGGACTCCCAAACACTAACACCTTCATGTAAAATGGAACAGAGGGAATATACTCCCTTCGTTTTAATTTAATTTATTTGACCTACTTTTTCTTTTAGTTTGTTTAAAAAAGAAAGATACATTCCTTTTTTAGCAACTCTTTAATTCTAATTTTTCACATGACATATTTAAGACCATATGATTAAAGGGTATTTTGGTACATTTAACATATCTTTAATTTAAGACCACAAGATTCAATTTTTTTTTTATTTTCTTACACTATGTGCCGAGTATCAAACAAATTGAAACGACTGGCTATTCAGCCCTTAGGTAAGTGTCTTGGGCAGTGTCATACATACAGATAGCTTTAACCATAAGCAACTAAGTTTAATGTAGAGAATGATCTAGATCTAAGCCTTAAAATTTGGCTTGTCTACTCTTGAAAGAAAGAAACTATATAGTATATAAAAAGGAAAAAAAAAAAAAAGAGAATTAAAGAGAGAAAGATGCCTACTTAATTACCTTTGTTTTACTGCTAACTGTAATATTTCTTTGCATCAAATTTGAGCACTATCAAACCTCTCGATAACAACATCATTTGCCCTGATATTGTTTGATTGTTATAGAGAACATACAATATATAACATAGCATAAAAGGCCGGTTCCATAAAATAAAGACTGTTATAGTGAAATATTATTATAAAGTATGATTATTATAAAGATGTCTGACTGTAATTGAAAGTAATAACTTGAAAATGACGCAAAAAGACTGTTGTAGTGAAATGTTGTTATAAAATATGATTATTATAAAGAGGTCAGACTGTAATTGGAAGTAATAACTTTAAAAATGACGCAATTAACCTTCTATAGCAAGTACAAATTTCATTACATTGTCAGTAAATATGAGTTATATGTACTAAATCCTCATATAGAGTATTGAACCACTTTCTTCAGGACATGAAGCACTTTGTGTTAAGATGTTTGTAAGTACAAGATCAGTAAGGGGTCGATTTCTCAAATGATCACTCAACTAATAGTTTCTTCTTGATTCTAATTTTCTTCAACAAAAACAATGACTTTCTGAGAAAATAACTATCAGTTGAGTGACCATATGAGAAATCAACTCGATCAGTAAGTAATGCATGTGTACTTATTTCTTTATCATTGTTGTCCAGGGTTGCGATGCATCAGTTCTTCTAACTGGTCCAAACACAGAGAGAAATTCATCGAAAAACGCAAGGCTGGATGGATACCTATTGATTGACAAAATAAAAACAGTCCTTGAAATTCGATGTCCTGGAGCCGTTTCTTGTGCTGATATCCTCAATCTTGCTGTTAGGGACGCCGTTCATTATGTAACGAACATCTCTCTCTCTCTCTCTCTCTCTCGCGTGCTATTTATTTTGTTTATCGCGATACATTTAACTAATTTCCGCTAATCCAAACATGTAAAACAGGCAGGTGCACCATCTTATCCAGTGTTCTTGGGAAGAAGGGATGGAGTAGAATCAAAAGCTGAATGGATAGATTACCCTTCACCTTCCATGTCTTGGGAGGAAGGACTTGCTTACTTTGAATCCAAAAACCTTGATGTTCAAGACTTTGTCACACTTTTAGGTACACAAATATATGATTATATAATCTGTTTAAAAAAGAATGACCCTTTCCTTTTCTGGCAACATTTTAATTCCAACTTTTCACGTGGCATGTTTAAGACCACAAGATTAAATGACATTTTGATACATTTGACATAACTTTAATTTAAGACCACAAGATTCAAAAAGTCTTCTTTATTTTCTTAAACTCCGTGCCAAGTCAAAATAAGTCATTCTTTTTGAAACTGAGGGAATAGTTATTATCTCAGAATGTCACTCACTTTCTTTGTCGAAGAAAATTGAAATCAAGGAAGAAATGTGACTTTTTGAGACAATAACTAATTAGTGGAGTGACCATATGATAAATCATCCTTATATTAGCATAGCCTTTTTGACAATTTATACCGCCAATCCTGACTAGTTTGGAATTGAGGAGTAGTTGTTGTTGTTTCCTTGTTGTCTTTTTTCATCTTCTTTAACAACTACTCGCTTTTTTGAAAATTATACTCGTGCATCAGAATATTTCGATGTTGATATCCCTCCTATTTCAGGGGCGCATACAATGGGACAAGCACATTGCAGCAGCTTCTATGACCGCCTTTACGATTTCAAGGGTACCGGAAAACCAGATCCCAGCATGAAGAGATCGGTATTAGTAAACCTTCGATCACAGTGCCCGAAAAACAGCAAAACTGATTCACCTGTGTATTTCACACCAGAATATGGTTCTAACTACACATTCAGTAACAAATTCTACACTAACATTCTTGCTCATGAATCTCTTCTTAGAGTTGATCAACAACTGTCTTATGGAGGTGACACAGGTGAACTAGTCAATGAATATGCAAAAAGTTTGGAGCAATTTCGAAGGGGATTTGCATTGTCAATTAGCAGGATGGGAGGTCTTAAAGTGTTGACAGGTAAAAATGGCGAAATTCGCAAAGATTGCAAGTTTACAAATAAGAACAATCCTAAAATCAACTAGGTTTGGGTGGATTTTTCAAGTGTCATTTTTCCAGTGCATACATAATAATACTTGCCAATGAAAAGATAATGTCATTGGGATTTTCATGAAGGACAATGTGTTGTAATAATTGAAGACATTATAAGTTGATTAATAAAAATGTGGAAAATCTCCTTTTTCTCTTTGAATTGTATTTTCATCATGGCATCCCCTTTCTTAACTCGGAAACAACCTCTCTACCTGCACAAGGTAGGGGTAAGGTCTACTTACGGGTAATACCCCACAGACTCTATTTATGCGATTACACTGAATATGTTGTTTTTGTTTATAATAATGATGTGCTTCACAAAGTTACATTAAGTATAAAGATATTTTCCCTTCCTAAGAAGTAAAACCATAACATTGTCTAGAATTATTTTGATGCATAATCTCAACCCCCGGGCATAATTGACAACTATTTGAATGGCTGTCCTGTTGTGAAAGTAGCATAACCGAGTTCATCTGAACCTAGTTCTTTCATCGCGGAGCACAAATTTATGTGTAAAAATTCACGAAAAATGCAACAAACAGTAGATATGAACCCATAACTAACTTTAAAAATACAGTGGGATCAATGTTTAAAGATCAACTCCAAAGCACACTTCCTCTGGTTAGAATTCTCTGCTTTGATATGATCAACTCAATGCCAAGAAATAAATTTCAATTCTCCTAAATCTTTGATCTTGTGCAATGCCTTCTTTAATTATTGGCATCATCAATTTATCAGTAAGTCATCTACATAGACAAGAATGATTACCAACCTATATGTCGCGCGTCTTAATGAACAATATAATGTGTTGTCCGAATTTCTTTGAACAAGACCAGATTTCAGCAAATTAAGCAACAACTAAATTTAGGCATAATACATGGATAGACATTTTGATGTTATGCCTTCTGAAGTTTGATGTTAGCATAATTTGATTATCACCTATTGATTTATTTGGTTAACTTATTTTTATCCTGCCCTTAGTTATTTGATTTGCCTTATCACCAATTGAATACTATATACGAATTTAGGGTTGAACTTGGGAGAGAGAACTATAAATTGCATATAGAATAAATAGAGCTTGTTCTTGAACCTGGGCATCGTGAAATGAATCTGTGTTTAGGATAGAGATATACATACTCGCCTTGCTTAGTCAAATACAAAAAATGCAACTGTATTTTTATTACAGATAATGACTATATGAATATAGGTGTTGCAGTAGTTTGAATAGGCAAGTGAAGGCTCGGGAGTAGCCCACGATCATTATCATGAACCCCGTGACTAGTAAACCAGATTCTCGAAATAGCTAACTATAATATGATGATGTAATTTTTTTTGTAACAAGTAGAAGTTGTTTATGTGTGATCTATAGGTCGTGAGTTTGAGCCGTTGGAAGCTATCACTAATGCTTGCATTAGGGTACTTAAGTTATCTACAGCACACCTATTGTGGTGCGACCTTTCCCCTAACCCTATGTGAACGCGAGATGCTTTGTGCACTGAACTGTCATTTTTGTGCTTGTTTGTATTATGTGTAACCTATAATGCATGCATGTGAGTTGGACTAATTGTAGAAACAGAAAACTATTTATACAACCTATTTTTTTTACAACCTATTTTATACAACCTATTTTTTTTACATACAAACAGAAAACTGAACTGAGTTTATACAACCTATTTTTTTTACATACAAACAGAAAACTAATTGTAGATCTCTACCTTGACTTTATGTCCAATGCTAGTAGTTTCTGAAAATGTCCATAACACATAATATATATTTGAGATTGATTTTCTATCTACTTGAAGTGGAAAAATATATGCAAAATCCAAAATTGTTTTTTAATCCTAATTCAAGAAGGTAATCAAGTGAATAGTTCTTATAATCACAAGCTATTTGAAACTTCACCTACATTGAGAAAAAAATAAATTAAAACTAGCTTGGGGCATTCCAGTTTTGACCACAAGAACCTAACAGCTTAGAAGAAATTTCCAAAGATAGCACCATTAGTCAAAGCAAACCGAGGTGTAGCTGGTTTTATCTGCATATATTAATGAAGAAATCATCATAATAATTATAATAACAATAACAATAACAATAAGCAGAACAAAGTAGTGCTACTTAAGCTTCGTTTAAAATAATATTATCCAGTTAACCAAAAAAACACAATAATAGTAATAAACCTTGTACCCAAAAAAATAAAAAATAATAAACTCGCTATGGAGATGAGAACGAAGCTAGGATAAAGTTATAAATGCATTTTTTTTCTGTTTAGAGAGAGGAGGAGTATCTCGTCTTTTGTGACAGGTAAAGTGTAGTAGGGTTGAGAAAAAACTTCATGTACCATGCAAAAAATAAAATACATCGACAAGTGATATGATTGGATTCATGAACAAGTAGAAAATGAATCATTGTAGGGCAAGATGATTCACACGAATAAAAATTCTACAGATATTAACCAAAATAATGTCAGAAGACAAATTTAAGCTATGCAAAGAACTTTTCGGCATGAGTACTATGTGAGAAAATTGGAGAAACCTACCTCAGGTCCAATGCATAATTTACTAAATATGATTTTTTTCTTTGGAAAAATTTCAAATGTCTGCAGCAATTGGGATTCGGCCAACCGGCCATAATAGTAAAATAAGGCCTGTGTATATTTTTTTTCTTTCAAACTTTACTTATGGGATTGTAATAATTATGTTGTTGGACACGCCAAAACCACAAAGAAAAAGGAGCAACACAACAGTTGCAGAGAGAAAATCAGTGATAGTGTGAAGAAATAGTCAATGATAAAAACATAATTAAGAGGGAGCGATATTGTAATGAGGTGGAAAACTAAAAAAGGATTCTTTCTTTTGAGGGTGTGATGGTATGTGAATATGTTACTTGAGACTGTAAAGTATAAGTGATATCACTGTGGATGACAACACTAGAGGGCCCCCTAACAATGTCCAAACAGAGGGGTTCCAATGTACTGAGAATCCCAGGCAAAGAAAATTGAATCTCTCCAACAATCTGTCCCCAAGGAATCTGCAAAACCCTGGAGGATCATTCTTGCAACAATCGAAGCAATGGACCTATCTCCTTCTAGTTTCCAATGATTAGTACAATCTCTTGGAATATTAGAGGGATAGGATCTAAAGGATCTTGTGAAAGACTCCTTAGTATGAAACAACAATTCCAAATTCCTATTTTCCTCCTCCAAGAACCTATGGTAGATAGGAGGAAACTTGACAAGTACAAACGGAAGCTTAACATGCGACATGGTTTCCACAACTGCTCTAACAAAATTTGGATCCTGTGAGACAATGATATTGATGTAACTGTGCTATCCGATAAAGACCAGTGTGTCTTGCTGAGCCTATCTCAAAATAAGAACCCCCCATCTTTATAACAGTGGTGTATGCCAAATGTAATGAAGAGCTGAGAAGAGAGCTTTGGCAGGATCTCACTAATATGGCCACCAACATCCATGGTCCTTGGGGTGTCATTGGAGATTTTAATGTAATCATCTCTAGTGAAGAAAAAAAGGGTGGAAGAAGCCACAGACTTGAAGAAAGCTTGGATTTTATTGAATGCATCAATGAATGTGGGCTTCAAGATGCAGGTTTCAGTGGTTCCAATTACACTTGGTGAGATAATAGAGACCCTCCGACCACTATATGGCAAAGATTGGACAGACTTCTCTACAACACTAACTGGTTTGACAGTTTCAATAACACCACTGTCACACACTTATCCAGGGCATGCTCAGATCATGCCCCTCTTTTGGTTAAACTAAGCAATGAAACATCTCACCATATTAAATACTTTAAATTTCTAAATTTTTGGACTGAACATACTAATTTTCTTAATATTGTGCAGGAGACCTGGGAGGAAGAAGTCATTGGGAACCCTTGGTTTGTCCTCCATCCGAAACTGAAAAGGACTTGCAAAACTCTTAGCCAATGGTCTAGACAAACTTTTGGAGACATCTATGAGACTCCGAAGAGTTTGGAAGCTGATATAAGAGCTCTTGAAGACCACTGTATAGCCAACAACACTCCGGAAAATAGAGAAAATTTGTCTAAAAAAAGAGCTGAGTTCACCAAATACTTAAAGATTCAAGACAAGATTATGAAACAAAAGGATAGGGCTAAATGGTTTGAGGAGGGAGATGCTAACACACAGCTTACTTCCACAACATCATAAAAGAAAGGAGAAGGAGACTTTCCATAAAAAAAATCATCGATGATAATGACCAATGGATTGAAGGAGACGATAGTATAGCAGAAGCTGTTGTGAGATATTTCAAGAGAATATTTAGCAAAAGGGACCAAATCAGCAACCTGGAGATTCTTCATTGTATAGACAGAGTTGTCACAGAGGAGGATAATAATAACCTCACTGCCATTCCTACCTTACAAGAGATCAAAGACAGTGTTTTCTCCATTGATGGAGACAGTGCGCCGGGACCTGATGGACTCAATAGTTATTTCTACCAGGCTGCGTGGAACATCATTCATCAAGATCTCCAAAGAGCAATAGAGAATTTCTTTCATGCTGCTAAGATGCCTATGTACTTTACTCATACTTGTGTGGTCATGATCCCTAAGATAGATAATCCTCAAACATTCTCGGATCTTAGACCCATAAGCTTGTGTAATGTGTCTAGCAAGATAATCTCCAAAATCATTAATAACAGACTGGCTAGCATTCTTCCAAGAATCATATCCAAGAACCAGTCTGGCTTCATAAAAGAAAGGGCTATATCGGAAAATATCATGCTTGCTCAAGAGATCATAAACGATATCAGAAAGTCTGCTAGAGGGGGAAACATTGTCATTAAGCTCGACATGGCCAAAGCTTACGACAGAGTTTCCTGGGAATACCTATGCCTTATTCTGACTGGTGGATTCATATCATTTATAACTATATCTCTAACAACTGGTACTCCATTGTTGTAAATGGTCGTAGACATGGTTTTTTCAAGTCTGGGAGGGGTCTAAGACAAGGAGATCCCATCTCCCCCTCGTTGTTTGTTATCGCTGTTGAACTACTTTTCGAGCTGCTCAATGATCTCTACAACAAGCCTGGTTTCATAGGATTCTACATCGATGACACTGGCCCTAGAATAAACCACCTCTCCTTCGCAGATGACACCATATTATTTTGCAATGGTGGTAAGAGAACTCTGAGTATGGTGATGAACACCCTTAAAGATTATGAAGCTGTGTCTGGCCAGCTCATAAACAAATCCAAAAGTGGATTTGCAGCCGCCTCCAAGACCAACACCGCTACTATCAACAAATTAAAGAGACTTACTGGTATGCAACATCAAAAATTTCCCATAAAATACCTTGGTTGTCCCCTCATTATTGGGAAGAAGAAGATTGCTCATTTTTCTGATATGGTGGATAAAATTGTCAAAAGAATAAGAGGATGGCACACCAAATATTTATCCACAGGAGGAAGGGTTGTTTTGATCAGACACGTCCTCTTAGCCCTCCCAACTAACCTCCTTGTTGGTATCAATCCCCTCTTGGGCACTATTGAACAAATTGAGAAGTACATCACCAAATTTTTTTGGTCGGGACAAGACACCAAATGCAAGCACCATTGGGTGGCTTGGCAAAGCTTATGTTACCCGTACAAGGAGGGAGGGGCTAACTTTAGAACCCTCATCGATAGCTTCCAAGCATTCCAAACCAAACAATGGTGGAATCTGAGAACTACCAACTCTCTTTGGAAGCAATTCATGAAAGCTAAATACTTCAAGAATGTCCATCCCATGGCTTCCAATGGCAAGTGGGTCAACCTCAGAGCTGGAAAAACTTATGCATGATTAGAGAGGAAACAAGGTGTAACATCTCGTGGAAGATTGGCAAAGGAGAGGTTTCTTTTTGGTACTACAGTTGGTCCACCCTTGGACCACTGTACCTTATGACCCTTGAGAGCACCCCTCACAATCAAACTAAGCTAAATGAAGTTTTTATTGAAGGGGTTTGGAGATGGAACAATGTCCAAGTCCAGTTGAATAATGATATTAAGATTAAGCTGCGGGATGTCAACATCAGTATCGATGAATACAAAGAAGATAGAGCTATTTGGTCCCCTGATTCAGAAGGTCGCTTCTCTGTAAGCTCTGGCTGGAACACCTTAAGACAACGAAATAGCATTGACATCTTTCTTCAAGGAATCTGGCAAAAGGAAATTTCTTTCAAAATTTCCTTTCTTGTATGGAGAGCCATAAAAGATAGATTATCCACAGAGGCTAAAGTAGCCAACTTTGGTATTCAGATCGAGAACCAATGTCATTGCTGCACTACTAACAACACCAATTCGGATATTGAAGACACGGACCACCTCTTTAGCAATGGTCAACATGCTAAAAGGATTTGGAAATACTTTGCGGAACCTCTGGGAATTGACTACAGACAACGCAGCCTGAAAATGATGATTCTTGCGTGGTGGAACTACAGAGCCAAAAACAACATTGCCAAGCTTGTGTCAAAATCCTTACCCATGATTATTTGTTGGGAGCTTTGGAAATCAAGATGTAGCAAAAAGTTTGAAAATATCAACCCCTCTTTCTATAGAACTAAACCTAATATTCTTGCTTTGATTTTGCAGATTATCAATCACAGGTTTGGAAGAGTCACGGTGGGAAAAGATTGGCTCGCTGTCGCCCAAGCTTGTGAAACCACTATTCAGGAAAGAACAAGCATAATTGTGAAGTGGATAAAGCCACCATCTCAGACCGTGAAGGTGAATACAGATGGAAGTTGCATAGAGGGAAGATGTGGAAGAGGAGGTGGCATAATCAGAAACAATAATGGAAAATTTATTTTTGCCTATGCTATCCCCTTGGGACAAGGCACCAGCAACAAAGCAGAAGCTGCAGCCCTTCTCTATGGACTCAAATGGTGCACCGAAAATGGTTTTACTGCGGCCTGGGGGGAAACTGACTCTCTTCTGGTGACCAACTGTATAATCAATGAATGGAGGATCCCATGGTCCATCCTAAACTACATTGAAGATATTTAGTCTTTAGTTGAGGAATTTGGATTCAAGGTCAGTCACTGTTACAGGGAAGCTAACCAACCTGCCGACAGATTAGCAAACCTGAGTCACAACACTGATGAAATCCAACTTTTCAACTCTTTTGCTCAACTCCCATGGAATATTCGAGGCCTGCTAAACTTGGACACTTGGGACTCCCATCCCTTAGAACCAGAGAAACAAAGGATGCCCTTATTGTATATGAACCCCCTTAAACTATGGTTAGGTATTAGCATAGTCCCATCTCAATGATCTTGTATGAAGTTTGGGATGCCAAACTCAATGATGTAACTTTTTGCACATAAATGATCAATGGAGACAAAGTTAATAAAAAAAAAGTTGCTCCTCTTGAGTCCTGATTTTTCCGTTAGCTTAAAAGGGTTTTCAACGTAAAAATTATTAGTGTCCTTTTTTCTCATTTTATTATCATTAATTCCTTATTTTTGTGCTTCACAAATATTGTAGTTATATACCGTAAATATTATTTATGTTTGTCAGTTTTCTCAACAATATTGTGTTGGTTTATATATGACAAACCTAATAGTCATGGAATCCAATTTCGCGATTTTAATTTATGTGGCAAAGTTTGAATACACACAAAGTTTAAATAAGACTTTGAAACTTGTATTCGTAAAACATGTCATAATATTTATGTGATTATAAGACTTTTGAAATTGGTGATTTTAAATATGGGCTTTTTACCTAAATGTACCAGGGACAAAAAAAGAATAACAACAAAAATGGCCGCATGTATATGTAATGTATCGATATTGTATAAATAGTTATGTAATATATCGATATTGTATACATGGTGTATAAACATATATATATGATGTATAACTATGTATCAGAGATGTATATACATTCATATACGTTGTATATACAATAGTTATACATCAGATTGTTAATATAATTTTTTTTACTTTTATATGAAATCTACATTAGACAGCGTACATTAAACAATGAAGAAGGAAGAAGAAGAAGGAAGAGAAGAAGAAGAAAAGTGAACTATTTTTCGTAATGAAAAATGACCGAATGGCCAATTTGAGTAATGAAAAATGGCCAAATGGCCAACTTGAATAATAAAAAATAAGTGGACTATTTTTTGTGTAAGAAATTTAACCCAATGAATATTTTATCTAATTTTCCCTTTAGATATATCGTAATATTTGTGCGATTATAAAAGCAGGTGAAATGAAAAACATAAGTAGTTATCATTTTTTTGGGCCTTGATGACTAAAACGAAAATGTTATCACATGAATTGGAAGGGAGGAAGTAGTGACTTAAAAACTTTTCCATTAGAACCAAACTATATAGTGTGAAAACAAAAAACAATTGAACAAAACTCTATATAATTCTTACCTTGACAATTAACTGATTAAAAATAATAATTTTGAAATGTTATCTTTTCATGGCTTCTTGAACTGGAGGTGGGGTGATAGTGAAAACAGCAACAGCATGGCTTTGTCGCTCAATATTTTCTGCCCATCCTGAACATATCATCAATTTACATAAAACATTAGGATATAATGTTCCAAGGGTCGAGCAAGTGACGGAGCCAAAAATTCTAATTAAAACCATTCTCGCCAAAAAAAAAAATGTTTCGTGAAAAGGGATTCAATTGAACCTCCTTTGTTGAACTTATAGTACTGATACTGGATCTAGGTCCCTTTCGTCAAAATTCAATTGCGTACCCTTATAGAAACATACAATTTCTTTTAAAGACTCGATTTCTTGGAAAGACCTCCTACACATGAGAGATAAAATGGAACATAATATAATCTCGAAGATCAATTCAGACAACATTATGTTCTGGTGGGATAACTAAACTCATGATAGGCGATCTTTTCTATTTGGTTAATCTAACTTTCAAACCCGGTGATGAGAAAGTTAACACTTGTATCATTAATCATTAATCTAATTTAGAAAATATTCAACATACTATACTAATAGAGAATTTGAATCTAACTAGAGATACTCAATTCTGCACTAACAACTACAATGAAGCTCAAGCAGCTCTTATGGAAATCTCTTGGTGTCTCAATCAACATTTTGAAGCAATGGAAATGGAATTGGACTTTCTAATTGTGGTTCAAATGATCAATGAAATTAGTACACCACCTTGGATAATTCAAAATGTTATTGATGATATCAAAGCTAAGATGTGCCAAAGAAATATAACAATTAAACATTGTTATAAGGAAGGGAATAAAGTTGCGGATGCATTGGCTAAGCATACTACTCTGATTCAAGAACCTATTATATATCGTTTTGCATGAATCAAATCTACCATTAACGGTCAAGGGCCCTTTAAGGATGAATAAGCGCTCCAATTCCCTTCCTTCAGAAGAAGAGCTAAGAAGACCACTAGCCAGTGGCGGAGCTAGACTTTTCACTAAGAAGGTTCGAATATAAAAAATACACACAAAGAGGGTAAAAGAGAGTCCAACATCTACTATATATACAGGGGGCGAACCCCCTGAGCCATTGCTAGCTCCGCCCCTGCCACTAGCTGGCACTTCGATCCACCCTGATTCCTATTTGTTTCTTAGGCATTGACTGGTATGGTCCGAATGCATCGATGCTGGGCTTTTCAATTATAAAATCTCCTAGATCATGAACTCTAATATGATAGAATGTTTATTTTTGGTATCCTATGATGTAAAAGGAGGTAAGGTTTTGATGTACCCCTCCAATGGTTGTTCCCTTTGTTTTGGAGTTATATATATTGACATGGTAGGGGTCTTGCCAAATCTCCATCACTTGGGAGATTTTGGTAAAAAATAAATAAATGAAGGGGGAGAGAGCCTTTGAAAAACAGTAAAGTTATTTCCATGTGTTTGAGCTGTGGAAGCAGTCACTAATGCTTGCATTAAGGTAGACTGTCTACGTCACACCGGCCCCTTGGGGAGCGACCCTATTATTCTATTGTAATAAATATTGCTATGGGTATTTTGGGGTTTTCGACAAAGATGAGAAGAACTTACCAAGGGTAGGGTCAAATCCTTGACGATGAAGCTCACGATATTCTTGACACAAGGCACAAGAACAGCAAAATGTATGAATAAGGCAATCAAGACAGTCATTTCCTTCCAACTTAAATTTTCTTCTCAATTTAACCCTTTTGTGAAATGTATAAAGTGGTGTAGTACAACACAAGCAACATAGTAACATGTCTATTATCACTCCTTCCATGCATGCTGTCCAAAAGGAAAAAAAGAAAGAAAAAAATTAGATAATAAACATATAAACCAAGTCTAAATTTAAACTTATATCACATATATAATTGTTTGTTGGATCTTACACGTTCGTCCTTCACTCACTATTTCTGCAATTTGCCCGGATGTTATGCATGGACAAACACATGTTATAAGACCTATATATACATGCATAAAATGAGATCATTAATTAACACATTCGTTAGATTATACGAAGTTATTTATACTAACAACAACAATTACGTCTCAATTCATTGAAGTATAGAAAACTTTGCATGTGTGATTTTGCTCACGGTGCCCGTCTCAAAACATATAATAATTGTGTTCAAATAACCATTAAAGGATCTTAGGATAACCTATGATCGCGATTGGTTGACAATCAACGTAAAACTATTCGAATAGAGAATAGTAAAATGATTAATAATGAAGAAGAATACATACAATTTTTAGGGTCTCTACCACATGCAAAAATGTTGGTTGACCATGTTGTCTCTTGCATAGGTTTGGTTATTCCAATAGGGGCTCTTTGGATATATACAGAAGACCCATCAGGAGATCCATATGGTTGTTGTTGTGGTGGTGATGGTGGTGGTGGGGGCATACCATACCCATAAGGTAATAAATGAGGGTAATTAGAATATGGTTGTGATGAAGCATTATTATCTAATGGTTTAGGAGCGAATTGGTTATACCCATTCGAGTTGTTCATGAGGGGATACATCTTGTTGTGCAGAAATAGATCAAGGACAAAACACTCATGGAAAGGAGGGATATACAAGGAAAGAAGAAAAAGAGAGGAAAAAGAGAAGAAAAGGGCTTTAGTTCTTGATTTGTTCTAATTAACCTTTCCCAAGAATTTGTTTAATCAAATTTCTTGGTAGGCAGGGCCATAGTGGCTCCCCAATTTTTTTTAATCAAAAAGAAAAAGATATATTGACTTCACTTTTAAGAAAGGAAGACTAATGGGTGGTTATTAAGTAAGCAAAATTTAATTTTTTTTGTGGCCCCCACACTTGTGATATGCCTATTTTATTACTTCAGTATTTTTTTTAACTCAAAGCGTGTACAAATCTAATCAAATGATTGTTCTAGAATGACTATTCCTCACAATTGCTGATGCAGCATAACTATGGTATTTAGGATCTCAACGCAACAACATAAATGCAAGGAATAACATTCTCCCAACAAAACTAGGAAAAATAGTTTCGATTCAAAATACCACTAGAGTCTTGGCAACTTTTAACTTGTACATCCCTCAGTTTCATTTTATTTGTCCTATTTTAACTTTTTTAAAAAATTAAATTTATCCAGGTACTCTGGGTTGTGTTGTATTTAGCAAAAAAATGAGTAGAGGGGGCCAGACCCGAGCTCAATACAATACTAAGCCTTGAGTGATACCATCACCCACAAAAGGACCAGAAGGTTTACAAGAAAACAATGCAGAGCCTTCTGGAAGTAAAACAACGTTTGATAAATTAGCTTACAAATAAATTTGCTCTATCATATTTGCACCTAATCTAGGTAGCGGCCATTTGTCCAAGAGAAAAACTCCTTTAGTTTGTCTAGGTAAGTGCGTGTAGGAGTGAGTGATAAGCATCTGATTGGAGGGAGACGCCAATTTTGCCAGGTAGTCAGCAACCTGATTTCCTTCACAAAAGCAGTGATATACTTGCATGTGAGTTCCGTTCTTGATGATGGTGATGGTGTCTATGATTTGTTTGAGCTTCCTATTTATGACCGCATTATTTTTAAGCATATTGACTATGTCCATGGAGTCGAGTTCCAGATCAAAATTGGTGTAGCTATATTGATTACACCACTTCACAACAAATTCAGCTGACATAGCTTCAACCATGATGCTACTGCTGTAGTCCACAGGAAAAAAGGAAAAGCCATGATCAAATCCCCATGGCTATTCCTAATGAGACCAACAATGTCTGCTCTTCACTCTCGTGTAAATAGATACCATCTTTATTAACTTTTATGAGTCCTACGTGAGGTATTCTCCATGTAACTTGCATCAACTTTTGCACTGGTCTAAGTCTTTCTACTTCATAACAAAAGGTTGGCCAGTGATTACTTCCATGGACATTTTGAAGAGTTCTTGACAAAATAAATTTGATACTTTCAATATATTGGTAGCACATCTTATTCTTATGGAAGTATCTTTGACCTCCATATTTGCAAGCACACCATTATTTTCAAATCTCCCGATAGATAATAGTAGGGGTGATCTTCAATATTGTTCTATGGATGTAATTTTCAGGTTTAGCGTTTCACCAGATATTGAAGATGTTAGCCATCGGTTGATTTGTGTGTTGGATGCCCAAAGGATTTCCCAAGATGTTCCAAAGTTGCCTTGCCCCCTCTCATTCTCCAAACACATAATACATTGTGTCATTTTGTGCGATTCTACAACAAAAATAGTCAGTTTGTGAGTTGATATTTATCTAGTAATTATGTTATTAAAAGGAAGTCTCCTCCTGAACATTCTCCAAGTTAAGAAGGATATCTTAAAAGGTATCCTAGTGTGCCAAAGATTGTTAAGAAAATTATTTTTTGATTTTTGCTTTCGAAAAATCTGCCAGGCAGAAGAGTTATTAAAAACACCATTTTCAGTAACATTCCACACATGGTAATCCTTCTTAGTGTTGTTGCATATTAAATGCTACAAATAATGTTTACAATGTAATTGGGGACAACACAATTTAACTTGCTGATGTTTCAAGAGTTATTCTCAATAGAAGAATTAATAGGGGTTCTAGGAGACTTACGTGGCCAAGGCCCCTATACCTGTCCAATTATTCCACCAAAAGCTAGAATTCCCTTCTTGCACCTTCCAAATAACGTTGGGCTCTACTTGTTCTTAGATTTTCATCAAACTTTTCCAAGTATGAGAGTCAACAGATGTTGGAACTTTTCCAATCGGGTGAGATCTTTTGCAGTACTTGCTGGTTAGAAACTCAGCCCATAAGGATGTTTGAGTTCTGAACCTCCACCATCTCTTAACTATCAATGAGTTGCAAATGTCACTCATATTCCTAATGCCAATACCACATTTATCTTTTGGGATACAAAGGTTTTCCCACTTGGACCAGTGGTACTTATTCTTACAAAATCACTAGCCTTCCATAAGAGGTTAGCAAAGTTCTTTTCAATCAGTTGAAGTGTACCCTTGGGAGGATTAATAGAAGTTAAAGTGCAATAGGCAAAGCTTGTAGTATATGCTTCATGAGAATTACCTTCCCTCCATGAGATAACAACTTACTCTGCCAATCATTCAAACTTTTAACGATTTTAGAGATCATAGTATCAAAGTAGTTGAACTTATTCTTTCCACTATAGATAGGACAACTCAAATAAGTAAAAGGAAAATAATTATTCATATAGTCAGTCACTCTTCTCAATTTATTAATTCTATGAGGGACAATATTAGAGACAGTAATAAAAAAACTCTTAGCATCATTAACTAGTTGACCAGAGGCATTCTCATATCTCCTAATTTGATGCTTGATGAGTTTAATAGTCTTGTTATTACCCCCACTGGAGATCACTATGTCATCACCATATGCTAGATGATTAATAATAAAGCCATTTAGGTTCATGCTAAAAGGAGTAAGAAATTCATGAGAGTTGAGTCTATTTAACATTCTTTTGAGAAGTTCAGATCCAATTATGAAAAGAGAAGGGGAAAGAGGGTCCCCTGCTTAATACCATGAGAAGAGCTGAAAATATCAACTCTATTACCATTGATGAGGATGTAATATCAAACATTAGTAATGATTCTCCATATCATGTCAAGCCAAATACTAGAGAAGCCAAACTGTTTCATGACACTCATTAGAAATACCAAGATATTTTATCATTTGCTTTGGCCATGTCAAATTTCATAATGACATTACCACCTTTGTTATACTGTATAATGTTATGGAAAATATTTTGAGTTAAAAGAACATTCTCATTAATTAACCTCCCTTTTGCAAAGTCACTTTATTTTTAGAAATAATTTTCCCAGTAGGGGTTTAGCCTACTAGACAGAATTTTAGAAATAATTTTGCAAGTAAAATTGCTCAAACTGATTGGCTTAAGTTCATAGAAATTTGAATGAGAATCAGTTTTAGGTATTAAATCAAGCAAGGTGAGAATGAAACTTGGACAATTTTTTTCCTCTGAAGAATTCCTGAACATAATCCATGATATTATACTGAATAATTTTCCCACATTTCTGAAATAATATACTTGAGTATCCATCAAGACCTGCAACACTTGATGCACTCATATTGAAAAATTCTTCCTTGATTTCCTCCAATTCAGGAACTGAAGTTAGCTTCACGTTGTTCTCAGCTATAATACAAGGATTAATATAATTAAGAATGCTAAAATCATTAAAAGTGTGAGGAGTATTAAAAAGTTTTTCAAAGTGATGAACTGCAACCTTGGCTATATTGTTATCTCCCTAAACTCATCTGTTTATGTAATTTTTGATTTTATACACTTGCATCCTTCTTCTTCTTCTGCCTTTAATAACACTATGAAAGTATTTTGTGTTTGAGTCTCCTTCTTCTAACCATCTGACATGTGCTTTCTGTTTTAGGATACTGTCTTGGAGGTTCATTCATTTGATATATTTAGCCTATTCTCTGATAAAAACCTCCCTGCTTTAATCACTGGGATTAATTAGATCCTCATCTTACAGTTCCTTCATCTTGATTTACTACTCATTAACGTGATTAAAAAATATTATCAATTATATCTCTTAACCAACAACTGAGTTTCTTGCTAAGAAGTTTAAGATTTTGTTGAAGAATCCATTGAGCATTTCCTGTAATGTTGATACTCTATGTATCATTTACTAATTTCAAGAAGGTAGGATGAGTAACCCATATATCTAGGAATATGAAATATTTAATCCCACTATGATGACTGTCAAAATATTCAACCAAAAGTGGTCTGTGATCAGAACCAGCTCTAGGAATATGACTAACAATGTTATTCTGGTAGGAATTAGCCCACTCTTCATTAATGAAAACTCTATCAAGCCTTTTCCAGATCCTCTTCCTTGGTGCCCTATTATTGCACCAAGTGAATTTTGGGCCAATAAATCCCAAATCTGAAACTTCACAAGCATCCATACAATTACTAAAGTCAAAGCTCTTGGTCATTCTGTGAGGTCTTTCTCCAACATTTTCATCAGGTCTAAGATGACATCGAAATCACCACTAATACACCACGGTCCTTGAATGATGTGATGCACTCTTTTTAAGTCTTCCCAAGTGATGCATTCTTTTCAAGTCTTTTCAAACATTTTTTCTTTCTGCAGAAGTGCACTTAGCATATACTGCAGTGATAAAAATATCTTTACCAACGCCAGTGTTATACATTTTTATAGTGATATGTTGATCAGTGTTGTCAACAATGGTAATATTGTAGTTTTCATCCTAAAATAACCAAATCTGGCCATTCAGATTGGAGAGGCTATGATGGTAACCAAAGTATTTCATGTATTTGTCAATGATGCTCATACTTAAAAAGGTTCAAGTATTGCAATAAAGTCAACTTTGTGAGTTTTGATGAGATTTCTAAGCCTGTGATTGCCTTTTTTGGTTCTAACTCCTCTAATATTCCAAAAGATTGTCTTTATCAGGGAAATTAGATGGTATTCCTTTTGATTTTGTTTGCTTTGAGGGCATTGGAATTTTCATTTTTTTTTTGTAGCCTTTCTTATTCCTATTTCCTTTTTGGATCATCGGGGAGAACTTGGCCGTGTCTTCAGTGTCTTGTTGCTACTTCATTTGTCTATCAAGTAGCATAATAACTACCCTATTAGAAAATATCAATTCAAATTGAGGGTCATCCTCCTTTTCACATTGCTTCTGGGTGGCTTGTGTTTGAGTATTTTGATGATTAAGATCAACCACCAAGTTTAGGCTAGAAGGAACTTCTTCAAATATTTTATGAGTATTGTCCGTAGGTGTTGGTCTTTCCTGATTTTGATTGGAACTCTTTTCAGTTCTTTTAGAGAGGTATTCCTTTTCTTTGTATGAGCTGCTAATGTTATCATTGTTGCCTTTGTGAATTTCTTCATCTTTTTCTATTCCCCTTTGATGGACTGAGTCATTTTTCCCCACATCTTGCTTGTTGATGTCTTTTGATTCCTCTTTTCTACTTTTATTTAGATTCTTAGGAGATATATTACTTTTTCAGAGCTTTAGCTTTATAAGTAGCTTTCATATGACTTTTCCTACTTCTTTTGGCCATCTGCTGAGTAAGATTAGGTTTGATAGAGACTTTGGACTTCTTCATTTGGAGTTTTTTTTCTCATCCTTTCTTTTTTTACTAGTTCTTTTACAAATACTGATTTTTGTCTCCCTTGCTTCTTGAGCCACCACTTATATCTTCCTTACTTCTTGCTCCACCACATTGCTAGCATCTTGTATTTCCTCTTCCTTTTCTTGAGGTTTCTCTGCCAAATCAGTAGCCTTGTGATCGCTTATTTATGCTATATTTTGTTTTGTATTCTCTTTATTATTGGACTGCTCATTAGTATCTTTTTCTTTGTTTTGTACTTCAAATTTTTGTTGTTCAACAACCTTTTTCCTTTCTAACACTCTACAGTTGGCCAAAGCATGTCCAAGCTTTTTACAATGCTTGCAGTATTTAGGGATCTCCTCATACTCAAGTTTTTGCATGAATCCAATTTGAGGGTAGTTTTCATGAACTACACCAACATAAACTGATTCAGGTTGAGGTTTGAGTATGTTGATCTCTACTCAAACCTCGACCATGCTTGGTCTAGTTCTATTCTTAGTAGCTAAATCCAATTCAAGAGGGGTGCCTACAAAATTGACTATCTGTTTTATGAATTTCCATATTTGCATATGGAATGGAAGCTTAGGGAGAAGAACCCATACCTGAGCTATTGGTAAGTCCTCTTCTGGCTTAAAGTTTGGCGATCACTTTTGTAGCCACATATGATATCCCTCTATTTCTATGACTCTTTTGAATCATACAACATTGAAGTCCTCCTCATTTGTGAAGTCAAGAAATACATTGAAATTGTCATAAGCCCTAATTTTGGTCAGTCCTTTAATGGTGATCAATTCCTTGAATTTTGATCGTATTATGTCAATTTGAGGTCTAGGTTTAAGAAACCTTCCCACAATTGTAAATCTACACTCCACAACCATGATACCATAGTAATTTGTTGCTTTGAAAATAATGACTGAAACTCAATTATGAACTGTGTGTTTCGTTGTGACCGACTCTTTCAGTGCATCACTGGAAGTTGGATTATGAGATGAAATTGGGGGTGAGCTGATTGTGCTGGCATATGTATTTTTCATAGGAATTACTTCTGGGATTTGGTTCACCCCTTTAGAATCTTATGGTCTTAAATTAAAATTATTGCAAATGTACTAAAATACCTTTAATCTTGTTATCTTAAACATGTCATATGAAAAGTTGAAATTAAAAGTCACTCAAAAAGGGAAAAAAACTTTCTTTTTGAAATAGACTAAAAAGAAAAGCTGGACAAAAAATTGAAACAGAGGGGTTTGGTTTACCACTAGCTGTGAATCACACTTGATTGTGATTTCCTCAACCCTCATTCACAGGGCTAATTCCTGCAATCATAGCCTTATACTCGGCCTCATTGATAGTCAATAAAACACAACTTGTGTCCTACCTTAATGTTTCTCCCGGTGGAGTGTTAAGGATGATTCTAAGTTCGTTGCCTTTTATGTTAGAGGCCCTGTCTTTAAATAAGGTCCCGGTCCTTGGCGTAGTTTTGAAAATAAGGATCACCTCCTTCTCCACTTGGGATGTCATTCCCCAGACCAAAATTAGCCACGAATCGGCCAAAACTTGTGATTAGTGACAACTTGGGGTTTGAATTTGATATCAAATTCACATATCTCCACTACCCATTTAGCCGCTCGCCCCAAGGGTTCAGGCTTGTAAAGAACATTTCACAGCAGGTAAGATGTCACCACGACTATGGGGCAGCATTGGAAGTATGACCATGAGATTTCGAGCAACTGTCACAAAGGCTAAGGCCAACTTTTCTAAGTATGAGTATCGAGTTTTGTCACTCGCGAGGGCTTTGCTAACATAATAAATTGGGTGTTGTGCACCGTTTTATTCTCAGACAAGAATGACACTTATCGTGGTAGGATACAACCACATATAGAAGTAACTGCTCATCATCCCGTGGTTTCGATAATAAGGGTGGGCTGAATAAGTATACCTTCAAATTCCACAAAACTTACTGGTATTTTTGTGTCCCTTCGAAGTCTTCTTCTTCTTCTTCTTAAGTAAAGAGAAGAAAAACTGATACTTCTTGGATAACCTGAAGATGAACCTGCTGAGGGCTGCCATACACCTAGTCAACCATTCGACTGTTGTTATGCCATCTTGTATGTCTTTGATGACCTTAATCTTTTCTAGAAGCAATAGATGAAAACCCTTTAAAAAATCACATGTAGTACCCAGCCAAACCCAAAGAGCTTCTAATGTCTATTGAAGAAGTGTGTCTATGCTAGTTCGTTACTGCCTCTATTTTCTGTGAATCTACTCGAATGCCCTCAATGGACACAACATGACCCAGAAATGCAACTGACTTCAACCAAAATTCGCACTTACTGAACTTAGCAAATAATTGGCGATCTTTGAGAGTTTGCAGCACAACCCTCAAATGATTTGCATGCTCCTCCTCACTCCGTGAGTAGACAAGAATATCATCTAAGAAGACAATGACGAACATATCTGATGCCATCGCAAGTGCTCCGAAGGGCAAAATGGTCCAAAATACCATTGCGTAATTGGGAAGCTTCCAAATCTTTTTTGGGATCTCTGCAAGGAATATACTTCTAGTTTTTCCCCAATTTGAATATTGTATATTGATTACACTATTGTAGAGCTTCTTCTTCTTAGAATTTGTGAGAGAAAACTCCATTGTTGATAACTTAAAGCTTGGAATTGAAGCTAGATTATTCATTATAAATGGAATTAAATGCTACCCATTTGGTATAATTCCTTTTTCCTTCACTATGAGTAGCTAATTTCTCTTCTAGGGGTTCGAAATAGGAAATGGTGATTTTTTAATTTTTTTTTCGTGTGTTAGTCCATGAATTTTGTATGATACGTGCCCCTGATGGAATTTTGATCAAAATTTTTCAAGGGAGTTCGTGACGACCTATTTGATGGTGCGCATTGGTTTAGAAGGGCAAACATAGGTTTTCTTGAGTCGAAACGAGGCCCGAAACATGAAATGGTGATTTTTCAGTTTTTTCATGTGTGTTAGTCCATGAATTTTGTGTGATACGTGCCCCCATTGGAATTTTGGCTAAAAAATTTTGGGGGCGTCTGTGACGACCAATTTAATGTTGTGCATTTATTCAGAGGGGCGTCTGATTTTTCGTGTGTTAGTCTATAAATTTTTTTGGGGGCGTCTGTGAATGATCTATTTAATGGTGCACATAATTCAAAAGGCAAACATAGGTTTTTTTGAGTCGAAACAAGGCCCGAAATAGGAAATGGTAATTTTTTAATTTTTTCCGTGTGTGTCAGTCCATGAATTTTGTGTGATACTTGCGCCCGACAGAATTTTGGCCAAAATTTTTTGGGGCCGTCTGTGATGACTTATTTAGTGGTGCCTGTTGGTTCGGAGGAGAACACGTAGGTTTTTTTAGTCGAGACAAGGCCCGGAATAGGAAATGGTGATTTTTTATTTTTTTGTGTGTGTTCGTCGATGAATTTTGTCTGATACGTGCGGTCGACAGAGTTTTGGTCAAAAAATATTGGGGGCGTCCATGACGACCTATTTAATGGTGTGCATTGGTTCAGAGTGGCATATGTTTTTTTAGTCAAAATGAGCCTGGCATATGAAATGGTGATTTTTTAATTTTTTGTGTGTTTTAGTCCATAAATTTTGCGTGATACGTATGCCCGGTGGAATTTTTGCCAAATTTTTTTGAGAGAATCCGTGACAACTTATTGAATGGTGTGTGTTGATTTGGAGGGACAAACATAAGTTTTTTTGAGTCGAAATGAGGCTCGGAACAGGAAATGGTGATTTTTTAATTTTTTTCGTGTGTGCTAGTCCATGAATTTTGTGTGATACGTGCGCCCGGTGGAATTTTGGCCAAAAATTTTCAGGGGCATTCGTGATGACCTATTTAATGGTGCGCGTTGGTTCGAGGGGAAAATATAGGTTTTTTGAGTCGAAACGAGGCCCAAAACAGGAAATTGTGAATTTTTAGTTTTTTCATGTGTTAGTCCCTGATTCCTGAGATAATTAGTGGGCACCAACTTTCTTCAATTGGTATCAGAACGGGTCTTTTCATCAAAGGTTAATACCTGAAAAGGATCCAATGGCTGCCCCTCCAACTGCTTAGGAAGGCTCCTCTCAAACAAGAGCACCACTGTTCAATGGTAAGTACTATGGCTGGTGGAAAAATAGAATCATAGACCATCTTATGGGAGAAAGTGCTGACCTATGGAGTGTTGTTCTGGATGGCCCCACTATCCCTATGAAGGCAGCTGAGGAGGGAAGGAACATGTTCCCAAGGACAGGAAAGAATGAAATGTTGCTGACAAAATAGCCATTCAAAACAATGCTAAAGCTAGAAAAATCTTGATCTGTGGTATTGGACCTAATGAGTATAATAGGATCTCCTCATGTAAAGATGCAAAGGAAATTTGGGACACTCTGTAGATGGCACATGAAGGTACCACTGTGGTAAAGAAGGCCAAAATTGAAAACCTGAATAGGCAGTATGCACTTTTTAGGATGAAGGAAGGAGAAACCATCCAGGATATGCATACAAGGTTCACTGCTATCCTCAATGAAATCTACTCCCTAGGAGAGAACATCCCTTCAGGAAATGTTGTTAGAAAGCTCCTTAGTGTATTGCCTGAATCCTGGGAAAGCAAAGTTGAAGCAATCACTGAAGCAAGAGATCTAGATAACTTGGCCATGGATGAACTCGTTGGAAACTTAACAACCTATGAATTGAAAAAGAGTCAAGAAAAGGACATTGGAACAAACAAAAAAGACAAGACTATCTCTCTAAAGACCACTGAGGTTGCTAACTTTGAGGAAGAAAATCTAGCCTTGGTTACCAAGAGGTTTCAAAGGATGTTCAGCAAAGGACAAAACCTTCAGAAAAGGTCCCCTCAAATTAAAGAAAAGGATGCTCAGTTGTGCCACAAGTTTGGAAGCCCTGATCACTTTATTAGATTCTGCCCTCTGTGGGCTATGGAACATGAAAAGGCTCCCACATAGAAGCCCAGGTATCAGAGCAAGTACCTCGCACTTCCATACCACAGAAGGATGACCTCACAAGAAGCTGACATAGCTGTTCAAAAGGGTCTAGCTTCCATGGGAGATCATAATGATGATGAGTCTGATGATGAGGGTCCCCACAATTTATCACTAATAGCCATAAGTGACACTAAGGAGGATTGTGAAAAAGAAGAATTAGCAGAATCAACCTTTTCTCTCATGGCAGGCTCAGAATCTGACAATGACAATGAGCAAGAAGAGATCAGAGAATGGAAGAGAGGAAAGAACAAGCCTTGGTATCTTGACAGTGCTTGCTCTAAACATACGACTGGAAGCAAAGACAATTTTCTCTCTCTCTCAGATTTTCAGGGAGGAAGTGTGGCTTTTGGTAATGGAAATACTAGTGAGATAACTCAAACTTCCTGACCTTCTGTGCTGAGAATGGAATTGATCATAATTTCTCTGCACCAAGAACTCCTCATCAAAATAGAGTGGTTGAAAGGAAGCATAGATCCCTATAAGACATGGTCAGGACTATGCTAATAGCCAGTGGCCTTCCAAAGAGTTTCTGGGCTGAGGCAGTAAACACAGCTTGCTACTTACTGAACAGGTGCATGATTAGGGCATTGCTAGACAAAACACCTTACGAACTGCTCAAAGGGAGAAAGACAAATTTAACTTACTTGAGACCTTTTGGCTGTAAATGCTATGTTCACAAAAATGGGAAGGATGCTCTAGGAAAGTTTGATGCCAAAAGTGATGAAGGCATACTCTTGGGGTACTCCTCACAAAGTAAAGCCTACAAAGTATTCAACAAAAGAACAAGTTGTGTGGAAGAAAGTATCTATGTCATCTTTGATGAAGAAGATTGTGAAAGTAAGTCTTGTGATGATGACATCAGGATTGGACTAGTTGATGAATCTGAAGATGAGCACGATCAAGAGGATCTCAGAAATAATTCCCCTACTAAAGAACAAGAAGAGGTGCAGGACTCAGGGGGAACCACTCAAGAAAAAGATCTAGATTATCACTTAAATGCACCAGGACCCTCACAACCTATGGCTGGAAGAAACTGGAAACACAAGAGCTCACACCCGATTGAAAATATTATTTCTCATATGGACTCAGGCATGCAGACCAGGAATAGGGTTGAGGAATCTCGGTGCTTACTCAACCTACCTATCACTAATAGAGCCTAAGAATATCAAAGAAGCCCTACAAGATGCTGATTGAATTATAGCAATGCAAAAAGAGCTAAACCAATTTGAAAGAAGCAAAGTATGGCACCTGGTTTCCAAACTTGCTGACAGAACCATCATTGGGACAAGATGGGTGTTTTGGAACAAGCTGGATGATCAAGGAATAGAAACTAGAAATAAATCCAGACTGGTGGTACAAGGCTACAATCAAGAAGAAGGCATTGACTATGATGAAACATTTGCACCTGTGGCCCAAATGGAAGCAAAAAGGATGTTGATTGTCTTTGCCTCTCATATGGAGTTCAAACTATTTCAGATGGATGTGAAAAGTGCATTCTTGAATGGATATCTAATGGAGGAAGTATATGTGAAACAGCCCCCAGGGTTTGAAAGCTTTGAGCTACCTGAGCATGTCTATAAACTGGACAAAGCCTTGTATGGACTAAAGCAAGCCCCAAGAGTATGGTATGATAGACTGTCCTCTTTTCTATTGGGACATGATTATTTGAGAGGGAAAACAGACAATACTTTATTTATCAAAAGACAAGGAAGCAGTCTCCTCATTGTGCAAATATATATGGATGACATAATCTTTGGAGCTACTGATGATGTGCTGAGCAAAGAATTTGCATCCTTGATGAGCAGTGAATTTGAGATGAGTATGATGGGTGAGTTGACATTTTTCTTGGGGATACAAATACATCAAACTAGGACTGGGACCTCCATTCACCAACAGAAGTATGTCAAAGAACTTCTGAAGAAATTTGAGATGGAAGGGGCTAAGAAAAATAACACTCCTATTGCTACCACTACAAAATTAGACAAAGATGATGCTGGAGTAGCTGTTGCTGAAACAAAATATAGAGGAATGATAGGATCCTTGTTGTACCTCACTGCAAGCAGGCCTGACATTATGTTCAGTGTGGGGCTATATGCTAGGTTCTAATCTTCCCCCAAGGAGTCTCACTTGAAGGCTGTGAAAAGAATCCTAAAGTGCCTCAAATGAACTCAAGGGTTTGTGTTGTGGTATCCTGCTGGTGACTCTTTTGATCTTATTGTCTATGTTGATGCTGACTATCCTGGCTACTTGGTGGATAGAAAGAGTACCTCTGGTATGCCACACTTTTTGGGCTCATGTCTTGTATCCTGGGCTACAAAGAAGCAGAACTCTGTTGCACTATCAACTGTTGAGGCTGAATATGTAGCTGCTGCTTCTTGTTGTTCTCAATTGCTCTGGATCAAGCAAAAGATTAGTGATTATGGCATAAATATTGGGTGCATTCCCATATTTTGTGACAACACCAGTGCAGTTAACATGACCAAGAATCATGTCTAGCACAAGAGAACTAAGCACATTGATGTGAGACATCACTTCCTCAGAGATTATGTTGAAAAAGGACTGATTAAAATGGTGCCTTGTGGAACTGATGAACAAATAGCAGACATATTTACTAAGACTTTGGGAAGAGAAGCATTTGAAAAGAATAGGTTGGCCCTTGGGCTGATCAACCAGCTGTAATTCCTAACAAGGAAGGAGAGCCTCCCTCAAAAGGGGATGAAGGGGCAAGGTGGGAGCAGAATGAATAAATGGTGAGTGATATAGGACCACAATAAGGCACTGCTAGGAACTGAAAGACTTTATCTTATCCCTGCTAAAAGATCAACTTCACAAAAAAGGGGGCATAGACAGCACTCAAGAATTTGATCCTCAAGGGGGCCACCTATGCAGACATTGTTTAGCTTATTTTTTAATGATGTCAAAAGGGGGAAGGTATGTGTGCTGATACTGCTTGCTGCTTGGTACAACCTTTTGAAAATGACTTTATAAAAAAAATAGGATAGAGTTTGTCATTATTAAAAAGGGGAAAATTGAAGAACCTTGTCAACCAAGTTTTGATAATGAGACAAAACCTATTTTTAGTAAAAAGATATTTATGGAAACTAACTATAAAAGGGAGTATCCTTGTCAAAGAAGGTGAGAGCAAAACAAGAAAGAAGAGGCGTGTAACAATGTCCAAGTCCAACAAGGAGAGGACTTTCCCAAGCGGCGGCCAACTCCTACAAGGAAAGGATTGTCTTTTCCTTTCAAAGAGAGGAGAGCTTGAGACTTCTATAAAAGCATTGGAGCTAAGACGAAATCAATCACCTATTGCACAAAGCTGAGAAGGAATATTCTCAAGCAATAGAGATCTCAAGCAAGCTATTCAAAAGAAGACACAAAGAGAGAGTTGTTCTTAGTTCAATCCTGCGTGATTGATAGGACATCGAGTATGTGTTGTGAGGCTTGTAACAAGAAGTGGCTTTGGCTTCTTGAGAGATAGAGATAGAGAGAGAGAGAGTTTGAAACAATAAGAGTTTATTTTTTGAGTTTAGGTACTAGAGTTAGTTTATTTGATTATTGAGTTGTAATCATAAAATTTGAAGTTGTGAGTAAAGTTGAGTTCGTGGATTTTTTCTCCTGGAGTTAGGGAGTTTTCCACGTAAAATGTTTGTGTGTTATTTTACTTACTGCTTTAAGTGGAATTGTGCTAAGGACCTGGTTCTTGAGATAATTAATGGGCACCAACTTTCTTCAACCTTAATCAAAATAATTGGGGTAGTACTTTAGCATCTTCAATAGTCAACAGTTCTTTGGGTCTTAACACTTTTCTCGTATCACCTCCAATGGTGAAGAAGATTAGTGAAGTAGCCTTTCTTACTGAATAACTGTTAGGTTACTACTGTTCATGGTCACTGTTATCGCTGTCCCATCACTATATAGTGTGGTTGGCAGCTCTGAAGGCTTATCCTCCTGTTCATAATTTAGGGACTGTAGATATACGGAACGGTACAAATAATACCCAGGCCGGCAGGGCGCACTATCACACAATATTCATGAACTATAACACACGAAAAAACCAAAAAATCACCATTTCCTGTTTCGAGCCTCGTTTTGACTCAAAAAAACCTCTGTTTGCCCCTCTGAATCAACGGCATAATTAAATACACACGAAAGTCAATCGAGCGCAGGTATTACACAAAATTCATTGACTAACACACACGAAAAAACTGAAAATCACCATTTCCTGTTTCGGGTCTCGGTTTGACTCAAAAAAACCTACATTTGCCCCTCCAAACCAACGCGCACCATCAAATAGGTCTTCACAGACGCCTCCAAAAAATTTCAGCCAAAATTCTACCGAGCGCACGTATCACACAAAATTCATGGACTAAGGGGGTGTTTGGATTGGCTTTTTAAGTGACTTATAAGCTAAAAGCTAAAAGTTAAAGGTTGGTAGCAACTAACTTTTGGCTTTAAGTATTTTTTTTGTACCTTTTAAGCCTAACGTAAAGTGCTTAAAAGCACTTTTGATCTTTGTCAAACACCCTCAAAAATCAAAAAATGCTTAAAAGTCAAAAGCACATAAAAATAAATCAATTCAAACAACCTCTAACACACAAAAAAACAAAAAAATCACTATTTACTATTTCTGGATCTCGTTTCAACTTAAAAAAACCTACGTTTGTCCCTCCAAACTAACGTGCACCATTAAATAGGTCGTTATAGATGCCTCCAAAAACATTTGGCCAAAATTTTATCAGGCGCACGTATCACACAAAATTCATGGACTAACACACATGAAAAAACTAAAAAATCACCATTTCATGTTCTGAGCCTCGTTTCGACTCAAAAAAATATATGTTTGCTCCTCTGAACCAATGTGTATCACTAAATAGGTCACCACGGATATCCTCAGGAAATTTGGCCAAAATTCCGTCAGACGCACATATTACACAAAATTCATGGACTAACACACAAAAAAACAAAAAAATAACTATTTCCTGTTTCAGGCTTCATTTTGACTCAAAAAAACCTATGTTTGCCTCTCCGAACCAATACGCGCCATTAAATAGGTCATCATAGATGCCCCTAAAAAAATTTGGCCAAAATTTAATCGAGCGTACGTATCACACAAAATTCATGCACTAACACACACGAAAAAATCAAAAATTCACCATTTGTTGTTCCTGGTCTAGTTTTGACTCAAAAAAACCTACATTTGCCTCTCTGAACTAACGCGCACCATTAAATAGGTCATCATGGACGCCTTCAAAAAATTTTGGCAAAAATTTTGTCGGTCGCATATATCTCACAAAATTCATAGATTAACACACACAAAAAAAAACAAAAAATCACCATTTCTTGTTCCAGACCTCATTTTGACTCAAAAAACCTACATTTGAGCCTCTGAACTAACGTGCACCATTAGATAGGTCATCACGGATTCCCTTTAAAAATTTCAACCAAAATTCTATCGGGCGCATGTATCACACAAAATTCATGGACTAACAAACACGAAAAATAAAAAAATCACCATTTTCTGTTTCGGACCTCATTTTGACTCAAAAAAACCTGAGTTTGCCCCTCTAAACCAACGTGCATTATTAAATAGGTCATCACCGATGCCCTTGAAAAATTTCAACCAAAATTACGTCGGGCGCACGTATCACACAAAATTCATGGACTAACACACACGAAAAAAACTGAAAAATCACCATTTCGTATTTTTGGCCTCGTTTTGACTCAAAAAAACCTATGTTTTCCCCTCTAAACCAACGCGTACCATTAAATAGGTCATCACGGATGCCCCAAAAAATTTTGGCCAAATTTCACCAGGCGCACGTATCACACAAAATTCATGGACTAACACGCACGAAAAAACTAAAACCATTTCCTGTTTCGACCCTCGTTTCGACTCAAAAAAATCTATGTTTGCCTCTCCGAATCAACACACACCATTAAATAGGTCATCACGGACGCTTCCAAAAAATTTGCCCTAATATCTGCAGAGCGTACGTATCACACAAAATTCATGGACTAACATACACGAAAAAACAAAAAAATCACTATTTCCTGTTTCGGGCTTTATTTCGACTCAAAAAAACCTGTGTTTAGCCCTCTGAACTAATGCGCACCATTAAATAGGTCATCACGGATGCCCCCAAAAAAAATTGGCTAAAATTTCACCGGGCGCACGTATCACACAAAATTCATGAACTAACACACACGAAAAAACTAAAAAATCACCATTTCCTATTCCGAGCCTCGTTTTGACTCAAAATAACCTATATTTGCCCCTCCGAACTAATATGCACCATTAAATAGGTCGTTACGGACGCCTGCAAAATATTTTGGCCAAAATTCCACCGAGCGCGCGTATCACACAAAATTATTAGACTAACACACACGAAAAAACCAAAAAATTACCATTTCCTTTTTCGAGCCTCATTTTGACTCAAAATAATCTATGTTTGCCCCTCCGAACTAATGCGCACCATTAAATAGGTCATCTATTTTGGTCAAAATTCTGCTAGGCACATGTATCACATAAAATTCATGGATTAACAATGTTCACATGATTTATGAATAGTTTTGACATCCAGATATGTCACATGTTATGTATAAGCTATATGTATATTTTGGGTGTAGTATTTAGCACCAAGCTGACAAGAGTTCCAGATAATCCAAGTCTAGAACTACGTTGCCAATGTAGGTTGTTTAGCCCAATGGGCATACAATAGTGGTTCCATTCTAAACATGGTCTAGTACCCCGACAAGGTACAAGACGAGGCCAACTAGGGTACAAAAGTTGTATTTCATGTAGTTCACATGGTCTATGTCGATTACGAGAATCTCCTATAGAAATGGTTTTGAGTATTCAAATGTATATGACTCTTTGCTTTTAAGTTTTGGACTTACTACTTATAACTTACGATTATAAACATGTTTTAAGCATATGGTATTGGCTTGAGTCATTATATTTCAGATTTTACTACTATTACATGATTTCAGCTTTTAGTATATTTTAAGCATGTTTTAACATGAATTATGCATATCTCGCATACTCAATACATTTTATAGGACTGACCACATACCTTTTTGTGTTGCATCTTATTATGATGTAGGTTCAGGCGCTCGCTCCCAGACTCGTGGCTAGAACCAGTAGAATGTTTTGTCCCAGTTGGTGATTCCTCATCTTTCGAGGACTAGTTATGAGCTTAGTTTAGTTTTCACGATTTTATTTCAGTACTTAGAGTTAGCTGGGGATATTGTCCCAACAACTCATCTTATCAGTTTAGAGGCTTTTCATACATAGACAGACGGTAGTATTTGGTGTTTCAGATTGCTATCTTCAGACTCTTTTATTAAATAGATTTGGTGCTCCTTGTTTTAGTCAAGCTTCCACTATATTTTTTAATTCATGCTACCTATGTTTAAGTCATGTTTAGGCCAAGGGTTAGCTTAGAACCACTTGTGATCTCAGGTCTCGTGTTATGTCCAGGAGGTAGCCTCAGAGTGTGACATGTCCATTTATGGATAATTAACTAGTGTAAGGTCACGTATGAAGTTTTAGGATAGAAATCGAGTTCATAAAATTCTGGTTATGGTGGTTATCTTGACAAAATTAAATCATAATGTCTAGAAATCAAGATTGTGTTATAAAATGAGGGATTTTTAGTGAGTTTACAATGTTCTATTTTTATCACCATTGTGACGAAGGGATTCCCTCCCTGATGAGTCCACTATAGCGGACAAGTTATAGCCATAACGATCCTGACGAACCATCAGGGACCGTCGTAGCAAGCCGAGCCCCACCACAGCGGTTCTCCATAGTGAGAAACGGGCTGCCGTGATGAGAGACGTGAGGCAGATTCCTGTTAAGTGTATTTTTTAGAGTTTTATTTCTCATAACTTCAAAACCTCATTCTAAGGTCAGTGTGTGACAATTTTTCTCTTCGAGTAGGCTATTTTCCTCTGTTAAGGTGAGTAATTCCTCCCTCTTATTATCGTTTAATTCCTTGTTGATCATAGAATCATATAAATGAAGAATTATGGTAGAATTCTTGGGTTAGAGCCTTAAAAATATGAAAAGTGGAAAAACTAAGTGTAATTTCACCTGAATTGATCCCGTGATGTTCTTTTTATGATTCCTAGCATGAATTTGATAGTTCTAGATATGATTAGGATTAATGGGGACCCTGGGTTCCATGAATGTATGACCTTTCAACTTAAAAATAACGAAAAAGGTGAAATTGATAAGATACCTCTTGAATGTTGATCATATGGATATTGTGGGATTAGTTGGATTAATCTTTGGGGAGCGCTCTAGACCTCGAATAAGGGTAGAATGAGCGGGTTAAATTCTCAAGGCCTGAAATGAAGAGTAAATGATCAATTACACTTGTATTATTGTTTATAGGCTTTGAACGCTCTGAAGCGTTGAGGAAGGGAATGGTATTGCCAAATAGCTTATGGTTGAGAATCGACAGTCGAGGTAGGTTACATATTAAATTGGAGTTGAAACTTATTTTAGTGTATTTATGTGGTTAAATTATATGACTGGTGACTGGTCTTCTGGACATGTTTGAATGATGATTATTTTCGTGTTATGCTTGAATGAATAAATTATGTATACATGAAATCAAAATGAAGAACTTGAAATGATTAAGTGTACGTGTAATTAGTGCATTGTGATGTATCCTAAAAAGATAGACTTGGAACCATAGGTTCACTTGGGTTAGGGGTGGGGTACCACGAGCCGGTACGGTTATTATTATAGACTATTGTTATGTGGAGCGGGTACCACGAGCCCTTATGGATTTGATATTGTTCCCTTTTTATGGATCGGATACCATGAGCTGATACGATACATAAATCATATTGCCTTCCCTGCAGGTCATGGCTAGTTGGGCTGAAATAAGACCATTTAGCATGTGTGTACACACTTTTATTCTGATTTTCCCATGGTAGATATTGTGAGTTGGAACTGTGAACTGAGATGAGACTAATGGTATTGAGTACATTTGTCAAGGTTAGATGGATATAGATCCTGTGATATAACGGTTGAAAGTGTTTATTCTTACTTTGTTGTGAAAATACTCGGTGATTTATGTGAACTTGTTTCAAATGTTGATGACTTGACTTGAGATGATTATCTGTTGACTGGAATATGTGCTAAGTGTTGAAGTGCCTTTCACTTGTTATTAGATTTGACTGTATACTTGTTCTAAATAGAGTCGGCCTATGATACCTACCAGTACATAGTGGACACTGATACTACCATGTACTCTTCTTTTGTTGAGTGCAGACCGTATTCCAGAGGCTCAGATGTGACCTCGCCTTTAGCTAGGCTGCAGACTATGATCCAAGGGTGAGCACTACATCTCAGGCTGCCGCGGATCCTCTCTTGGTCATTGTCCTTTCTTCAAACGATGGACTTATCTTTTATTATTATTAGTTTTGGAGATCTTGGCTACCTGTTTAGAGTTCTTGTACGATAACTTTCAGTTCTTGGGAATGTAATAGTGAGTCAAATTATTTCGCACTCTATTTATATCAGTTTTCGACTATCATTCATGTTGGAGTTGGTTTTTATATTATCTCTTTTCAAATTGGTTAAATATAAAGGTTAAGGTACGGGTTAGATGGTTCTCCTACCAAAGGATTAGTGTGGGTGCCACTCACGGCCATTTGGATTGTGACATGTAGAAGCCTTGATTAGGGTTTGATCAGACTTCTACCTTCGTGCTTTGTAACCCCTTTTTGCACGGTCTTGATGACAAAAAACCCTTACTTTCATTGTCGCGACTCCCTCTCTCGCCATCACGAAGAAGGAAACCATAACCAGCAAAAATTTGCAACTATCTAGGTTGCTCTAAATATGTTGAAACAGCCTCAACCTCCTTGGATCCGAAATCAAACATACCCACAAGTCCAAAAACGTAATATGCACTTATAGAGAGTCTTATACAAGGACACACAAATACTCAAAATGAGAGGTTGAATTATTGCAAATATATTCATGTGCATTTGGTTTTTAATCATCAATACACTTCATGGATCAACGAAAGTGTATCTAAATCTAAATTCTAATAGTCCTACATAAGTTTGATATAAACACACGGTGTGCATACATCTTTTGTTGTAAAATGAGAATATATATCATGGAAGAACTATTAATTCTTTCATTAACACTAACTTCATCTAATCAAAGAAATTAGTTATAGAAAAAGGAGCATGACATATCCTTGTTTAATTTCCAAAAATTGGGTACATAGCATATAGATTCTTCAATGTGAAGAATTCAACAATTGAAATCTAATGATAAAAATCTATAATTTTCTTCAACCACTTTTGAATAGAGTTTGCAACAATCTCATGCCAATCTTCTATTCATCTAAACATCCCTGGATTAGCCATTGGTGGCACAAATTGTACAGCATTTTGGCTTGCTATTCTTCTTTGTTTCTTCTTATTTGCTTTCCATCCTGCAAAAAATAATAATGGGTAATGTGGTTGGATATTCTCTAAAAAAATATTTCTAAATATATGATCTTGCATAAAGTAATATTGTGTTTTATTGGACGGATTAAGAAACATAATTCCTGCATAAGAAAAGATCATTTTAATATAACTAATGCAACGATTGGTCGAGTGTATTAAATAATAGTACCACATTAAGTTAGGCATGAATTTTATATATTATTTTATGCGAGTTAAAATGTGAAATAACAATATGTGTATTAACGCAATACGAAATAAAAGAATTGAAGGACAAATTCTCAAATTACGTAATTGCTACATAAGAATAACACATATGTATCAATTTTTAATGTTTATTTCAAATCACAAATTTCAAAAGTAATTTTTTTCTTGAAACTCATTGTGCAGTCAAATATCATCACAATCTTGTCAATATTATTCACTACATAAACGATTATTCTTAGTATTATAATTTTGGTATGACTAGTACTTCATGTGAATCAAACCACTCTTAGGGGTCGTTTGGTGGGGTGTATAAGAATAGTGCTAAATATGATGTATTAGTAATATTGATATTAGTTATACTGATATTATTTCTTATGCATTGTTTGATTTGGTGTAGTAAAAATAGTATGCCGAAAAGGTTTTGAGAGGCAATTGTATTTTTAACCATGCTAATGCATGCAATAAAATTCCTTGTGTTACTAATACCATGATTTTTCATGTATTAGTTATGCATATCATAATACCAAATAGAGTGTATAACTAATGCTTGCATTAACATTAGTTATACACAAAGTTAATTACATGCATTATTATTTCTTATGCACACTAACAAACGGCCCTTGGAGATATATGATAATGTTCAAAATAGAAAATAAATTAAAGTAGAAAAGAAATGAAGTAAGAATTTACCTAGAGCTACATCATGTCCAAGTTTGTTAAGCTGACGGTAATTCTGACAAAGGACCAATCTCATACAACATAGAGTAATTGCAAATTCACTGAATAAATTACCCATCAAATTGTATTTTTTCCTGAATTGCACACGATGATACCATGCAAAAAAGAATGATGCTTGACTGAAGCATACTGCATCCAGTATTCCAAACATTAATGCACCTTCCCACCAAGCTGCATTACACATATTCATTCATTCAAATAAAGTATCAAATAATTAGACCAAAATATATAGTAGGATATCTTTTTTTTTGCTAGTTTATGTACATTAATGGATCGTTTGGTAGCTGGTTAGGAGCTAAGTTATTAGGAGTCGTTTGTTAGTTAGTACGAGTTATACAAGTATTAGTAATATAGGGATTAATTATGAGGAAATTTATGCATTATTTTATGCAACTATTAGTTATATCGGGATTAGTTATTCATGTATTAGTTATTCCACCTTCTATCCTGCATTTTTTATATAAAATTCGTCATAACTAGTACATGTATAAATTACGAGAGAATTTATGTATTATTTTGTGCGGCATATAAAATGGAATAACTAAACCCTGCATAAAATAATACATAAATTCCCTTATAACTAATTTTTATATTACTAATATTTGTATAACTCTAACCAGTTACGAAACAACCCCTAACTATATAGAATATCTTAATTAGAAAATTACTCATTAATCCTTCAGATAAAATCTCATCCACTTGCCCAAAAGTAACGCAGGGACATAAACATGTAATAAAACCTACAACCATATCATAAAAACATGATTAGCTCTATTTTTCAAAAAAAAAAATTGAATGAAAAATCAAGGAAATAATTAGATGAACCTACAATTCTTGAGGTCTTCAAAACAATCAAAAAGGCCTGTGGACCAAGGCTGACTATAAATTTGTCCATTATTATTATTTTCAAGGAGCATTGGATGATGAAATTGGTCATGAGGAAAAGGCATAGAGAAGTATGGAGGAAATGGTGGTGGCACCCCCATTGGTGGGTAATATGGCATCATGGAGGACTGGTGACATAGAGGTGGTTGTTGTGGTACTGGTGGGATTAATGGCCACGGAATTCGTGTTGATGACGATGATAGTTGTCCTGGCAAAGGGGGTCCACAAGGGGGATTTTTTGGTGGTGGTGATGACACCGAATTAGACATAATTGTTGTTGTTGTTGTTGTTATTGTTGTTGGTATATCTGAATGAGATGCATTCGTCGAATTTTGTGATGATGAGGATGAGGATGAGGAGGGATGTCTATGAATTGAATTTTGTGATTGAGACCGCGGTGGTGATTGCGATGAAAGAGGTTCATGTTTTGGAATTTGTAATATTGGTGACAATTGACTAGGGGATGTTGTTGGAATGTTCTCATTATTACCATATTCTGTTTGCATTTTTTTGAATGATTTTTGCAATAATTGTTTTTGAAATGTAAAATCAATCAACAAATTGTTGAAAGAAAAACATGTTTTATGTGTTTATAGGATAGAAATTAATTACAAAAAGAATGAGAAGAATGAGAAGAAGAAGAAGAAAGAGATGAGGTAATTTCATGAAAGTAGAGGAGGTGGGATGAGAGTTGTAACCTAATAGTTGCAACTCCACCCTCTATCATTTTGATAAAAGGTTTTAACTTTTTCTAATATGATCCTCTCTTTTTTCTTTTGATCATTAACCATAATTTGCGGCCCATTCTTTCTCTCACACACACCAAAAAAAAAAATGACAAAGATGTAGTTTTGAGGATATGAATTATGAAACCAACAATTAATATATATAAAAAGTTAAATTATTAAAATGTTCATCAAATATTAAATATTTTTTGCATACCCTTTAGTCCAATAATTTAAGCAAAAAATATGTAGATAGTAATAACCCCTTAATTTGAAGTTTGAAGTTTGAACACAATTAAGTAAATACATTTATTGAGACGTAATTGGACGTACCAATTATTTTTCTGTGCAAGTTGAGTTCTATGAATATGCCTTAAAGTCTGATTACATTTTGCACAAACGAATCAAAGTATTGACCATTCACCACAGAAGATGTATCAATTGTACATCCTACTAAAGAAGTTATGTAGATATCTTGAGTAGTGTGATAAGAAAATATTTTAAGAAGGTTAAGAAAAATTATTTATTTTTCTTTTTGTATTCACATTCAGACCTCACTTGTTGAACTACACTAGATATGTTGTCGTTTCTTTTCACATATTTGGTTTTTTTATAAGTCAAGAAACCTAGTTTATCAGTAGTAGACATGTCCTTAAATTGACGCACATTATTTGTTTACAGCAGATTTATTTCAAACTTTTAAGTAAAAAAATGTTGATCTTTGTATTGACCTTTGTTTAGTGCGTGGAAACAAAGTCTTACATTAGTAATTGAAAAAAATATAAGCTACTTATAAAGTGTAAGGATACTCTTAACGATGTGAGGCCTTATGAAAAAATCATGCAAGTTTGACACAATGTAAAAAGTATTTTTCTAATTTTTTTAGCCCAATAATTGATATCAGAGCAAGTAGTTCGGCAACACGAGTGTAGAGATGGTAGGGTGATGAAGAAGGGTCTGGCTTAGTGTCTTTGCCCGTTTACGAGCCAATCTTCTACTTTTACTTATAGCTTCAAAGACATACAGAAAAAAACTTTGGTGGACAGAAATATCCGATTAATGTGGGTGACACACAACACTGTTGTTAAAGGCACGCTTAAACCCTAAAGCGGGGCTCAAAACATGTTGAGAGTTTTGCCTCCCTTAATGTGCGCTTCAGTGTCGTCACCAAGGTTCTAAGACATATTTTTCCTTGTCAATGACCATTTCATGAAGTGGAGACAATAAGCAATTAATATTTCGCTTTATATTTTTTTCAATTTCTTTGTCCATAAATGCTTATAATTATTAGTCTTTGATTAAACACATATATTTGTATTTATTCTTCATTTGCGTTCTTTTCATTAAAATCCACGTTTTATTAGTGCTTTACGCTTAAAGCTCCAATGCATTAGAGCTTTTTTTGCACTTTTCGCTTTTGATAACAGTGGCACACTATGGGTGAAGTGGGTCCATGGCATTTATATGAAACATGATGTTGATATTTGGACTCATAAAGCACCTCTTGACAGCAGTTGGTTTTGGAAGAAGATCCATTCTATAAAGGGGAAAATGAGACACTGGTATGTGCAGGGGCAGTACAAGCTTACAACTAATGGGAACTATTCCATAACTATAAGCTACATTAATCTTATGGGACCTCAAAGCAAATTGTTGATAGCTGATCTCATTTGGAGTCCAGTGGCACAACCAAAACATAGGTTTATAATGTGGTTGAAGTGCATAATAGCTAATCTCATTTGGAAGGCTGCTTGTGTGATGCGCGGGTCACTGAAACCTCCGCTCACTTGTTTGTTAACAGTGAGTGGATCACCGAAGTGAAAAATGGCCTGATACAGTGGACTGGTGATCTGAGAAGAGTCCAGGAAAGAATCAAAAGGAGACACTGGAAGCAATTTAAAAAGGAAGTTATTGTTGCTGCTGCTTGGGGAGCCATGGTATATCATACATGGAGAGCTAGAAATCGAAAACTTTCATGTACAGGCGACTGAAGTAATTGTACAGATAAAAAGGGATAATAGAAAGATTAGAAATACTCTGTACTTCTAAGAGAACCATGGTCTCTTAGAGTGTATTTTCTCAACAAAGTTTCACAAAAATATATGCACAACATCACCTACATGTAGTTCATCTCTCAGATTTCAAAGCACAGAAAAAAGAATTCAGTTAAGATTCTTTAAAGGCTCAGTACAACTATATCAATTACACTCAAAGTGTGTCATGATTCCTCACCATTTAACAATGTAAACAAATAGCTCAGCATCATATTGATTCAGAATTACAGTAAAAGATCATTCACGCAGCAAAGGGACTCATTTGTCAATTGAAGCGTACACGTTACGGGCAACAAGTTTGCCTGATAGATTCAAAACTAAAAGGAGTTCGATTATTCCCCAATTTGGGATATCAAATCAGCCACGATCTCATAATGTTCTCCCAATGAAATTACCTACAACAAAAAACAGTCATCATCTTTAACTATGGCTGTATAGTAGAAAAACTTGAAAAGAGGAACGTCCACTACGGCTGCTTTGCTTTGGAATGTCAATTTAAAGCCTTGCTTTGCTTTGGAACGTCTCCACTGTGGTTGCTCGTTGCCCGTGATTTGAAGCCTAGTAACGTCTTGTTGGACGAGGACATGATTGCCCACCTAAGTGACTTTGGCATTTCAAAACTGCTTGCTTTCTGAAGATGAGAATGCTTCACACATTAAAACTTTAGGAACATTGGGTTATATTGCACCAGGTAAGTAATCTTTTAATTAATTGTTTTTGAATATTTTTCTTTCTCATTTTTCCACTAGTAAATGTGTAATTTTAATATTGAATGATTGTAGAATATGGACGGGAGGGATTGGTGTCAACAAAATGTGATGTTTATAGTTATGGGATCATGTTGATGGAAACATTTACAAGGACAAAGTCTAATGGTGAAATGTTTCGTGGAGAACTTAGCTTGAAGCAGTGGGTTTGCAGTAATGGAAGTTGTAGATGCCAACTTAATAATGCCACAAGATGGATACTACACAATCTAACTTTCTCATTAAGTGATCCTCATGTGGCGTTATTAAGTTGGCATCGACAACTTCCATTACTGCATGTGGGAGTGAATTGTTTACCCACTGCTTCAAGCTAAGATCTCCATCAAATATTTCATCACTAGGATTTGTCCTTGTAAAGATTTCTATCAACATGATACATAACTATGAACATCACATTTTGTCGATACCAATCCCTCCAATACATACACTACAATCATTCAATTTTAAAGTTAAACATTTACGGGTGGAAAAATGGGAAAGATAAATATTCAAAAACAATTAATTAAGAGATTACTTACTTGGTGCAAATAATCCAATGTTCCTAAAGTTTTACTAAGTGAAGCATTCTCATCTCCGGCATGCAATTTTAGTCTGTTTCAAAAACAATTTGTTTGTTTGTGCAGGACTCGAGCCTATCTATTTGTGCTCTTTGAATTGAACTCCAACTGTAAGGATCTTGATTTGCTTTGATTGATGCGTTGAATCTCCTGAAGGAAGGATCGACATGAAAGATGTAGTAAGGAGATTAAACAAGATCAAGATTCAACATATTGCATGTTGAGCAAGTTCTTATAATTTTTTTGTTCCAAACACTTGTGTGTTGCAAATATTGGTCAAAAAATATATATATTTTGTTTCAGATATATTATAATTTAGTATCTTTATAGAGATCGAGGGTTATTGACCATCCAAATTTGTGACGGATATTTCTGTCACACCCAACTATGCACTACTATCAGTGCAAACTCCCTTCTCTTGAATTATGATTCAGAACTTCAGTAAAGAAAAACTCATACACTGGAGAGAATTCACATAAGAAAATACACCAAACAACCCCCATCTTAGAATGTACCTTCTCATGAATGCTTTACAAAAATATATGCACAAAATCTATGTTGCTCGGACTCTTTATAAATGTCATCGGGTGCATGTCGAATCCTTCAAAAGTAGTGCATTTTTGGAGGATCCAACACGATTGCAACAACAACTTTGGAGAGTCCGAGCAACTTAGCAAAAAATCACCTACATGCAGTTGATTCTCTCAGATTTCAAAGCACAGAAAAAAATAATCAGTTGTTCAGATTGTTTAAAGGCTCAGTCAGAGGCGGATCTAGGGGGTCGGGAGGGTGTTCATCCAAACCCCTCGGCAAAAGATTGTTTAAAGGCTCAGTGGTTTAGGAGCTCAAATCTTAGGCACTACATTTTTATTTTTCGAACCCCTTAAGTGAAAATCTTAGATCCGTCACTGGGCTCACTACAACTATTTCAATTACACTCAAACTGTTTCATTCCTCACCATTTAATAATGTAAACAAATAGCTTAGCTCACAAGTTTGCCTGATAGATTCAAAACAAAGAGGGGTTGGATTATTCCTACCAATTTGGGATTTTAGATCTCAAGTTACAGCATAATATCAGCCCTAATCTCATAATCTTTGGATTTTTTGCAGAAAATTTTCAATCAATAAAGTAGGTAAAACAGAAAAGAGTTGGAGATTTCATACCTGATGTTGTTAGAATTGAAGATTAGAGAGGAGATTGTTTCTGTTTTCTACCCTTTTTATGACTTTTTTTTGGTTGAAATCCAACCAACCACTTTCAATTTCAAGAATGTGAGTGTTTTGCACCTTTTTATGCCCCTCAGCTCAACATGTGCAATTCAATTTTTACTTTTTCTTTTTTTTTTGAAAATGTGCAATTCAATTTTTATTTTTATTTTAAATGTGCAATTCTATTTAATTGGTAGAAGGCCTAAAAATATTACTCACTCTGTTTTAATTTGTTTGATATTTTTAGTTCGTTTAAAAAAAAATAACTTTTTTTTTTAATAACTCTTTAATTTTAATTTTTCACCTTACATGTTTAAGATTACAAGAGTCAAAAGTCTTCTTTATTTTTTTAAACTCTGTGTCAAATCAAAGTAGGTCAAATAAATTAAAACTGAGAAAATGATATATAAGAAACTTAACTAAAAATTAAAATTACATAATTAGAAGTGGATCTAAGATACGAGTTAGTAATTCGGGTTTTGGATTTATATTTTTGTATATTTAATGGATTACTTTAATATTTAGACTAAAATTAATTAGGTTCGATCCAATCTGTATCTAACCTTCTAGGCCTGCACAAAACTAACATGAATTTAAGAAAAAATATGAATTGTCGAGTCCGCTTATCTCCAACTCATAAACTAAGTCGATATAAAGTTTTATAATAGCATCCAATTTTTTTATGATTCAATGGTTCAATCTATGGTTTATCATTTCAGGCGTTGACGTGATCCATTGATTTAGCAGCATCTTAGCAAGGCATAGTCTTAAAAGTGAAGAATGAGGTTCAAACGAGAGAAGACTTACATTATTTATCTTAATACGCAATATTTAATGCCCTGGCACTATGTAATCCAACTTCTCTCTATTCTCCTTCAACGTTCCCAAAATACGATTGATCATCGTTTGTCTCCATCTTTCACTTCAACATAGATTCATTTTTTTCAAATTGAGCATTTGTGACATCTGTTTCTTGAAAATTTGCATTCATCTAAGGTCACTCGCGAAAAATGAATGGAAGGTATCAATCAAGTCTTTAAATTAAAAAGAGTGACAACTTTGACCAGTCAAGGTCAAAGCTCCTCTTAATCAGTGATTAAGTTAATTTGGGGGTGAAATGCATTTTTTAAAACTTTTTAATCTTTGACAAAATACAAAAATAATCCACCCTCTTTTAATTTTCCAAATGGTTTTATTTCAAAAAAATTCTTCTCTTGAAATTCAAATCAAAGAAAAGATCAAACTTCTGAACTTCGATCATCTTCTTCTTCATTTTTTTTTTCTTCTCCATGTTCATCATCGTTATCACCATCATCGCCGTTGTCATCGTCGCCTTCATCACTGTTGCTCCTCTCACAGTTAGGGTTTCAATACTTTTTAAAGGTGAAGTTCTTTACTTTTCTCTCATAGTTAGGATTTTGATTTTTCTTATGAAAATGGTGATTTAGGTTAAAAAAAGATGAAGTACGTGAATTTTACATATTTTGTTATTGCATGACCTAATAACTATATTCTTGAGTTATTTTTGTTATAGTGTGTTCTTAAATATATTATTGTTCTTTGATCGTTGTTGTACTCTTTGTGAGAAAAATATGTTGTTCTTGAAGTTATTGTAATCTTTGTGAGAAAAAAATATATTCTTGTGATTGGCGGTGGTGATTGATTTCTCAGATCTTGCTGTGAATAAATGAATCAGTTGCTAAAGTACTTATAACAATTGTTGAACTTTCTGAAACAGTTGAGTGAAGCAGTTGCTGAAGTTTCTACAACAGCAACTCTGTAGAAACTTCAGCAGTTGCTTCACTCAACTATAATAATAAGAAGAAGAAGAAAAACATGACTTTCTTGAGATATTCTTGTTGTGATGTGTTCTTAAATATGTTGTTCTTGGTTGTTGGTGTATTCTTTGTGAGAAAAAAAAATATTTTTTGCAATTGGTGTTGGTGGTTGATTGTTGTTCTGGTGTTGAGCTTAAAAAATATGTATCTGTTGCAACAACCTCAAAACTTGTTGTGAATAGATGAAGTAGTTGTTGAAGTTCCTATAGCAAGTCTGTTAAATTGCTAGATTTATTGCAGCAACTGTTGAAGTATGTACAATAATTGCTTAAGTTTATGGTGCAACTCCAAGAGTTTCTATAGCAACTTTAGTATTTGCTTTAACAGTAGCTTCATCAACTTCAGCAATTGCTTCACTCAATTGTAGTACTTTATTTTATTTTTTTATTTAGAATGATTGATTAAATTAATAGATTAATTATGTTTTATTTCAAGTGTGTAGATTAAATGATTCGAAGTAAAAAAAATTTAGAGTTGGTGATCCTATTAAAAGTTCAAAAAGAGAGAATTAGTACACAAAGAGAGAATGAAGAACACCAATATGGACATGAATGAAATACAATTGTTAGATATTTGTATTTCATTCATTATCCTTCTGATAATTTATGACATTATTTTATTTAGACTTGAGCATTTTAAGTTATTTCTTACATTCAAAAATAATTTTAGAACTTTAATAAAGAAGTATCATCTCCAAGAATTCTTAGATGGCTGGTGGCGAGCAATAATAATAAAATTGAGACTCATGAGCTATTTGCTCCCCCAGAAGATTCAATAAGCCTCATTCTATTATTATTGTTGTTTGTAGAAGTTGCTGTAATTATTTAGCATTTGCTGAAATATATACGGTAACTGTTTTACAACTCTTAAAATGAATTGCTAAAATACATTAACAACTACAGTTGTTGCAATCATACAATAACTGCTAAAATATATACAACAAATGCTGCAAACTGACTTCTGAAACTTATATGACAGTTGTAGATGTCTGCAGCAACTGCTATAATTTGTTGATATAATTTTATTCAACTTTCATACTTTATTGTATTTGTTCATATAATTTTATTCTACATGTAGTTTGTGTAACCATGGATACATTCTACTAAAAATAAAAGTAGATGAATTTTTTAATCAAATTTATATCCTTAAAAGTAAAAAATCAAGATTCAAAAATTAAAATTTAGTGAAATATTTGATTGAAGTGACAATTATCAGAAGAATTTTTTTTATGATTAATGATTAATTTAATGCTTCAAAAATTATTGATGATATTCTGACAAATATTACAGGTGATGCTACATCGAATGATGAAGATTGTATTGATGGTGCTGGTGCTGGTGATAAAAGAGGAACTTCTCAGATTGTGAATAGTGACTTTGATGACCTTGGTGGTGGTGGAAGAGGTAGATCTTCTTCAGTTATCTGTAGTGATACTGGCGGTATTGGTTGAAGGTGAATTTTCTCTTTTTGATGAGCATACACTAGTTTCTAAAGAAATTTAAACTTTATTCATAATGAATAAATCTTCTATTATTGGTGTTGGTACTTCTAAGATGCCTTCTTATTAGATATCATGCCATCAATATCATGATATTTAAGAGAGATATTATTTCATCATCAAGGACTTTAGGCCATATACTCCTATTCAAAGAGGGAGGAAATTCAAAAACACTAGCAAATACAAAGTAAAAAAAAGCGAAAACTACAAAGAAGCAATAATTGATGGATGAATGACAATAATGTTGATAGAATGCAGTGAAAATGAATTGAGAGTATTGTTGAGAAGAAATTCGTATTCTAGTTAAATTAAAAATAATATATTTTAATTATATCTTATGGTTAATTTATTGAATATTTGAATCTATTAAATATATTTAAATATTAATTATTATATTGAATATTAGAATCTGTTTAACAACATAATTTGTGTTTATTAAACAATTTTATTATAGTAACTGTTAAATTATACTGAGAATTTCATAGCAATTGAGGTAGATTGCTGCAGCAAATCAGTTACTTGCTAAAAATAATTTAGCAAATGCTGTAAAATATCTCAGCAAGTTAGTTACTTGTTGGGACTATTCTAGTAATTGATGTAAAATATATCATCAAATTGACTACTTGGTGGGACTCTCCTAGCAATTGTTGCTAAATACATCAGCAAGTTAGTTACTTACTGAAACTCTTCTAACAATTGCTATAAAATATCTCAGTAAGTTAGCTACTTGTTAAGACTCTTTTAGCAATTGCTGAACTCTTCTATAGCAAGTTAGTTAATTGCTATAGTAAATTGATCATTAGTTAATTGAATTGATTATATTTAGTGATAAATGAAATGGTGTTAATCCAATTTAAGACTAAAAGCTAAATTCAATAATAATCTTATATAATGAGATACTAATTAGACAAGTAATATGTGATTGATTGAGCAATTACACATGTAAGTCAATATTACTTGAGTAAATTGATCATTAATTAATTAATTCTTCATATCTAATAATAAATGAGGTTGTATTAATTCAATTTAAGACTAAAAGCTACATTCAGTATTGATTTTATACAATGAAATAGCAATTAGAGAAATAATATGCGATCAATTGAGCATTTGTACATATAATCGATTTTGATTGAATAAATTGATCATTAGTTATTAAATTTTCACACCTAATAATAAATAAAATGGTGTTAATTTAATTTAAGACTAAAAGTTAGATTTAATAGTGATCTTATACAATGAGATAGTAATTAGACTAGTAATACACGATCAATTGAATAATTACACATATAAATCAATATTTCTTGAGTAAATTGGTCATTAGTTGATTGGATCAATCATATCTAATGATAAATAGGTGGTGTTAGTTTAATTTAAAATTAAAAGCTAGATTAAGTAGTGATCTTATACAATAGAATAGTAATTAGATAAATACTATGTGATCAACTGAGCAAATGCATATGTAAGTCAATATTGATTAGGTAAATTGATCATTAATTAATTATATTTAATAATAAATGAGGTGATGTTAATTCAATATAAGACTAAAAATTAAATTTAATAATAATCTTATATAGTGAGATTATAATTAGATAAATAATATGTTGTTAATTGAGCAATTACACATATAAATCAATATTAAGTGAGTAAATTGATCATTAATTGATTGAATCTTCATATCTAATGATAAATGGGATGATATTAATTTAACTTAAGACTATAAGCTAGAATCAGTAATGATCTTAATTGAATTTTTTGTAGCAGTTAACTAGATTCTTAAATTTTTCTAGTAAATTGCTGTAAAATACCTCAGCATGTTAGCTACTTACTGATGAAACTAGTTATACCAAGCTAGTTAGTTATTGTGAATTGTCTAGCATTTGTTGAAAATTTTCTAACAATTACTATAATTTTTATAGCAATTATTATAAATTACTGCAATAAATTAGTACAATATACAATTACTTAAAATTTAATATATAATTTCTTGACAACTGAAGCATTCAATAAGAGAAGTACCCAAACAACAACAACAACAATAAGATTAAAATTAAAAATAAAATAAGTTCACAAACAACAACAAGCAAAAGTAAGTATTTTTATGGAGCATTTCGCTTTGAGCATGTAGTTCTTTTGTGCTCAACCTTTTCGCATATAAAACACTTATTTATTTTGTTTAGTAATGATTCTTCGATACTTATCCACTTTTTCATTGCTCTTCTTTTCAATTTGCCTGACTCAACATACAGAGATTTTTCTCTCAAAAATTTTCATAAAATTTTTTCAAAATTTTTCAGATGGCACGTGTTTAATTTTTTTCAAATATACAAAAAAATATGTTTATATCTTATAATATAAAGAGGAATACTCATAAATGCATCTCCCATAGTTTTCATCATATTAAGAACGAAACACTGTTATAGCATATAGACAAGGTATTTTGTGAAGATCAAAAATTTTATAAGTGCAAGATTTGCAATGTAAATCGATCGTTGTAATTGCATCATGATCAAAAATAATATATCTGTAATTGGTAATGATTTTATGAAAATACGCGATATCTCATTGCATAATCATCATTATCATCTTGACTATTTTTTTACCCTTTCAACGCCAAATAGAATGATTGTTGGACTCAATTCATTTACCATGACAATCAACTTCTAAAGTTATTTTATTCTCCATTAATGATGTTAAAGGTGCCTGAAAATATTATAATTTAAAATTTAAAAAATGATCATGACATGAAAAAAATTATACTAAAATATAATAAATATTGTATTTTATTCAGCAAATACTTCATTAATTAAAGTAAAAAATACAATAAATACAACAGTTATTGCATATTATTCAGCAACTGCAGCATCTGTTTCATCAGTTGCTGAATATAGTACAATAAGTGTTGCAATAGATTCAACAATTACTGAAAAGTGTTGCAGCAAGTTTTGAAATGGATGTAGCAATTGCTGAAATATATTCAACAGTTGCATCTAAATCAGCAGTTATTGCAATTGATGAAGCAGTTGCTGAAAAAATATTTCAGCGATTTCTGCATATTTTTTAACAACTGCTAGATCTATTTCAACACCTGCTGCAATAATTACTGAGACAGCTGCAACGATTACTGAAAAATATATAAAAATAGCTGAAACAACAATATAAAATATAAAATTCAGATAAATAATACACACAAAAGTTATATAAATTCACTTATCAAAATAATTAAAAATTACCTCTTAAGTAATTTTCAACGCTACACGAATAAAATTTAATTTAAAATTGACAAAAAATATTTTTTTCTTTCAAATTCTTCAGAGAACAAGCTCTCATTCCAAAAGCAACAACACCATCAACAAGAGAAGAAGAAGAAGAAGAAGAAAAAAAAATGCAGAAAAAGAGAAGAAGAGGAAGAAGAAAATGTTGGTAAGAGAGGAAGATGAAGAAGAAGAAGAAAAATGTAGGGAAAGAGGGAAAGAAAAAGTAGCGATTCTTTTTTTTTTCAAATTAAAATTTATTTTATTGGATCAAAGAGTAAAAAAAAACTTGAGGACTTATTTAAAAATGATCAAATATCATTAATTCAAATCATAAACTTATTGTCACCTACACTCAATTCTTAAGACTTGAGTCACTTTTTTTACTTTTCAACACTTTTTTGTCATTCTTAATTCAAAATCCCAGATTACTCTACTTCAGGATTCTACTATGTCAACTAGGAGATAGATCAAATTTTTGGACATAGCTAACAAGCTTAACATTCACTTGGGCTCTAAAATAGATTTTCTGAATGATCCTTCTCACTATACTTTCAAGAAAAAATTAGATAAAATGATCATTATGTTAAAAATTTTACACAAAAAATAGCTCACGTATCATTTATAACCTAAAATGGACATTTGATCAAAGTTCTTACCTGAGATGGTCATTCGATATACATACGGTATACATGTGGTATATACACGACTATTTTTTTTGAAAAAATTTATGGCAGTATACATGCATATACATGAGGTATACATGCGACTATTTATTTTTTAAAATTTTTTTTTGGCAGTGGTACATTTTCATAAAAACTCCTACTTTTAATTGCTCTCGGAGGTGGCTCAAGGGTGAAGCTAGTGAAACGTTTGTTTTAGGCTCCCAAATTATTGAGGTCCCAAAAGAATTTAATGATAAATTTTATGATTTTATTTTCATTTAAAACAATATTGAAGATTGTAAAAAAAAATACTTAAAAATTTATATTTTAAAAAAAAGAAAGAAAAATTATCTACCTTTTACAAAAAAATATTGTAGCACTTTGAATTAAATAACTCAAATTTACATATTAATAAATAATATTTTTATAACAATATCCAAAGTAATATATTGCAAACACATGATTAACATCTTATTAAGTAGAATTAATCTTTAGGTTTATATTACTATGTGAAGTTAACTAAAAGTTTTATGTCATTTAATAATACTATATTAAAGATAATAAATATGTAAAAATATAAAGATAAATCTAATTTATTATTTTCTTGTGTGTATTTATTTATACTTAAAACATCTTATTAAAAATTTATTTTAGACGACTAATTTTATTGAGATATTCATTATCCTTGATTGCTCTTTGTTGTTTCTGAAAAAAATCTGTCATTCCTTTTCTGCCAAACATAGTAAATTGCAACTGCCAACGAAATTCAGTCCTAGGAAGATTTGGTACTCTCTATGTAATGTTGTACAACCCATAAAAACTCATCTTTCCCTCCTAATGAACTTCTGTAGATCCCTTGGCATACCATAATCACCTTACAGATAGTTTCTGCCACAACACAATCAAATAACAAGTTTGTATTGTTTCATTGTTTACATTGCAAAGCGAACACTTGATACTTGCGTCAATTTTCTATTTGTAAAATCTATCCCAAGTGAAGATCCTCTTATGAGCAGTCAACCAAAGTATGAAAGTCCATTTTGATGGCTAAAAGTCGTTACAAACTAACTTCCTCCATTGGACTTTTGAATAGTTCCCCCGTAGCTTGTGATACACGAGTCTTATAAAGAAAGCACTCATTTGTTGCACATTTTGGTTATTTTGATCATCTTGCTAGAAATAAGCTTTTGTTTTAAAGATTTTTCTGAATAACTCAAAATGTAGATTTAGGCATGATATCCTACATGAACTATTTTTCACATAGTATGTATAAATCCACACTATCCATAGTTTTTCCTTGTGGTTACATATATTTCAGAAGTTTTTAAATCTCGCAGCTTTATTTCACAGTCCTACATTTGTTATATTCAATCCTTCTGTAGTATTTGGTCAGCATACTTTATCCCAAGTAATGAGGATCTTCTTGGACATCTCTGATAATTATGTCCACAAGAATCTCATGCATAACATTTAGGGGTGAGTGGGCATAAACATGGGAAAAGTGAACTGAACTGAACTAAATTAATTCGATTACAAATTCTTTTTCTAAAAGTTTGGTATTCGATTCGATTTCTATTATAGATTTTTGATTATTCGATCAAATCAAAAACCCCAAATTATATTAAATAAAGTCAAATATATTATATATTCATTGTTTTTAATCCCAAAAAAAGTACTGATCCAATCTAATTTCAACCTAAACCCAAGTATTTTTTATTTTCTGATTTACTACATAACCCTAGTTTACACTTTACTCCTCACTCACCCTAAAAACTCAACGGTGATTTTTGAACTCAACAATAGCGAGCCGGACCTCAAGCTAGCGATAATTTTCAACCAACGTCAGCCTCAAGCCAGCAGCGATTCAGATACACCATCAACAATTGATTTATAAGTTTTCTCGTTGAACTGAATTTCAAAAAAGCTTCAATTTCAAAGAAAGCAAATTTGTTTTAAAATATCATAAATAAGTCTTACCTAGGCAATTTTTCTACAAATCAACTTCATTGAAAGTGGGCACTTCAAATTGATCCCTTCAAATCACTAATGATCTTTAGAATAGTTTATAATTCCTATTTAATGAGTAAAACTAGAGAAACTTTCATAAACAGCAATTAGTAGAAACTTAATTTGGCCTTCATAACTATACTTTATTTAATTATAATTTGTAGCAATATTTTTAATAGCAATTGTATAATCTCGACATACAAATACAAATAGAGTGAGTGTTGATTGAGAGAAAATATACAATCTGTATTGTATATTTTGTGAAATCTTGGCATACAAATACAAATCCATATTATATATTTTGTGGAATCTTGACATACAAATACAAATACGATTGAGTATTGATTGAGAGAATGACACATAAATACAAATAACAATAGTTTAAAAATATAAGCTGCGAAATATAATTAAAATAAATTATTACTATGAAGTGTAATTAGACACGAATATTTGTTATATTATGTAATTTTTCCATAAAACTACCACCAAAATGCCCAAAGGCCAATGCTATAAGAAGTTGAATGTTTGCTTTGGCTTAATATCATTGTTTTATAAACAGAAATTTTTATTAAATTTATCACTTTTTTTCTAGTATATTAAAGGCATCTGATTCTTAATGTTGAACATAGAATTTTGTGGTAATTTTTTTTTTTTTAATGCTGTAATGTTGTGTGAAGGGGCTTTAAAACCTTATAATTTACTTTTTTATTTTTGCATATTACTTCGAATGGGGAAAAATGTTCAACTATTTCACATCAAAGGTTTGAGATTTTACATGGAAGATAGTTTCAGAGGGTACACTAGCTTTATTTTCTTTTATTTTTTTTTTAGCAAAAACCCAATAAGTTATGTACACAAGAAGAGGCCCAATTCAGGAAGAACATGTCCCAAAAACAGAACAAAATGAAAGCCCAAAAATTGGGCCCAAAAAAATCAAAATAGAAAAGGGAAAAGACACTAGATGACCATTCGACCAAACTAATACCAACAGAATGGTCATTTCTAAATTTGTGTCATTTCAACCTCTCTTTCTTCGCTGCTGCTTTTTTTTTTTTTTTAACTAAAAAAATCTGCTCTTTTTTTTTTTAACAATCAAATACAATTATATAGAAATTATATAATGAAATATAATAAATATGTATTTATATAGGATGTGTATAGAATTTGTATCATTATTATATAAAGATATATCTATCACGAGTGTATAAATATATAAAAATATATTATTATTGTATAAAGTAACGTAAAAATACATTAAATAACTTTTCATATAACTGTATCGGACCGTGCATTTCACGGGCTTGGCCTTCTAGTTTTCTAATAACTAAAGAACCAATATTACTATTAGTGAAAATTACGTGGGTGAGTACTTTTTAATAAATAATTATAGTTTATAGCGATATTTTTTATTTATTACCATCTATAACAACGCATAGCAATACTATGATAAATCTGCATTATGTATTATAAGTGAATTATGCATGCAATATATATGTATTATAAGTGTTTTAAAATGTATTATGCTTGTTTGATAAGAAATTGGCACAATGTATTATAAATGTATTAATGTATGTGATAAATATATTATAAGTGTTTATTATGCTATTGTTATAGATGATAAATATTTTCTTAATATAGTATATCTATGTAAGTTTTCGTTACTATTAACCTTTAGGATTTGTATGGTAGGTTTATAGTCGGATATATTAGCTGCTGCATTTGAATGAACATTAAATATCAAAAGATAGTCATGTTTTTCCTAATTTTCTTCAAAACAAAAACATTTCCAAACTTTGGAATTCTTTGTTTACCGGTTAGAGAGATCTATATATTAAAAGTGGTATAATATTGTACATTGTCTGGTTATAACAATACGAAAAAATAATCTTTACCTAGAATTTAGCATAAGTTATACAATATTTGCTTAGTTTTTTCTTTTTTTAACAAAGATAGTATTCCTAATATAATATGGTTCATGTTTTTTTTTTTTGCATAACTAATACGTGTATAAGATAAGAGAAAATTTATGCATTATTTTATATACCAAATAAATTGATAAGTCGGACATTCCCGGTCCACCAAGAGAAATCAGTGATTCTTGGTCACGATCAATTAAGGCTAAAATTTTATTAAAAAGCGTTTACTTTAGGCCTAACTGTCAGTCTTCAGGAAGCAAGTAGATAATCTTCCATCTCTGGATCTATGATAGAAAATGAAAATAATAAAATACTGCATAATTATATATTAAAACTGGTATAATGTTATACATTGTCTGGTTATAATAATAAGAAAAAATAATCTCTACGTAGAATTTAGCATAAGTTATACAATATTTGCTTAGTTTTTTCTTTTTTTAACAAAGATAGTATTCCTAATATAATATGGTTCATGTTTTTTTTTTGCATAACTAATATGTGTATAAGATAAGAGAAAATTTATGCATTATTTTATATATCAAATAAATTGATAAGTCGGACATTCCCGGTCCGCTAAGAGAAATCAGTGATTCTTGGTCGCGATCAGTTAAGACTAAAATTTCATTAAAAAGCGTTTACTTTAGGCCTAACTGTCAGTCTTCAAGGACCAAGTAGATAATCTTCCATCTCCGAATCTATGATAGAAAATGAAAATAACAAATACTGCATAATTATATATTAAAACTGGTATAATGTTGTACATTGTCTAGTTATAACAATACGGAAAAATAATCTCTACGTAGAATTTAGCATAAGTTATACAATGTTTGCTTAGTTTTTTCTTTTTTTAACAAAGATAGCATTCCTAATATAATATGGTTCATGCTTTTTTCTTTTTTGCATAACTAATACGTGTATAAGATAAGAGAAAATTTATGCATTATTTTATATACCAAATAAATTGATAAGTCGGACATTCCCGGTCCACCAAGAGAAACCAGTGATTCTTGATCACGATCAGTTAAGGCTAAAATTTCATTAAAAAGCGTTTACCTTAGGCCTAACTGTCAGTCTTCAAGAAGCAAGTAGATAATCTTCCATCTCTGGATCTATGATAGAAAATAAAAATAACAAAATACTGCATAATTATATATAATTAATTCCTACATTACTAACGAGCAACCAAATAAATGACCCCTTATTATTTGTTTAACCTAAAAGCGGAAAGAAAAATATAATTTCCTATTTATATTTTGTAAAAATGAAATAACACATACTCCTTTCATCCCATATTAGTTGGCCGCCTAACTAAAAATAGTTATCCCATATTAGTTGATCACCTTACTAAATCAAGAAAGCATTAGTTAATTTTCTTTCATATTACCCTTACAATTAATTATTTTTAAAAGTGTTCACACTTGTTTGTAAAGTTTCAAAGAAGTTTTTTAAGGGGTGAATTAGTAAAACTATCTTCTTATTTATGATTTCTTAATATGTGTGTAAAAAAAAAGTGATCAACTAATATGGGACAGAGGGAGTACCATTTTGACGAGGAATACTCATTGGATTTTTAAAACAAAGGAATCAAATCTTATACTCCCTCCGTTCATTTTTACTTGTCATTGTTTCGCTTCTTGAGGTCAAACTACATTAATTTTGACCAATTTTTTAAGATGTATATTTTCATCATATTAATATGAGAAAGATTGCAACTTATAGCATTTTTCGTATAGCTTTTGACTATCTAAATTTTAAATTAAAAATATTAAATTAATCTACTTTAATTTAGTTTTGAAGTTTAGTCAAATTGACTTTCGTAAAGTAAAATATGATAAGTAAAAATGGACGAAAGGAGTATTTTTTGGTACTAATCCAGATTCAGTAATCACACTAGAATCTTTTTGGAATGTGGTGTGCACATATCCCCATGTCTCTCTTAGGTGTCACCTTATACAAAATATCAATTCAATTTTAATTTGTTTTCTTTTTTAAAATACAATCTTCAGAGAGGATTTGCTGATTATTTGGAGGCAGCTTGATTTTTTTCTCATTAAAATAGAATCCATTTCCAGCATTCCAAGTCTTTTATGTAGTTGAATTGGTATCTAGCAGAATTACATTAACTAAATCAAAGATATTATGATAAATATCATAAAAATGATATTATAAACAATAGGCTTAATACATAACATGTCTTTTAATTTGACCTTAGCTGGTATTCATGCCCTCTAACTTTGAGTGTGCATAAGTAACACTTAAACTTGTATAAAGTTAAATAAGTAGACACATGTGTCCTACGTGGCGTCCTATATGTCAGTTTGCGTGAGATGCCACGTAGAACGCATGTGTCTATTTGTCCTATTTTATACAAGTTTAAGTGCTTATTTATGCACACCCCAAATTAGAGGGCATAAATGTCAGCTAAGATCAAGTTAAAATGCATATTTATGTATTATGACTAAACAATATCATCACCATGTCTCCTTTGTTTTCTACTTGTGATTTCTTTTGTAATATTTAGATAAAATTGAGTGATCTGTTGCTATAGAAAAAAAATTTAGTAACTTTTGTGATGCATATGGAAAGTTGAGTTTTTTTTAAAATTATAAAAGATTGTTTAGTGATTTTGGTTCGATTATAAAGTGAAAGTTGAGAGACCATATTTAAATTTATCGTTGGCATTAATTCAATTGGTTTATTGACCGAATATTAGAGAAAATATGTTTCTTTTTTATAATCATCCAGCATTTCAAATTAAATCTAATAGTCCGACTAATCCAGTTTCACATCGTGTATGAGTCATAAAGCAGAAATAGTGTCCATGGCTACTTTTAAGCCCTATCTTTGAAAAATAGCAACTAAATCTTAGAGTTTTGCTCGTTGAATTTGAAACTCCAACGTAGTGGCTAATTTTCAAATACATGGCCTGAAAAGTGATTATTTTGTGAATTTATCCAACCATTAGAGGGGGAAGTGCTCCCTATCCCCACTATCTCCATTCTCAAGGTTGAATTTGAAACATCTAGTTAAGAATAAGGGGGGTTAAATAGGCGGATTGGACTGAAATTGAGCAAATTAAAATGAGTTGAGTTAATAAATGAGTTGAACTAAAATCTACTCAGAAGTTACTTGGACTGAAATGAATTGCGTTAAAATGGACTGAAAATAGGTTAGGTCGTGACTCACCCAACTTGACCCAATGTTTTGAGTGGTCCACCTCCCCATCCCACCCTACCCTTTGCTCAAGCACACCCCTCCTCTACAATCCATCGAGGTTCAAGCCTTTGGTCTGACCCGCAACCTTGACTCCTACCTGATCCAACCCCGACCCGACTCAAACTCGAGACCTGATCTCAAGTTGGGATCGGCTTCCTACCTCGACTAAGGATACGACACTCGACCTCGAATTAGGACTCGAGACCCGATCGTGACCCCAGACTTGACCTTGACCAAAGACTCGTGACCTAGGACATGAAGCCCTAGACATAAACACGAGACCCAAGAACCAAGACTCAAGATGCAAAACTCGGGACCCAAGATGTGAGACTCAAGAATCGTCCCAAACTCAAGATTCGAGACTCGATCAAAATTTGAGACCCGAGATTCAATCCTAACCTAAGACTTGAGACCTTGGACTCTAGACTCGAGACACAAAATAACCCGGGACCTATCGCCGACCCTAATTCGAGACTTGAGACTCAAAACCCTTAAACTTAGGACCCGAGCATGACTCGAGAACTGAGACTTAAGATGTAGGACCTAGGATTTGAACCAAGGTCTGACCATGACTCAGGACCCAAGACTCAAGACTTGAGACACGAGACTCGATACCTATCTCTGACCTTGAGCTAAGATCCGACCCCAACTCAGGACCCAAGATCCGAGCCTCGACGCTGAATCAGGGCCCGAGACCTGACCCCAACTTGGGACCCAAGACACAACTGTGACCCGAGATCCAAGTCCCGACCTCAATTTGGGACCCGAGACCTAATTACCCTAACTCGAGATCGACCTTGACTCGAACATGAGCCTCGAGCCCCAATCCTGACCCGGGACCCAAGACTTGACCTACTCGAAACCTGATACTCGATCCTATTGAGTACGGAGAAAAATATTTGAACAAAACTTGTGATTTAGCAAAAAAAAAAAAAGCAGGTTGAAGTTTGCGATTAAACTAAGTTGAGCTAACAATTGTTTTGAAATGGGCCATGCTTGAATATGTTACAATTTAGCCCAGTTTTAAATTATCTTGAGCTCAACCCATAAAAATCTGAGCGGGTTGGGCAGATCATTTGTTTTTGGACTCATTTTGACAATCCTATTAAGAATAGAGAGATTTCATTCATTCCATCAAATCTCTTGACCGCGAAAACATGCTCTTTCATTTTTCTCAGTGATCGTTTGATATGCGTGATAAGGTGAAATATCTCAAGATTCAACCTGAGATAAAATTTATGTTGGTAGATTATACTTTAAATTTTGGATCCGGATATATTAATTATGATGCAGTGACGGAATCACAGAGCAAGTAAGATGAGATTAAAGTAATATTAAACAGAGTTTGCAGCTTTAATTAGTTGGATTTGGATATATAATAGAGTGTCGTCATCAAAAGGGATTTGGAATCTTATGGCCTCACCTGCATCACATGTGATCAAAGATTCTCAAGTATCCAATAGGGATTTCATATTTGTCTGCTTTCTTATTGGATCTATTAGATCTAAATATAAAATATGAATCAAAATTTAATATTCTTCAAAGCAAAAAAAATAGTTTCCACATCCTGTTTGCGAAGAGCCCGTTTAGACATGCGATATGAAATCGTAATATAAAATCAAATTGATTCCAAGATAGGTACCATGAAATCAAGACCCCTCACTGCCACCATGTCATAAACCCTCCACATAAGACCGAAATACTGGCTTACCCTTATTAAAAACAGACTGGCTGACTTCCTGGCTTTTTTTATTCAAAGAAGGCAAAGAAGGAGAGGAAAGCACAGACGGGAAAGAAAGGGAAAGCTCCTACTCAAGTCATCGAGATATAAAACAAGGAGACAAAGTGAAAGTTTTACTTAGACATGCGATTTGAATTTTTTAAGCTGTATTTTTTTCATAAACTTAAAAATCTCACAAGTTATGAAAACTATTAAAAAATTTCTCAATTCTTGCATAATCTTAATTACCAAATGAATAAACCATAGTTCATAAATAAGATATCAGAATATCCTAAAACTCCACATTAATAAATCACATATCTATCCATATTTTTTTTATAAATAAATATTTGCGATTATAAACTTTTAAATACACATAATTATAATAAAAATTCACTAATCAACAATATATTAACTAGTCATTCTTTAATATAATTTTTGCACATGGTACAAATAATCTCTCACGCCAAGCATGAGTTTTTTTTTAGCAAAATTTAAAATGATGAATCTTTTTTATTTTTTATAAAATATAAACTTATGGGTCAAGTTTTACATTTAAAATATTTGAAACTATGATTTTTTGGAAAATTTGAAATTTCAAATCACATGTTCAAACGTTGATTTGAAATCATGACTCCATATCGCAGGGGTAAAAGCAAGCTTAATGAATGTATTGACAGAGTAGAGAAAATGGAGAAAAAAATTGTAGTCCTTATATTTGAGATAGGTTTAGAATGATCGCTTAAATATACTTTTAAAATAATTTTGATCTTTTAAATTTGTCAAAAATAAATATTTTCTAATATATATCTACTAATTATTAAATTTAACGTAAACGTAACTATAAAAAAAGGATTTGACAAACAAACCAAACACATTATTTTTCTATAACTTAATAAAAAAAGTATACATCTTAATCAAATTCCTATCCACATCTAAATTAATTTGGTATCAAGAATAAGAATTTAATACCAGCTCCAGATTTGTTACAACCTGTACAGGAAGTACAATATCCCACCTCCTTTACCAAAGATTGCAAGTAATGACATGCATGACTAGTAGATAATATAAAGTGAGGAGATTCTCCTCAATTATGTGTTAAAATTAAAGTCATTACCAACTTAATTAATATTTAAGATATTTCAATGAAGAATTTAAAATATTCAAAAAGTTGTACATAATTGAAAGAAGAATTCTGTAATGAGAATTTGAGAATTATTCTAGAAAAAGGTATTTCCCCTGTTTTAATTTATATGACTCACTTTCCTTCTTAGTTAGTTCAAAAAAGAATGACATATTTTTATATTTAGTAACAATTTAACATTAAAATGCTCATTTCACCCTTAATGAAATGAATTATAGTCACACAAACATCTATAATTTATTTCAGACCACAAATCTTTCTTTCTTTCTTTCTTAAACTTCGTGTCAAGTCAAACTAACTAACATAAATTGAAACTTAGGGAGTAGTAATTATGTATTCTAGAAGAGAATAATAAATACTTTTCACTAGATCCATTCATCACTACTTATAGATAAAGGTAATCATTTGAGTCGTCCTCAAGTAAGCAAGGAAAGTTTATAGGGAAAAAAGTGAGGAATAAAAGAGAGCAACAAACAAAATTGTTAAAGTGTGAGTGAAAGAAAAAAATTAAATGTAAAGAAGTGTAAGACTGGTTCTGACCCATACTCTTAATAACACAATTCAAATTATGAGCAACCAATTTATAATGCTTAATGATACTTAACAATATTTAAGAGTGATCTTACAAGCTATTGTCAAAAGCTACGAATCAAGAGACACTAACTAATGACGGATTTTGAAGGCATACTCAACATCGTTGAGAAGTTCAATGCAAACAACTACGGATCATGGAGCATAAGGATGAAATATTATATTCTCAGACAGAAATTATAGAATATTATTGATGGCTCAGACACCACACCACCAACTGATGCCGAACCAATAAAAAGATGGAAGGTTATAGGTGGAAAAGCTATGTATACTCTCATTGTAACAATTTAAGATATAAGTTCTTGGAATGAATTAAGAATGCAGGACACCTAAAGAAGCTTGAGACATGTTGATGACGATTTTTACGAAAGAATAATGTGAGATTACAAAAAATTGAAGATGAGCTTTTGTTAATCTCTCAACAGAATATAATGATAGCAACTATGGAGGCTCAAATCCATTTAAGAAGAAAAATATGGTTAATATCAAAATTCGAGGTCCTCACGAATAAAATGACTAAACATTAAGTATATAAATACAACACTAGCAGGGATTATCAAGATCAAGGAAACTACAGTATTTTTAAAAAAGTTTCAAAGAGTAGTGATTGGAGAAAGTCAACGATGAAAGATATTCATAAAAAATCTACATATTAAGCTATTTGCAACATTTCTAGAAACACTCAAAATGGATCCAAAGAACAAATTAATTTGGTGCTAAGGGAGAATGTTAAAAAGTAATCACCAACTTAATTAGTATCTAAAATGTTTGAATAAAGAATTTAGAATATTCAAAGAATCGTAGAGAATTAAAAGGAGAATTCAATGAGAGAGAATTCTAGAATAATTTTTTTTCTTTAAAATAAATAAATAAGAATATTCTAGAATAAAGCAGTAAATATCCTTCAGTAAATGCTTCTATTACCACCTATAAATAGATGTTGTTATTTGAGTTGTGCTCAAGAAAGCAAAAAAACAAAGCAATGAAAAGAATGTGAGAGCAAAAGTGAGAAATAAACAAAGATGTTAAGAGTGTGAGTGAGACAAAAAATTAAATATAAAAAAGTGTATGATCGAAGTTAATCTATACTTTATAATAATAAAATTTAAGTTGTGAATAATTAACTGTGTTCAATAATATTCAACATTTGATCAAAAACAAAGCTTGAAAATATCTAGAGTCGGAATTGACTTTTCACACTTTATTAAACACATTAATTAACCTCAAATGACATATTTAGCTCTACTTAAATTTCCAAGTCAAGCTGTGGAGCAACTAGAGGTGGGCCTAGGAACAAAAAATTCAACATGTTCCAACTTTATAGCATGCGCACATGGAAGCCAAACCTATCCAATATTTTAAAGAGTAAAAGCGTCAAAGACACATTTAAAGTATTTAATTTTTTTTAAATTTTATACCTGAACTATCAGGTGTGTATTTTCTACCTAACCTATCACCAAATATTAAATAAAACACACCTGAACTATCAATTGTTTTAGTTTCATACTTGAAATTTTAAGTACGAAAAGTGAACAACTGATAGTTCAGGTGTGTTTCGATAAATATTTGGTGATAGTTCAGGTAGGAAACTCACACACCTGATAATTTCGATATGAAACTCAACAAACTTAGATACTTTAGATGTGTTTTTTGACTCTTAACTATATTCTAAATATAAATATTAAATCAATTTTTAATAGAATATTGGAAAAACATAATTGCACGTAAGAAAGTTATTTTTCCTATTTTAATAAAAGATATTGTTATTTTTTTGGTATTAATTATCGAAAAATGAGGATTCATATAGTCGATTCAACTTATTTGAAACTGAGATATAATTATTATTGTTATAATTGTCATAAAATAATTTTCTTCGTACCAATCCCACACTTTTTGTATCTTCAGGATAAAGATGAAACTGCATTTGATAGAGGTCTAATTTTATGCAGAATAACAGGCAAGCAGGAGCGGATCTAAAAGCTCGGATACTAGTTCAGTGAGCTTAGTAAATTTTGCTTAGATTACGTATATATATTAAAAATCTACTAAATATTTATAAAATATTTGATTGTAAATTTAATTATTATTATTATTATAATAATTTAAAATTATAATAAAAATTCATAAGCTTTAAATTTTAAATTCGTGTTTACGGCAAGTGGCAACAAGTCCTTTCTTGATGATTGAAATGCTCATCAACATTTATGGGAAGCAATTGCGTTGACTAAAGAAATGATAGTGACTTTCAAGATTTTTCTCTCTAAGGCAGTTTAACTACAAGTAGAAATTTGTAATCCTTTTGTAACTTCCCTTCCTAACACGTTTCTCAATAAAGTGAAATCATGTACCTTCTCGGTTTTAATTTATTGAATCTATTTTAATTTATCACAAAATAAATTTTAAAAAATAAATTTTGTGGTATTAAATTAACGATGTGTCAAATGTATTGAAATATTTTTTAATTTTGTGATCTTTAAAATATATATGAAAAATTGGAACTAAATAGTTACTAAAAAAAGAAAGAGTTATTTCTTTAAACGGACTAAAAAATAAAATAGGTCAAACAAATTAAAACAGAGAAAGTAGCACTTACTAAAAATAATGTAGTATTTTAAAAAATTAAATATAATTAATTTTTAGTTACTCCTGTTCTTTTGTAAAAAAAAAGATAGTCTTCATGTAGAATATGAGGGTCAATTAAATTGATTAATGTTTGGTGTAAATTTAGATATTAGAATCTTTATTTTTTTTAAATAAAATTTAGATTTTTAGAACTAAATAAAAAATATTATAGATTACAATAGTTAACAATCTGAAATATTTAAAAGATTATAATAATGAAAAAGAAGATCAGTTAACTGTTTAAATAATAATTAAGACACTTAAATAAAAATGGAGGGAGGGAGTATAACTTTTATGTACTCTGTTCAATAAATGTAAAAAGAAATTAATAAGATAAATAAATATTATATTGAGATTAAAATATAAATAATAATGATCTAATCAATTATCCTTTTAATTAATATTTTTATAAAAAAAGTGTAAAAGGAAAAAATGATAAGTAAAATAATTGAAGGGAATATTCCCTCTTTTTCCCTCAAAGAATCTTGTATTTCGTCACCCTTCGAGTCCACTTTAACACATAATATTGAGAATGTTTAATAAGAGAGTTTGGATTAAATTGATATATCAATATCGATTTGATTCAAGCTCTAGTATTTCTCTTTATTCTTAAAGCTAAATTTTATTTTTAAGATCAAAATAAAACATTTTATAAAAGCAAAATCAAATCTAAAGCTATGATTCAGAGAAATTAACACAATTTTCTCCAAAATAGGAGTACTTCCGAGAGATATTCAAACGTAGAAACCATTTATAATTATTTTTCAATTTTCAAAAAATCATTGAATATTTATCTACACAATAATTTGTCTTTTTCAACATGCAGTAGTCCAATACTTTCTCCGTTTTAATTTATTTACCTAATTTTATAGTATGAAGTTTAAAAATGTAAAAGAAATAAAAAAAAATTATGATCCTAAATTAAAAACATGTGAAATATATCAAAATATTTTTTAATCTTATAATATTAAAATCAAGTTTTTCTTTTTCACTCCTTATATACTTTTTTTTGTTTTATTCATACTTTTTAACTTTTTCTGAAGTGTGAGGCAAACAACGTCTTCTATTTCTATTTCTAACTAAAGGCGAATAGCCGATATGGCAAACAAATAATATCCGAAGCAATAAAGATTTTCTTATTGATACACTAGTGGGACTGTCTCCCGGGGAAAGGGAATTAACATGTTAGGTAAAAAATTAAAAGTAAAAGTTTGCTGATTTTTTATTAAAAAATAAAAATAAATAAATTAAAATATTTGTTTCATCAATAGATTATAGATCCCACATTAATGGCTTAGGGGGTTGGTTGTTTTTTTGGGTGGGTGGGTGGGTGGGGGGGGGGGGTTAGGCATGAAAGATCCGGGGAATCCCCATAAGGGTGACGTATACTTTTGGCTTTTTATTTTTTATTATTAATGGAATAAAGAAAACTAATCTCAGAATAAATTGTAAAAGAATACTTGACGTAAATAGCTCATCCACTAAAATAAATACTTTCTTCGTGTCACTATTTAACTTGGCATGATATTTAAGAGAAAAAGGAAGAGTTTTAAAATTTATGGTTTAAAACAATTCATATATAGTTGTGTGGCTGTAAATTATTTCTTTAAAGATAAAAAATATAATTTTAAAGTTAAATTATCTTTAATTATAGTAAAGTGATATTTTTTTTTGGACAGACTAGAACGGAAAGGATGTCACAAGAAATGAAAAGGATGGAGTACTCTCTTTTCAATTTATTTATTTAGTTTTGATTTGTCACAAGTTTTAAAAAATAAAAAAATATTATAATTTTAAATTAAAGATATGTAAAATGTATTAAAATTTCTTGTAATCTTAAATATATTGTGTAAAAAAAAAATTAAAATTAAAGAGTTATAAAAAAAAGATATTATTTTTTAACTGGATTAAAAAAAAGTATGAATAAAAAGAGTAATTAACTAGCGCTTATAGTTATTTTTGATTGAATGATTACATATATTAATAGCCCTTGTTTAATATCGTATTTGATTATATTTCTATTTTCAGTATTAGTTATTTTGGAATTAATTTTGGTATTATTTTTGTACAACATTTTATACCATATAATAATTTAAGGATTAACTATCTTAAAATAAAATAATTAAATGATAAAAATATCCTTCTATTCTTAATTCTCCCACAATTCTTTAAAAACAATGTAATTAATTAAATTAAAAATATAAATACTCTATACAAATCCATTTTATTTTAGTAAAATTGTTACTATCAAAATGATATATATATATATATATATTTCCCTAAATGAAGTTATTATTTAATCCTCAGTTATAACTGATTTGGCAATTAAAAGGACAGCTTTGAATTAGTTGGAATATTAAGATATATATAGTGTCAACATCAAAAGAGTTTTGGAATCTTATGCATCACATGGATTGAAGATTCTCAGTATCTTCTCAAATTCTTGTCAATAGCTTTCCATTTTCATATATTTTCGTTGTTTCAATTTGTTGGATTTATTTTAATTTAATATGAGATTTAAAAAAATAAAAATAACTTTTAAATTTTATAATTTTAAATTAAAGATATATTAAATATATGAAAATTCTCTTTAATCTTGTAATCTTACACATGTCATGTGGGAAGTTTGAATTAGAGAATTGCTAAAAAGAAAAATAATCATTCTTTCTTAAATGGAATTTTTTTAAAAAGTAAGCCAAACAAATTGATACCGAGGGGTAACTTGTTGGACCAACAAAGCTACCCAAAATATATGGTGGTTAATATCGAAAATGGTCTCTTTACTCTATAAAAACAGAGGTAAGATCTGTGTATATTATCTTTTTCAAATTTCACTTGTGGTAATATATTGAATATATTTTTTTAAAATATTAAATTTGTTTTCTCTGTCTCAATTTATATGACACATTCTCTTTTTTAGTCAATCATAAAAAGAATAAATACATTTTTTTATTTAACAAATATTTAATAACACTATCAATATTTTATTCATGTTGGGTTTCACTTATTTGGTAAAAAAAAGTCAATAAAGGTATACTTTTTATTTAAAAAATTATTTATTTTAAAGGTAGTTTTGAAACATTATAATTTTTTTTTTCATATTTCTTAAATTTCGTGCTCAATCAATTGGGACGAAGGGAGTACTATATGCAAAGCGCGAGTCACCTTCTCCTAAGCTTCGTCAGACGGCACGATATTTTCATTCAAATATATATATAGGTCGACTAAACTTGTGATGGTTCTTAAAGATCCAATATGACCACTCAATAATATAGTAAAATTATTATTTATTTATTAATTAAATTAATACTGAACAAATAAAAATGGACGAGGGATTAATAATTACTACTCGTACTTGATTAGGATGCTTTTTCGCCGTTCCGTGTTGTGTTGTCTCTTTTCTCCTACTTCCTTATCCTATATGTCTCTTTGACATTTGGCTAAAAAATAAAAAAAGATGATAGTACTATTTGAATTGAAATAAAAAAAGGTACTTGGAACAGCTCTAAAGAACACTATTTCTATTTTTAGCAATAAAACATCCGAAAATTATATTAAATCTCTTTATTTATTTTTTAAACTCATTAAATTAAGATAAATAAACTAAAATAAAAAAGTTTAAAAGACAGATGTTATACATACCTTTGTTTAAATAATTTCAAGATTTTTTTAATCTCTCTCGTTCTTGGAATCTGCTGTTGTTTTGTACAGTAATCTCAGCTCTTTCTTCACACAAGAATTCAAATCTAGTTATTGGTTTATTTGGGAACCTTCCACCATTTTTCCCAGTTCATTTTTCTCTTCTTAGCCATATATGATTACTTTTTTGTAGGTATATACATATCTTGATTTGATTTTTCCACCTCTTTTGCTCTCTGGATGGCTCGAACTCACAACCTTCGGGTCGGAAGTGAGGGGTGCTTGTCATCCAAGCAACTCCCACTTGTCGACGTGTTGGAAGTGACGGGTGCTTACCGTCCGAGCAACTCCCTCTTGTCGATTTGAATCTGTCCATTGATTTGGGTTACTGGTTTTTTTTATGTGAAGTGTGTTTTTGTTGATTGGTACAATTTCTTGAAATTTTGGTGGACAGATATTCCAGAGTTTGATTGACAGCTGAAAAAGCTTTCTGTTTGCTCATAAAGTTTGGCTTTTTCTTGGATACTGTGAAATTCCTCAATCTGGTGCTCAATAACTGGTCCTTTTGCCCCTTTTCGAGACAAATAAAGTAAGTTAGTTGCTAACCAACTGCCTTGAAGTACAATTTTCACCGAGCTAGCAAGCAAGTAGATTCCTTCAATAGGAATCTTGAATATGCTACTGGTATAGTGGTATGTTAAGTGAAAAAGTGGTACTCTTTCTGCCACGATCCACTGAGATTTAGTCTTTGCTGTTGTGATTGGTAAATGTTTGATATTTTGGTGTTGGATCCTCGAGATGCATTTGTGGTAAGAGTATAGGGGAGATTGAACTGGCCTGAGGAGTATTTTGGGGTTTCTCTAACCTTTTAGCCTCGGGAGATTTTTGTTAGTTGGATTGACAATGGAAAATGGTATTGGTTTATGGGCATCTCCGAGGGATCATCAAATGGAGGGTAGTAGGTGTTCATATACAGATGACACATACAATAATGCTATGGAGATTATGAATCTTGATACATATGCTGGTTGGTGCACTAGTCCCCATGGGATAGAGCAAATGATTGCTTCTTATCCAGCATTTTCGCCGATTAATCCGATGTCCATCAATTATGCACCATTTGAACAATTGAATACTGAAACTTTTCCCTGTGAAGGGGAAAATTTGATGTTTCAGCAGAATGATGACCAGTTTCGCTCCGTAGATTCTTGTGAAGAGGCTGATTTGGTTACTGATATTGTTGAGAACTGTATAATCCCAAAATCACCTTGTCAATCACTTGATGAGAGAATGCTCAAGGCATTAGAATTGTTTAAAGAATCATCTGGTGGAGGAATCTTGGCTCAGGTTTGGATTCCAATGAAGAGTGGTGATCAGTACATTTTAAGCACCTATGAACAGCCATTTCTACTTGATCAGGTGTTATCTGGATATCGAGAGGTATCGAGGAAATTCACTTTTGATTTGGAAATGAAACCAGGATCTTGTCCAGGTCTTCCTGGTCGAGTTTTTGCTTCAAGAATACCTGAGTGGACATCAAATGTTTTGTACTACAAGGAGGCTGAGTATTTACGCGTACAATATGCAGTTGAGCATGAAGTCCGTGGATCGATTGCTTTACCGATTCTAGAGGATGATGGACATGATACTCTGTGTTGTGCAGTATTAGAACTAGTCACTGTAAAGGAGAAGCCAAATTTTGATTTGGAAATGAGTCATGTTTGCCAGGCTCTGCAGGTTTCTGCTTATATTCTATTAGTTCCTTTTTTCTCTTTTGTTGCATAAGTACCTTTACCACTGAGAAATAATTTTATTTCAGTGTATTGAAGATACTAGTAGTCGTAGTATTCTCTTGTAGTTTCTTGTCCTTCGATTTTTATTACTATCCACTATAGTCTTTTGCCATGATTTCTTCGGTTTTGTTATTATTATTTTCTTCGATCTGCTTTGATATGCTTTCCCTTGAGCCGAGGGTCTATCGGAAACAACCTCTCTACCTCCCAAGGTAGGGGTAAGGTCTGCATTCACTCTACTCTCCCCAGACCCAACTTGTGGAATTACACCGGGTATGTTGTTGTTGCTATTGTATTGAGGATAAAAATAGATGACCAAAAGAATCATAATACCTGCCTTAGAATATTTTTGGAACCTGTTTAAGGCTTGATGAACAGGCTAATAGTCTTTGCTTCAAGTGTTACTTCTGACTACTAGGCTTTTGCTATTCTTCTTCTTTTTTGTTTCTCCTTTTTCTGGGGTGTGTCGGTCTTAATACGTATCGATGGATGAATTTAGATCGAACAGTATTGCATTTAAGTGCCTTTGATTGGATATCTAGAATTTTGAAAAGAACTGAAAATATAATTTTGCATCAATTGATTGTTCTAATTATGTCATTCGATGTAGTATAAGACTAAACATCACAATGGAAATGGAATGTTTCTGTGTGCTTTTTTCTTTTCTTTTTTTCCCCTTGTTTGTGGTTTGTCCTTTTGAGCATCTCTTAATCTGTTTTAATTTATCGTCAAGAAAAGATGGTTTAAGTTTACTGTATGGTCGTTTGCAGGCAGTAAACTTGAGGAGCACAACACCTACTCGATTTTCTTCCCAGGTAATACTCAATATCTTAATCCCATCTGTGATCTATGCGTTGTTTCTGGCCATTTGATTGTCTTGATATAGTCATATAGTATTCGAGTCTAATATCCTGTTGTCTTGTTTGCTTCCGTGCAGAGTCTCTCCAAGAATCAAAGAGCTGCTTTAGCTGAGATAAAAGATGTTCTGCGAGCAGTTTGCCATGCTCATAGACTGCCTCTTGCTTTGACATGGATTCCCCGTAGTTATAGAGGAGGTGGCGATGAAATCATAAGAGAGCATGCTAGAGAAAGTATCGCGAGCTTAGATGAAAAAAGTGTATTGTGTGTTGAGAATACAGCTTGTTATGTGAGTGACAAGGAGATGCAAGGATTTCTTCATGCATGTATGGGACATGATCTCGAGGAAGGACAAGGTATTGTTGGGAAATCCCTCCAATCCAACCACCCCTTCTTCTACCCCGATGTGAAAGAGTACCATATAAGTGAGTATCCACTTGTTCATCATGCACGGAAGTTTGGTCTAAATGCTGCAGTGGCTATCAGATTACGTAGTATATTCACTGGTGATGATGATTACGTATTAGAGTTCTTTCTTCCTGTCGATATGGAGGGAAGCACCGAACAACAGCTTCTCTTAAATAACCTCTCGCGTACCATGCAGAGAATTTGCAGAAGTCTGAGGACACTATCAGATGCAGAAATAGTTGGACAAGGGGGTGAGAAGTGTGGGTTACAGAGTGAATCTGTTATGAATTTACCACCAATTGACTTGTCAAGGAGGACTTCTCAGCAATCATTATTAGACAGCAATTTGAGTAAAGCTCCTATAGATGTATGTGATTCAGAGAGAGCTGGAGTAGAAGCTAATAGTTCTCGCGAACAGGTATATCACTCAACTTGCCTTCCTTCTGTTTTCTAGTCTATGCTCCCCTAGCTTATTTTGGCAGAGCAGGTAATCTTGGTTTACGTTGTTTAAAGTGGTCTACCAGAGTGAACTTGATTGTTCTACGTTTACACCGTGCTTGAGTATCCTGTTTACTTTCTCCCTTTTTACATGTTCTTGAACAATTGTCTTGCGCTCTTGATAATTGTGTTTCACTAACTCTTAGTTTATGTTCTCCTAGACAAGTTATGTTCCTTCTGTGTGTTCTTAAAGTCCGATTTGGTTTGTTAATACTGAAGTTATTGCATTTCATATTGTAGACAACGAGTGTATCAAGAAGACAGACAGAGAAAAAAAGAAGTGCAGCAGAGAAACATGTCAGCTTGAGTGTTCTTCAGCAATACTTCTCTGGGAGCCTCAAGGATGCTGCACAAAGCATTGGTGGTAAGAATATATACTCTCGTCAAGTCTAACATGATTTCGCGTCTCTTACCCACCCATCCAAAGTCTCCTATCACAAGTCAAATGTTCTGTATTTCTTTGCGCCAAGTTCAACTTCTAATTCTATGTATCTGGTAGTAGTGTCTGGAATTTACAATCGCTTAAAAACAAATGGACGACGGAAGAAAAAAATGGTTAACTTGAGTTCTGTTCTTCAGTGATATTTCTTAAAAGAAAAGTGACATTACCAAAGGGTGCAGACTCTACGATTTAAAACAAGTAGTACAAATAGAACTGTTTGAAGTTGAAAGCACAAAATTACATGATCTTATAAAAGATGGTCATAACGTCTGTTTGTTATGTGTTGTTGTAGTGTGTCCAACTACATTGAAAAGGATATGTCGGCAATATGGCATCTCAAGATGGCCATCCCGGAAGATAAGCAAAGTGAATCGTTCTTTAGTAAAGATACGGACAGTGCTTAAATCAGTCCAAGGGATAGAAGGAGGATTGAAGTTTGATACAGTCACTGGAGGTCTAGTTGCAGCAAGCTCTATCCTTCAAGATTTTGACTCTCAGAAAACTACCCTCTTTCCCTGCAAAGATGTCTCGATAAAAGATCCTGAATCCCGTTTGCAGGATGCTGTGTCTATGCTCCAAACTTCGTGCATTGACAACCACGACTCTGTGGTGAAAATGGAAGAGGACTTGAATGTGGATGAAAACCAACTAGCAGAGTCAAACCATTTGAGTCCTAGCTCTTTCAGGGTTGGTGATAAACCAAATAGTTCATTGTCTGGAGTTTGTAATGGTTCCGAATTGGCTGCATTAGACGGAAGGTCATCCTTGCCCGCAAATCCAGACACGATGCCATGGACCAGTTCTGGAAATGTGTCACTGGATTCTTTCCATACAAAAGAAGGATGGAGGAGGTGTGGTTTGAACACAAGCAATTTAAAGTTGGACAATTCTGGCTGCCATTTCATCAGTCGATGCCCAGATTCAATGGCTAATAAGAAAACAAAAGGAAGTACCGAAATGGATGGAGATGATGGTGTTACAGAACATAACAAGGCGAGTTCTTCAGGCATGACAGATTCGTCAAATACGTCCCGTTCAACGATGAATGGAAGTTCGTCAAGCTCCCGCAGTTTTGGTGAGCAAAAGCATACCAAAGTTGAGGATGGTGGCTCACAAATTACCGTAAAAGCTACTTACAAGGAAGATAAAATCCGATTTAAATTTGACCCTTCAGCAGGGTGCTTCCAACTCTATGAAGAGGTTGCAAAGAGGTTCAAACTGCAGACAGGGACATTCCAGCTCCAATATCTTGATGATGAAGAGGAATGGGTGATGTTGGTAAATGATGCAGACTTGAACGAGTGTTTGGAAATACTCGACATTCTTGGCACCCGTAATGTAAAATTTCTCGTTCAAGATGTGTCATGCACTGTAGGTAGCTCAGGCAGCAGTAATTGCTTTCTGACAAATGGCTCTTAGTTATCCAGCGCAGAAACGCGTCTTGTGTTGTATGGTCTTGGCAAGAATAGGAGCCTTGGAGGATTTCAAGTATACATGGATCACCTGTTGGTTCAGTAGAGCCTTTTGTTCTACCATTCACTTTTATTTAGTGGATATCCATCGACATTCGACGACTATAATGTCATCATCTTTTGGCTGCAAAACTCTTGAGTTGAAACCTACTTCAAGTTCGGTGAAGAGCATGTCATTTGGTAAATGTATACTTGAAATCTGTTACCTATGTACTGTATATGTCAGATGGTAAAAATGTAGTTCATGAAAATGTTGTAAGGTAATGGTGAAAGTAAGTTGTAAAAGTTCTTTCAGAAATACATAAATGTTTGGTCTCGTTTGTAACATTACTGATACCTTGCCTTGATATTGAAATATTCCCACACAGGAACTCATGATCTTGGCAATTCAGAAATGTTAGAAGTCAGTAAAGACAGTGGCGAAACCAAGATTTTCACTAAAAGGGTTCAAAATATGAATAAGTAAACACACCAAGAAGCCGAAGAGGATTCAACACCTACTATATATACATAAAAAATAATTTTAACCATGTATAAACGATGTAATTTTCTGGCTAAGGGGTGAATCCCCTCGATCCTACTTGGCTCCGCCCCTGAGTACGAATATTCCTCTTATATTTTAAAACTTTTTGGCTCTAAGCATCTAGTATCCATATTTCAATGGCCCGACAAATTCGTATTCGCATTTACAAGTACAACTGAGATTATTGAGAGGGAGTAGCAGGCAATGGATACCGTTCTCGCACCCGAACTTATACTTGAAAGGTCAAATTCCTTTGTCAAACTGATCAAGTTGAAGCTTTGGGAAGTGCTCCACACGAAAAGAGACTACTACCCTAGTCCTAGAGCATTGAAAAGAATGCAACTAAAATTTTGTCCGGCATTCTTTTATCAAGTTTCTTGGCAATTCACTTGAAAAAAAAAGGTTATGTGAGTGAAGAAAAAATTCACTTGAAAAATTGGCCGAAAACACACTTTCAAATTTGAAACTCAACTTTAATAAAAAATTCAAAACATCCTAACCCAAGTATTTCCAAAAAAGAAATAGCTTTTCATCTTGTAGAAAATTATGAATGATTATATTCTTGACAATGTTGAGAAATACTAGTAGGAATAACTCTTGTGTGAGCCATTTGTAGCAATTCAATTTAAAATATATTCAGTTTTTAAAAATTATTTATAAGTTAACCAGTTGTTGCAAACTTCATATTGAATTTGCTTATGTGGCTATTTCTTCTTGAATACCTGAAGTTGTTCTTTGCCAAAGCCTAACTTCAAAATTTGAAGATTTGAAAAATCAAAGTTCAAATTTCAGACCTTCGAATATGAAGTTAGACTTTAACGGAGCCTAAGATCTTCATTTTTGACTTCCTTCAAGGTCTGCCCAACTTCATACCTGATTGTCTGATTTTTTCAACTTTAGGGTGTGTTTGGTATGAAGGAAAACAATTTTTGAAAAGTGTTTTTCAATTCTCTTATGTTTGGAAAATGTTATTCAAATAGACTTGTTTCCTCAAATTTAAGAAAATAACTTCCCTTCATAAAATAAGGAAAACATTTTTCAAAACTTTTTTTCAACCTTACCACCCGACTCGCGATCCCGATCGAGAGTCAGGGTCGGGTCCTGAGTTGAGAGTCCGGTCTCAGATCTAGGTCTGGTGTCCTAGTATTTGCCCAAACACCAGAAAATATGTAAGAAAACGACTCATTTTTCAAGAAAACATTTTCATTCGTTACCAAACACACCCTAAGTCTCACAATTTTAACTTCATCCCCACACTCGTCTAAATAGGAGTGTCCTAGAACGGTGCACTTGGTTGAAATACCAGTCTTCAATTAGTGGTACCAACTGTCTAGCACAACATTAAAGGATAACTTGGTCTTTGATCATGTTAATTGGAGGGTGTGGCAGATGCAAATTAGAGTAGAAGGTTAGGAGGTAAAAATGCATTCACGCTAGTAGATAAGAGTATTGTCCTTATTAGTAATTGTAGTGCTACACTTGTAGTTTCTTGTTCTGAATTTTTTAGTTTTTGTTGATATATGTTATTTCGAGTAGATCGATTGTAGTATTATTTTTGGATAAATATTGTTCTATTGCTATCTGTTGTGTTACGCCCTATTGTCTCTTGTACCTCTATTACATCTTTTTCTAGGCTGTTTTTTGTCTTAAGCCGAGGGTCTATCGGAAACAGCCTCTCTACCTCACCTCTGACGCAGTGAGGTAGTAGTACGAACTGCGTACGCATTACCCTCACCAGACCCCACTTTGTGAGAATACACTTGGTATGGTATGCTGTTGTTGATCATGTTAACTGTCCAGACAGGGACCACACCAATTTTATCAGTTTTTCCCTCTTAGCATATTAAACTGCATAGCAGTTACAGGTGAAAAAGAGAAACAAAAGTAGTATAATTGTTTCCCTGCTTCTCTTTTTCTCAGCAAAATACTATCAAAACAACACGCTTCGCGATGAAAGAACAATTCACACCTCTTCATTCGTTGCTATATTTCTTTTTAATGTAACCTCTTTTCGTCTATGCAAAGGAGGGATGAGTTCTGCAATGCGTTTTTACTTTTCCTCCACCAGCATGGGCAAGTATTAGAAGTACCAACAGAAAAGGTTGCAAGCAATCTGCAGACTATCCTAATATTGCAAAACCATGAATTGACTTACCAAAAAGATAGCAACTATACACGAGGGAAGGATATTCAAATATATATACACGCGATCTGGTCATTCAGTGACTACCTACAGGGCTCAAATTCAAACTGGATCGGCTTTCTGGAAAATCTCTTCAAAACAATATAGAGACAAAAAACAAAAGAATGGGAACAAGGAGATCCACTCCACCACGGTGACAGCCTGCAATCATGGCATTGCTACATACATCAATATATGCCTCAAAACGGGTAATTCGTACAGTAACATGTCACTAAGACCTTAAAGAACAAATATGGCACAACAGTTGCACGTTTGCACCATCCCCCACCCCACCATCCAAAGAAAAAAAAAAGGTAGAAGAACAATGGAGAAGTTTCCAAAATATTTCATGAAAAAAGACAGCTTTATATGCAGCTGCACATAGTTTATATCCATAAGTAAAACAGAAACCTACTTCACTGTCTCATTTGATAAGACGCAATAGTCGTCCAATTAGGGGTGGGCGTTCGGTTCGTTATTTCCAAAGTTCGCGTAATCTATAATTAAAAGTAGATATCAAATACCTGGTATATATTTGAACTCTTTTTTTGTTTGTTTTTAAATAGTCGTATTCTACAAAACAACACTAAATACATTCAATAACCATTGGATTAATCCTTTCAGGTTGTTGCCCAACTATCCCGCTTCTTCTATGCTTTATATTAAGTATAGTATGTATTATCTATCTAAGGGGAATCCATTTTGGATTACGATGTTATGTAATCACTTTATTAGCAATCTTAATCTTCGATTTAGACTATATTCCTTTGGTTGTGTTACTTTTTCAGCAGGTCGTCTACTATGGACTCTCTATCTTTGGATAAAGAACAATCCATCCCACCAAAGAAGGTAATTTATACATTATATTCCTACTGAATATTCAATTATTATTAATTTATAAAGATTTCTATTTAACGAACCTACAAAAATGGTTGTCCTTTGCAATGAATTTCTCTATATATCAGCAAGTGAGAAGTTATAAAACAGTGCAATCACCAACTAATTCCATAAATTCTCTTCGGAAGCAATGCCCTTTTCACTGAACTAGACCAAACATCATAGCCAACAAAAGAGAAATCAAGAAAATATTCCCAACTGCAAAGAGTGGTATCTTTCAGTACAATTCCTTCAACAAAAAAGTGAGTGATGTTTAAAACTTAGCAGAAAGTACCCAAGGCAAGTTGCGACTAGAAATCTCTTGCGGCTTGCGCTATATGTCATATCTAAAGAGAACGTAAGGTGTGTCATACAATTAAACCAAGTAAAAAAAAAACATTTTGCATTAAATATAAAAATAGAACACAAAATCATACCAAGTTCAAGTTGCATAAGGTCGTCAAAATCTTCTTCAACATTTACGGGAAGAGGTTCACTTCGATACCCGATCTTGAAGACAAACAAGAGCTTGCACCAATTTCGGAGTCAATGAACTCCTAAATGAATCAAGAATACGGCCCCCGGTGCTAAATGCACATTCCGATGTCACACTAGAAATCGGAATTGCCAACACATCGCGAGCCATATCGGAAAGAATTTTACACCTAGGAGCATCAACTTTCCACCATAACAAGAAAAATCATCACTATCGGGCTATTATTCATCACTAAGATACTTTTCCAACTCTGACTTATCACTTTAACATGTAATATCTTGTTTTTTCCTCTTCATTTCAAGCTTATTTCTCAGTTTTGTGCTAATGTTAGAGCTAAATGTATCATTTGATGAATTAGAGAAAGAAGATGCATTATGAAAATCTTTTAGATACTCTTCAAACATAGATTTCATTTAAGTCATCATTTCCTCTTTTATTTTCGTCCCCTTTTATATCCTCAAGTGCGCTACCAACATACTCAAGATTGTTACGAGGATCTAAGTTAGAATAAAAAGCATCTTATTCATTTTTCAAGAGCACCCCAATACTTGACAAACCAGGATCATTAACTTCCTTACATTCTTTTAAATGACCGTGAAAGCTCAACTATGTCATCAAAGTAAACATTAGAAGTGAACCCGAAACCTTCACGGTTAGATCATGAGGGTGTTTGGATTGACTTTTTAAAAGTAGCTTATAAGCTAAAAGCCATAAGTTGGGAATACCCAACTTTTAGCTTATTTTTGTACTTTTTTGGCCTAAAAGTAAGTGCTTTTAAGCACTTTTTATCTTTTCCAAACACTACAAAAAGAATTTAAAATAAGTCAATCCAAACACCCTCCATAAAACTTTGAAGAAATATTACCATGTTTTTCACGTTTTGTCAATCATTACTTTCAAATACACCTGCAACACTTCCAGTTCACAAACATTAATAGCAACATAAGTTGACAATCCACAAGATCATACCTATCAAATGCAGTCTTAAAATGTTATGCGGTATCCAACATCAAGTAGGTAAAATTCCAGCTAATAGGAACATCCAAACCTAATGACTTCTTACATTTTGCGTTTTTGAGTTCACAACATCCATTAAATTTTCTAAGCCTTGCGAGAGATAGTCCAAATACTTCATTATTTGCCTAACAGTTTGATTGATGCACCAACTTTTTTCATGCCATCTTCCACAGTAAGATTGAAAATGTGAGTCATACATCTCAGGTTAAGATGGTCACCACATTTCCTGTAACTCTCATTTGAAGAAGCATTATCTTCGGTTATAGTGAAGATCTTCTTAAAATTCCAATCAAGCAAACACCTACTAATAGAACGGGGCATTTCATCACCTTATGACCAGAGACAACGTGAAAGTATAAAATTCGCTTATGCAAGACTCAATCTCTATCAATAAAAGGCACCGACAAACACATAGAATTTATCATTTGTAGTACCGTATATGTGTTTGACAATGCACTTTATTGAGAGAGATTGGGTCTTGCATAAACAAATTTTAAACTTCCATATTGTCTCTAACAACAAGGGTGATGAAATGGCCCGTTCTATTAGTAAATGTTTGTTTGATCGTAATTTAGAGATCTTCACTATAATTGTAGATAATGCTTCTTCAAATGATGTCATGGTAGAAAAGTTACACAAACAATTGGTTAATTGAGAATCTAACATGAAATGAGGTAATTATTCTCAATCTTATTATGCAAGATGACATGAAAGAAGTTGGTGTATCTATCAAACGTGCTAGGCAAATGGTAAAGTATATTAGACTAGCTCCCGCAAGGCTTAGAAAATTTAATGAATGTTATGAACTCAAAAATATAGAATATCCAAGTCATTATGTAGGGATGTTACTACTAGGTGGAATTCTACCTACTTGATGTTAGATACAACACAATAATTTGAGACTGCATTTGATAGGTATGATTTTATGGATAGTGGATTGTCAACTTATCTTGCTACTAATGTTTGTAAAGATGGAACTATTGCAGGTGAACTTGAAAGTACTGATTGGCAAAATGTGAGAAGCATGGTAATATTTATTCAAAGGTTTTATGACCTAACTATGAAGGTTTCGGATTCACTCTATGCCACTTCTAATGTTCACTTTGAAGACATAATTGAGCTTCATGATCATCTAAAAGAATGTAAGGAAGTTAATGATCCTACTATGGCATGGCAAAAAAGTTTGTCTAGTATTGAGGTGCTCCTGAAAAAAAGAATAAGATGTTTTTTGTTGCCTCCCTCTTGGATCCTCGCAACCACCTTGAGTATGTTGGCAGCCCACTTGAGGATATGCAAGGAGAGGAAATAAAAGATAAAGTGATGACTTATATGAAATTTAAGTTTGAAGATTATCTAAAAAAAAAATCATAATGCATCTCGACATACATTTTTTCTCTAATTCAATCTAGCTCTAACATTAGCACAAAATCAACAAAAGAGGTAAAGTTCCTATTGATGAACAAGAACTCGATATTGATGATTTTGATATGTTGTATGGTGGAAAGTTAATGCTCTTAGAGATAAAGTTCTTTCCAATATAGCTCGTGATGTGTTGGAAATTCTGATTTCTAGTGTGGCCTCAGAATGTGCATTTAGCATGGGTGCCGTATTTTTGATTCATTTTGGAATTAAGAGTTCATTGACTCCGAAATTGATACAAGCTCTTGTTTGTCTTCAAGATTGATATCGAAGTGTGCCTGTTCTCGTAAATGTTGGGAAAAAAATTGACGACCTTATGCAACTTGAACTTGATATGATTTTGCGTTTTGTTTCTATTTAGTGCAAAATAAAATATTTTTTTACTTATTTTAATTGTATGACACCTTAAATTTTCTTTACATATGACAGATAGCGCAAGAGATCCCCTCATTCTTGATTTCTAGTCGCAAGTTGCCTCGGGCACTTTCTGGCTTCCTGCTATGTTTTAAACACCATTCACTCTATTGTAGGAATTGTAATTCTATTGTAGGAATTGTAATTATACTGAAAGATTCCACTCTTTGTAGGTTGAAGCATTAGTTGCGAAGATTACTTGATTTTTTTTGTTAGCTGGTGTTTGGTCTAGTACAGAGCTTGAAGTTCCATTAAAACTGAAAAGGACATTGCTTCTGAAGAGAACTTAGGGATTAGTTGGTGACTGCATTGTTTCATTATGAAGAGAACTTTTCAATTGGTGATCAATTGTTTTAAACTTTTAAAATTATTTTGGTTGTAATTAACATAATTTCTTGTTTAAGACTAAATGTTGATGAAGTAAAACCATAACATATGGTATGTTTTGGAATTGAATGACTGGTTTAGACTTTTAGTTGCTTCAGACCACTTTAAACTTGTTAGTTGTTGGCTCTTGGAAATTTGTGAAAATGTTGCATGCATTTCATAATATCAATGGTCTTTCTTTTTTATCCTGAATAGGAGAACTCTTATGTGGATATATGCAGAAATAGTTCCTTTCCGAACTACTGAAGAGATAATATAATTATGTGGACAGGCTGCTAATATGAATTATATTTATTACTCTTACCTAACATGAGCTTTGATACACATACCGATAGTATCCAAGACAAAAAAGTTTGATATGTTATTTTTTCAGGATATGCATAGTGTCAGCTATCGATCGCAGTTGATTTTTTTTCTTTATATTCATGTTTTTGACTTGTTTGATTATCTTTAATTAACATAAAAACAACAAAGTAAATAACAAAGAGGATGAGACTTGGAAAGTGTTTTCCAAAGGTTATCGAAGATACTTAGTGTCTTTTGGCAGTATACAATTATTTAAAGCAAACAAAAAAAGAGTTCAAATATATAGAATTCTGCCTAGTTAAGGTAACTCCCGAATTACCGTATCCGAATTTACCATACCGAACCGAACTTTGAAAGTTTGGTATTTGATATCAACTTCCAATCGCCGGTTACCGAATTATCGAAACCGAACATTGGAAAATACGAATGCCTACCCCTGATGATAACTGCAATTCTAGCTTGAGCAGGAAAGCAAATAATATTACCTACTAGGATGACCTTTGCAAATAAATGGCATCACAGGAATAAGCAAAACAAGGTTGGAAATAAAAGATACTCACTATAATTTCCCAATATCTCTGATGTTGGTAGCGCAGGCAATGACATCTCTGCAAATTGAAGCAATTCATCAAGACATTTAGTTAATGAAAACAAAGATGATTTATAGTAGAGCTATATGTCAAAAGTAGCTCCATTTTGACAGAATCAGAATTAATGTAAGTTCAGTCAAATTACCAGGAGCACAAAGAGACAAGGATGTGGCTGTCGATGATGAAGGCCATGGAGCAGCAATATTGTCATTTAAGTCGCACGTAAAGCTGAAACCTGTTATGTTGTCATACACCAGATCTGCTGGATAACTTCGAAGCAAGCACCCTGCTGTTTAATTTGAATTACTTAATCAGTACAACCTAAGCCAAGAAAACCTAAAACGCGTTCCACACCAAATATTGTAACATGCAGTTGAATTTAGTTTTGCAGCCAAACACAGTGATGATTCAGTTTGCTCACTAACAACTGCAGCTGTAAGCATAAAATTCCAGTTATCCCTAACCTAGTGGATAACCTTTCAAGTGATCACTTCTCATGAGTAGAACGTATGCATATTCTGGAAGACTGAAGTAGGATTAACCCAATAATTCAACATACTTATTGACGAGGAAGTAGCTGACTGATTTATAAGGCGAATCAAGGAGTATCGGGAGTGTATCTGTGTGGAGGAGCATGGGCTTGGCTCACATGCAATCGTGCTTTTCTTCCTATACTATGTATAGCAACACTATATTGCTTTAAAACTACTTAAAAAATATATGAGTGCACCCAAACTCAAAGAGTTTTATGATGCAAAGATTATTGGGTGCCGCTCTACAAGTGAAGTTGGGGTCTAACTCTCACATTTTTCTTGTTATTTTTTTTCCTTTCTTTTTCTGGAATTGAGCTGGGATTCAGATCTCCACCTTTGTGGGCATGTCTGGTGTCCCCCCTCATGTTTTAATTAAGTACTTTTCTTTTCTTTTCCTTTATTTGATTTATCCTTTCAAAGTACCCACGCAGTAAAATCTTATATAATTAAACCATGTGTATATTAAAACTAGTATTACTGTAGAAGTAGAGGATGTATCATATAGTCAACGGGTTCAACTAATTCCAACATTTTTGACACAGGGTATAGGTATTTATGTTAAAAATCACTAAACTTGCAAAAAGAATAAATGAAAATAGAATTTCAAAAGTGTAACGGATTCAAGGTTGAACACGGCAAATATAAATTTAATCCACCTCTCGGTAATAGTGCACCCATCATCTTGAAATCCTGAATTCACCCCCGCTTATGATGACCACTAAGGTAGTTGTAGGGAACCTATTCTAAAGTACCATGAGACTTGTACGATACAATAGAGCAATTATTCATATTCTCATCACTAAGGTGTGAGAGTACAGATTCAGTTTAACGAGAAAATGGGAAAAAAGACTTGGAGGGTGTTTGGATTGGCTTATTTTTAAGTGTTTTTGGCTTTTAAGCACTTTTTTATTTTTGGAGGTGTTTGGCAAAGACAAGAAGTACATTTAAGCACTTAACTTTTGGCTTAAAAAGCACAAAAAAAAAAAGAAGCTAAAAGTCAAAAGTTGATTGCTACCTACTTTTGGCTTTTAGCTTTTACCTTAAAAGTCACTTAAAAAAAGTCAATCCAAACACCCTCTTACAGTCCAACGGTACTAAATGTATTCTAATGTGAGAGAAAAAACCGCTACAGGGCTGTGGGAAGAGAAAATAACTACAGTGGGCATGACAAACAGGAGAATAAAAGTTCTATTATAACATTAAGGCAAATGGAAAAGGGGAGTCCTGCAACAGTAACAAAACTGCCATTTCTCAATTCAAATCTAAAAGTTCCATGTTCTTTAGGAGCTATGTATTGGTTGTAACCACAGCAATGTATGATAGCATAACCAGTTCAGAGTTTCTGGGGGCCATAACAACTTATTTTCCAAATATCTATGTATAAAAATTTATTAAATTGAATATTTTATGCTAAACGGGGAAAAAACAAACAATATTTCTTGACCGCAAATCAGAGACGAAAAAACTACAAAATGACAGAAAATAAGTACCTTCTTGCCCATATGCTGCTCCATTGCAAACAGACGCCAATCACAAAGAAAGCAAACATCAGATAAAAACAACAGAAATCAACGAGATTTAAAAACAAAATTAAAAAACGAAGAATCACCCTGGAGACTGAAGTCTTTCAGGTCAACATCACAAAGCTCGTAAACATTTGTCATGACCCCAGCCTTCTGTAACATAAAACCAAATGACACCGCACATATAATTGCTTGTCGATTTGTAATCAACATCTGCTTCTGTATCCCAGCAATATAGGCATTTAATGAGCTACAACATGAAGGACTTGGAGCGGCTAAGTTTCTGCACGCATTGATCACTTCTAATGGCTGCTTGAATTCCAGGGGACACACTGCAACCCAGATGACAACTGCTTAAAACTATGCCCATAATCACAACTGATATATGCTAGAAGGTATGGTACAACTCCACTGGTGTGAGCCAACCCTAACTAGTTCTGGTCCGGGGCATTTTTGTTATTGTTGTTGTAGAAGGTATGGTACACAGGTACAACTAGCTTTAAAAAAACATCCAAGTTAACACACTATATAAACGGGGACAATGTTGCTAACTGATTATCCTTCTCATTTGGCGTAAAAAAGACATGAAAATATCCAACCAGTGGATGACTTCTTACATGTTATATCTAATATCAAGCATAATACCATTTTAACTGGACTGCATACGACTCTAATCCATCAAAGGTGACCACTTCTTTATTTCAAATTACTTGTGCTTAATTCTTAGGAACTACCTCGATGATTGATTCTTAGGAGCTGCCTCGATGATTTTTCAAGCTGAGAGTCTATAGGAAACAACCTCTCTATCTCTACGAGGTAGAGGTAAGGTCTGCGTACACTCTACCCTCACCAGACCCCACTTGTGGAATTACATTGGGTATGTTGTTGTTGTTGTACCTCGATGATTTCTTATAGAGGACAAACGTCTGGCAAAATAGGACCAACTTTTGGAAAATAGAAAGATAAAAATCCAAAACAAAGTGAAGTTCCAAAAAGACTAGGAAATATATCTCCTAACTTATGAATCTCAGACTTCAGCAATTTAAGGATGTGCCATTTTCTTTTCTTTTGGGCTGAGGGGGGATTAAGTTTGAACGGATGGCATATCTCCATGGAGTAGATGAAACTTGGAATCCAAGTGCAGAAAGAAACACTATTTTTTTTCAAAAGTTATTACAGGATCAGATTGTAATCAAGAGCCTTTTGCAAGCCTCTATAATAAAAGCCATAAGAATTAAGAAGCACAAGTATAACGACTTGCCTATATCAGTTGTATAGCTAACCAAAATTAGAATCTTCTAATTCTCCAGATACAAGGAAAGCACCTTTTTTTTATAGTAGAACAGAATTGAGTTTTTTTAATAAGATGTGGTAGAAGCACTTCTACGTTAGTCACCATTAGTCTTTTCTTTCTTTTTTTGGGTTTTGTTTATTTTTATTTACCTTTTTTTTTTTTTGGGGGGGGGAGGGGGGGGGGGTTAATTCAGTCATCTTCATCTCAACGCATTTTGCTAATCTAAGTCCTTGACAGTTAATACGTAAATCTGTATTTGTTTTATCAGCCGTTGCGGTTTTCAAGCCACAATTTCAATTCATATAGGAATTGGGAGAAAGCAATGCTCTAACAAGCCACAAGGAAGATCCCAGATCTTGCTAAGACAAAGATCACTCTTGAACCCTTGACAAGGTCCTAGAGGCTCCTAAAGCAACATCCTAACCGGGATCAGTATGAATATTCATTGCTTCAACTAATACTTAAGACATTATTATTAATATCTAGTATTCATAGGATTTATCAAAACACACTCCAATTTGCTGGTATTGTTGATCACTTGATCTTTCATATTTAGCTCCTCTCTATCCATAAAACAATTCACTTTTGTTTTTCAAAAAGAAAATTTCAAAACAGCATCTGGTTATACATTGGAATACTACTATGAAAGATGGAAGATTTGATCCCAAAACACTAGGTGATTCCTTTCTGTATGTCCCAGCCTTGGTGGACAGAGTTATCCGGTACCTGAGTACCTGCTTTGGTGGGTCGTACCAAGCACCCTATAGAGTTAGTCGAGGTGCACGTAAGCTAAGCCTGGACAACCTGAAGATTGTATCCTCAATGACAAAATACAAGGTCAAAATTAAAATCAGCTGACTTGTTTACTAAAGCATTTCCACAAACAAAAACGGAAGGCAATTCACATTATTCTTTGGTAGGTTATAACATGTAAGATGATACCACAAATTAAGAATTTCTTGGAAAAAAAAGAAAGTTATTCATAAACATTAACCATGTGGTTAATTCATGCATAAACACAAAGCTTAGAGCCCGTTTGGCTAAGCTGAATTCAAGGGCCTGTTTGGACATGTGTTTTTTTCTTTTTTCAAAAAAAATTCAAAACTTTTTGGTTATGCATTGGAATGATTTTTCAGTTAGTTTCTTTTAAGATGAGTTTTTCAAATTTGACGTGAAAAAAAATCCTCAGAAACTTTCAACTTTTTCAAACAAAATGCATGTCCAAACACAATTTCAACTTTCAAATACCATTTTTCAATTTCAACTAAAAAAAAAAAAAAAACAAGTTTTAACCAAGTCTATGTCCAAACGCCTACTAAGTAGCTTTAAGTACCAAGCGCTAAAAACACTTTTTAAGTGTTGTAGCTGAATTTACGAATAACTAATTACATGTTTGGATAGAAGTGCTGGAGCTGAAAATAAGCCGCTACTGTGTTTGTTAAAAAAGTGTTGATAAGCACCTTTTTCTGTTATGATGACCAAAATGCCCTTAATATTGTTAACGCTGAAAAAAGCTTATTATATCAACATTTTATTACATTGATCCAAATACAAATCAACTTATGTAACAATTCCTTTAAGTTATAAACTAATTAAGATTATCTTTAATAAATATATTTTTTAATGATGAATAATAAGTAACAATTTGACATAGGTTTATGTAATAACCCAAACTTTTAATGAAGGGTTAATTGGTAATTTTAACCAATAGAAAATAAAATAAATAAGGAGAATTAAAAAGGGAGTGGGCCCAAGCCCATTCTCTCATTGTGTTAATATCACGCTTCTGATGGAATAGAATATTAGGGTATTTTCCTTGTCAAAAAAAAATAAAAAATATTAAGGTATTTTGATTCCTTAAATTTTTGGGAAGAAAGAAGCAATCTTTGAGAAATATTGGAGAGTTCATAGACTGCGTGAGGGAGCACACAGTAGAAATTTCATAGTCCAGGTATTGAAATTATTGTCTTTAGCATATATTTTAAGTATTCTTCTTTGGTTATTAAGTAGAGAACCATCAAATCATAAAGAGGTTGAGTAGGTGTTGGCTAAGGAATCCTTTTAGCCACTGTTACGAAAGAGTAGCTTAAGATATTGGCATCAATTATTATTTACAATAGGATATATATGTATTTCATGGGATTTGTAGCAAGTAATTTGCATCTCTACCTTTATAATGTTTAAGCTAAGATTGAAGGCTAAACTGATTTGGAAATAATTAGTGATTAGTAGAATTGTACATAAAACAGGGGATTGCGACTATGGAAAAGGATCCATTGATTCTACTGTACGGCTGAAAACTTCTACCACTTCTAATTAGAGAACTAAATGATTACTTATTGGTTGGAAAATAATGAGAGTGTAGCTAATGACGGAAATAGTTACTCAATGGTATAGCAATCATTATGAACATTGGGACCAAAGGTTACCGTGGTGATTAATGAGAACTTTTAGAATTATAAAGTTTAAGCATTGTTGACTTTGAAGAATAGATTCATCATATTGTTTGCTGCAGTACAGTGTATAGGATTCGTCATATTACAGATATCATTCAAGGTTATTAACTCTCAGTTTGACTATATTTTGGAAATACAGTGTATATATAGTGAATGGATGATTCACTAATTAAATTTAGACAGCTTGATTAAGATGTTTTTCTACCTTTAGCTCATGACTTAAGGTGTGAAATATTAAGTTTAGCTCTAAAGCTGGAAAGTTCGGAATATTGAGACTTGACCCCGACTAGTATAATTGATATCGTTAATTAATATTCTTGCATAGATTGAGGTCATTGGAGGTTGTTTGGTTGTTGTTCTATCCGTCGCAAGGTTGGGGAACTTTTCATTAGCAAGGTAAGTAAGACTTTAAGCTTTGAGTGCTTGCTTTTCAAATTTATTTCAAGAAATACGTTTTGTCTGCCTGGTCCATGTGTTGGAACGAGCGTGTGCTTGGTAGAATCCGTGGTCTTTGAGGCTAGGCGCATATATTTTATTTTCAAGTATACTAAGATCCCTTGTAAATTGTTTTTAGAGAAAATGCATAAAGACCTCCCTAAAGTTGGCCGACATTTGGAAGTAGACACTTAAACTTTACGGGGGTCCTATTACCCCCCTAAATAATTTTGAATTGATATTATTACATCATTTTTTGATTAGCCCCAATTTTTAAGAGTGTGTTTTAATCACGCACCAATTATTACTTGACACGTGTTAAATTATACTTTTTTTTTCGTTTTTGATATTTCTGTTACCTTTTCTTTTTTCTTTTTCTTCCTCACTTTTTAACTTTTTTTTCTTTTTCTATTTGACTTTCACATTAAATGATTTCTCTATTCCACAATCCAATCCCAACCCAACCTCCAGGCCTCATCCTGCTTCTTCTTCTTCAGCTTACCCCCTTCCCCCATATTCTTTCTTCTTCTTCTTCAGCCACTAAATTTTTGCTATATCATTTCTTAGATTTTATAGAGTTATTGATGGTAAAAGTTAATTTCTTTTTCTTGAGATAAAATCAAAAATTGGAAACATCATCAATTAATGTATCTTTTTTTTTATATAACTTCAACAAAATTCAAAATGAAAACTTTGAAAAGAATCAATAAATTTTTCAAAAAAAAAATAAAATTAAATGATGCCTCCTAATCATTTATAAATCGAACGAATTCAATAAAATTATTTGTAATGAGAAAATTTTCAAATAGAATTTTAAAATTGAAAAGAATCAAAGTAATAATAGTAAAAAGTGGGTGGGTGTGGGGGGAGTTGTGCAGATATGGTGGCATTGGATTTGGAAGTGGGTGTATGTGTGGGGTGGAGCCATGGAGAGTTTAAGAGACGAAGAAGAAAGAAAAGAAAACGAAAAAGAAAAAATAATTAAATAATATTTAAAAAATAGGAAAATACGTTTTATAAAAGAAACTTATAAAAATAAAATTATAATTATTTTTTTTGTTCCTCACGCTCTTTAAGAGAGTGAATAACTCTCTTACTAGTTGGCCAAAAAAGAATGTAATTATATCAGTTCAAAATTGTTTAGGGGGTAATAGAACCCCCATAAAGTTTAAGTGTCTACTTCCAAATGTCGACCAACTTTAGGGGGATCTTTATGCATTTTCTCTTGTTTTTATGATGTGATATAGCTGTGTACGAAGAGGTAGGGGCATTGTGTATGCTTCCTGATTTTTCCGAGGCATTGTGTATGCTTCCCTGGGCATTGTGTAAGGTTCTTTATTTGACTTGGGACATTGTGTATGCTTCCCCAAGCATTGTGTATGCTTCCCCAAGCATTGTGTATGCTCCTTGATAGATTTTGCGCAGTGTGTATGCAGCCGGGGGGCTTGTGGTGTTGATTCATTGCTTTAATTGCTATTCATGACAAGTCCTTAGTGTAAATTGTTTTGAGATATATGTTTCTGGATAAACGATTGGTAGGAACTTTTAGCTATTCTATTATGATATAATTCATGTGCATGATTTTTGTGCTCGTGGTATGGTTGTATTTTCTAACACTTGTTCCAGGAGTATCTAAAGTGGCGAGTCGAGGATCTTACTGGGTTATATTTATATATAGCTCACTCCTAACATGCATGTCCATGCAGATACTATTGGGGTGGACGAGGCTAGTGGCTGAAGAGTTGGTTGAGTAGATTCTATTGCTGAGGTGAGCCGCCGCATTGTTCGTGGAGGCCGCTATTTCAGCTTTCCTAATTTAAAGTCATTTATTTCTTTTCCTTGGGTTTGCATGCCCGACAGTTAAACTCGTGTTACTCTTTTAGATACTCCATAGTCTTATTGTGGGATTTGCGCTAGAGAACTAGTTTTTGAGTGATTTTTGAATTAATAGATTGATTATGAATTTCGTTGGATCATTATTCTACGTTTATTGATTATCATTGATGTGTGTAGACTTGCACGAGATTGCTCTCAGTGCTTATATAATTGAGTGAGCGAATAGATATAATTAAGTGAGTGAATGGATATTTGGTTCGCCCGGCAGGTGGTGTTAGCGGGTGTCAATCACGTCTAGGGGGTATTTTGGGACGTGACAGTTTACAAGAGAAAAATTTACTTCAATAGTTGTTTCTAGACTACATATAAGAATTTAATATGAAAAACTTAAGAGTCGGCTAGAATAGTTTATAGATAAAACTCGGCAAACTAGTCATTTTTTTCTTTTTCAAAAAAAGAAAAGAAAAAGTTCCACGAATTTGATTCTTCTCAACTTTGGAGCTTCGCATTTGAAGTAATTAGGATATTTAAGAAAAAAACGAAACTACATCTAGGAACAATGAACATCATGTTGATACGCGTTTCCGGGAAATGTCCGATCACATATTTCATAGAAGCAAGATATGTTGAGAAGTGTACGACCGACGTTGTTCCTTAGCAATAATAAAATTCAAGTTGTGAGCAACCAATTATGCCCAGCAATTCTCAACTATCAGAGCCTGGTGAATCAAGAGAGGTAGCAATTCAATGGAGATGCTTTTCTAATATCACTTAATTACTTTACCAAAAAAAAAAAGTAATTCAATGGAGATCCAACAAGCTACTGTCAGAGGCTACAACTCAAGAGGCACTAATCAATGGCGGATTTAGCAAGCACCCTCTAACAGTGTTGAGAAGTTCAAAGGAAGCAACTATGGATCGTAGAGCACAAGGATGCAATATTATTTTCTTGGCCAGGAATTATGGATTATTGTTGCTGGCTCAGACACTACACCACCAACTGATGTTGAAGCAGCAAAAAAGTGGAAAGTTAATAGCTGGAAAGGCCATGTATGCTCTCATTGTAACAGTTGAAGATGAGTTCTTACAACGAATTAAAAACACCAAAACACCTAAATAAACTTGGAACACGCTGGCAACGATTTTTACAGAGAAGAATGATGCGAGATTACAAAGACCTGAAACTAAACTTTAGTCGAACATGACAATCAGCCAATACTTCTCAAAAATTACATTCTTATGTGATTAGATACAGAGAATGCAGACACAAGAATGAGAAGAATTAGTGTTCATGGTCTGAGGCCGAAGTATAAAAGCATAGGTGTAGCCATACGCGGGTGGATCACAGAACCAACTTTATCTAAATTGAAAAATCTGTTCGCAGATGAAGAATAATTGGAGAAGCCATTATCAAGTCTTTCTATGAAAGATGAAGATAAGGTGATCTTCAGAAAAAAAAAAAAAAAAAAAAACAAGGCTACAGGAAAAGGATGAAGAGAGAAGCTCACGACAAGGGAGAGACCAGAAGAATCAGCATCAAAGAAGCCAGCAAGCCAACAAACAAGCAAACTTCAACAACAGACAAAGGAAAAAGTGCTACATAAATCCTTGCCTCAAGTATTTTGTATGTCCCTGGCGGAAAAGAGTTGAGGGGTTCACCACAACAATTTTCAGGAACTATAGTATCGAGTCACATAGTAAAAAACAAGAAACATGAGTTCTTTGAGAACATTAAAAACCTCACAAACACGTTCAGGGCTAGATGTGTCAAAAACTAACCTTTATTAACTTTGCAGGAAGACAATAACCGAAATGCAGAACTGGCATCATCAAATCGTAGTTTTCTTGCAATCCATGAATAGACCACTCCTTTACAGTCATTAAGTGTGTCAATTTCACTTGGTACTCCAACTATGTTCTTACCACCAAGAGTCGTCTTTATCCCTGAAATCTGAAGTGCAGCCTCCGAGATTGCAGGCTGGCAAACAGGCCTACAACATTCTTTAAGAGAATCAACTGTGCTACAGGACTCCAACAACTTGCTTGTATTCACTATTTTTTCAAAAGTACCAATGTCCTTCACAGGGCAAGACCCACCAGTTAGATTTGATGACTTCACAGAGCACAGACCAGAAATGGAGCTGTTTGCTCCTTTACTAGCTAATATACTGATGATATCTCTAAAACAATCATCAGCTACCGCACTTTGTAAAACTAAAGTATCAGAACGGTTGCTGTAAAATCCCTGGAATATGTGGAGTAAGCTATTGAACTGTGGACAGCATATAACATTTCCAACTAGCGTTGACAAAGATCGAGTACAATCAGATGCTGTTTTTTCTGTGATGCTTGAAATGACAGAGAAATTTACAGGGCACCTTCCAGTCAAGACAGGGTCATATGTCTTGGGAAAGGAAGGGTACATTGGCGGCAATGATTTCCCCGGGAAAGGATAATGAGGGATGACAGCAGGTGGTATCTCAATTGGTTCAAAGATTCCACTTTTGGGAGGGCTAGCCAGTTCAGATGTGGAAGAAGTTTGGGTTGTCTTATGCGGCACATGTAGAGCCACTACATTCTGATAGCTGGCCAAGCAGATAGCAATTACTAGCAGCTGATGGATCAATGAACCTGCAATCAGATGCAAGTCGCCTTTCAGTGTACACAGACAAGCAAAGGCCTGGATATGATACACATGCACAGGCATAAGCAGGAGTTGGGAATATCAAGTTGCATCTGGGAAGTGGTCATTTCATGGAATTAATCTAAGTAAATACTAGCTTTGAAATTTTGACAGAATATTTAGCATTATAAAGATGTGTCGGGGATTCAAAGAAACCACAAGGCAAAATCAATTACTGCACGGCAGCTTGCTCATCTTCATTTAGAAAAGAATAACATAATCGCCACTACCTGGCAGGAATGAGAATATGCAACCAAAAATATGAGTACATTTACAATAGATGGCACATAGAAAGTCCAAAATTTTCTTCCCAGATCTCTAACAAGATAAAGTCTAGCATACAAGTCCTGTACTGTACCCTTGAGACGAGTGGCGGTCTTTGCATAAGCCATCCGTTCACTAACCCTCTGGCAACATGGAGACACACAATCGGTACCTTTAAGCTGCTGATACTACACCGTTGAGCTGGTCACATAAATATTATGACATACCAGTACCTGTGACAGATTCAGTCACTGGATCAATTAAGAGATTAAGGCAACACCATACAATCCAAAATTTCCTTAGATACTGTGGTCTACATATCCATAAAATAAATAATTTTTTATCTTATTTGTAAAAGAAAGAGGTATAACAATCTAATAGGAGCATAACATTCTTCATCTGTTAAGCGGGAAGTTCCAAATGCATCATTTTCTCTTTCTATAAACATAAACAAACCAATGGCCTAGATGTCTCTCCATATCATGAAAAAGGCAACCTTAATATGAGTACTAGCAAACAATACAGCTATTAAGCTAGCAAAATAAGTGCAGGAACTTCACTACTGAATAAATGCAGAATCTCATCACCCTGTCATAAATTGCACGTTCTAGATGCCATGATAACAAAAGCAAACAGAAATGTCTTCAAATGCCTCAACATTGCTTTCACTGCGATCACATTATGATTTGCCAATTCGAAGAAGATATAGAAGATCAGGTCCACTCATTTCCCTCGACTATGTATAACCTGGAACTTCTACCACACAACTTAAATTTTATAACAAAAGATATAGGGGTCGTTTGGTAGAGTGTATTAGAGAAAATAATACATGCATTAGCTTTGTGTATTAATAGTACCTTGTTTGGTACACTTTTTAGCCTATGTATAACTAATGCTTGCATTACTAATACACTCTATTGTGTATTGAGGTATGTATTACTAATACCATGGATTTCCATGTATTAGTAATGCAATGGGTTCTAATGCATGCATTAGTATGGTTAGAGACACAATTGTCCCTCAAAACCTTTTCCACATCCTTTCCACCATATTTACGGAGGATATTTTTGTAAACAAATATTTTTAAAAAAAAATTATGCAATGCATGTTATTTTTAATACACCAAACCAAAAACCGCATAAGAAAAATCTCAGCATAACTAATGCAAGCATAACTAATACAAGCATTACTAGTGCAAGCATTACTAATACACCATATTCTGCATTATTCTTATACACCCTACCAAACGACCCCATACAGATAAAGTGACAGTCGGACATAGTATGATTCAGTAACTCTTTCCCTCCAATTTCTCAAATCACTAGCTTTTCCATCTTAACAGAACTATCCTAGTTCGTTCATGACATGACAGAATAGTCTAGTTCATTTACTCATGACACAACCGCCCATAAACTTCCCCTAATCAAGATGTTAGATCATGAACTTAGTGGTGGACAAGATAAAAGCTTTTTCACCTCAAACTTCTGTCTTTTCTCTGTGACAACAGAAGTAGAAAATAACTCTACTATACTCAAGTATGCTATAAATATCGAAGCAACACAGTAAATCAACCCAATCTTGCTTTCCTCATTTATTCCAACTAACATTTCCCTCAACGAAAAAAAAGGGCCATCATCAGAGAAGAAAAAAGGAGGAAAACTAAGGCTGCCTACAAACTAGACATTAACAAGAGAAAATTAATCAAAACAAAATATTATCTCTTGATACAATTATTATACACTGATATTATAGATAATTTTGTATACATCTAGCCACTAAAATACCAGCTACAACCAACTCAATTGTATATTAACTTTATTTTTTATAAAGAACTCAAGTGTATACAACTTAAATCCATGTCTTTTGATATTTATTACCTTTCTTCTACCGGGAAAGAAATACTCCTCCTTATAAAAAGAAATACCAATAAGAAAATTTTAGTAGAATTATATATATCTCCACAAAATTTAAAAAACAAAAGGAGATATCCTTTTCCACTATGGAAAGATGCCCATAAAAAAAAATTAAAAAAAAGCATACAGTTCTGCAAACTCAAGAACCAAATAAGCAGAAGCAAAATGCAGCTCAAAACCCCTGAGATCCGGAACTACCAAAATCTTAGAAATACAACAACAGACTTAACTTAACTGCACAATTAAATCTAGACAAACAGGAAGATAAACAGAAATACAAAAAAAGATGGAATACCTGAAGTTAAAATTCAGTAAAGACCAGAAATCCTCCCCATAATTTGTCATTAAACAATGCTTGAGTCCACAATTATATCCTAAATACTCAATAAATCCACAAAATTGTACTTATAAGTAGATGGATGTGCCCAATAAGAACCCTAGAAGCAGAGGAAGAGGAAGAGAAGTAGTAGTAGTAGGTGGTGTTAACTTTTTAATCTGTCTAAAAATAATGTCTCTTTCCATTTTTGGCAACTCTTTAATTCTACGTTTCCACGTGTCAATGTTTAAGACCATACATTCTAAACATCTTTAGTTTAAAACCACAGTATTCAAAAAGTCTTTTTTACCCTCTTAAACTCTATACCAGGCGAAAACCAAACAAATAAATTGAAAGGGAGAGAGTACTTTTTCCACTATGGAAAAATGCCCATAAAACTGCAGTTGTTCAAACTCAAGAACCAAATAAGCAGAATCAAAATGCAGCTCAAAATACTTTAAGATCTAGAACTACCAAAAGCTTAGAAATACAACTACAGACTTAACTTAACTGCACAATTAAATCTAGACAAACAGATATAGAAAAACAAATGGAATACCTCAAGTTAAAATTCAGTAAAGACCAAAAATCCTTCCCATAATCTGTCATTAAACAATGTTTGGGTCCAAAATTATATCCTAAATACTCAAATAAATCAACAAAATTGTACTGATAAGTAGATGGATGTGCCCCATAAGAACCCTAGTAGTAGTAGTAGTAGGTGGAGTTAACTTTCCTTTTTCTTTTAGAGAGCCTTTTTTGTTTTCTTTTTGAGGTGAACCCAAACGGTTGTAGTGTACAAGCAGGGATTCTTCAACGTATATACAGATTGGTCCTACTTTAGATGCATTATGCCTGACCGCCTGACCGACTTTGGTCACTCTATTTTTTTGAGAAAATGATAAAATTGATCCCTTTTGTTTGAGGTAGGACAAAATTGGTCTCTTTTTTTTTGAGTTGGGATACAATTGGTCTCTTTTTTTGAGTTAGGATACAATTGGTCCCTTTTGTTTGAGGTAGGATACAATTGGTCCCTTTTATTTTATGCATTAAACAACTTTGACCATATAAGTTTGTTAAAAATTAAAAAATTTAGTCTTCCACAAATATTTAACAATTTATGTTCGTTAAATTTGATGAAAATAGTGAGAGAAAAAATAACCATTTAAGATGCATCACGCTTGATCATCTGACCAACTTTCGTACACTGAATGTTCACTCCATTTTAGAGAAAATGACGAGAGTGGTCCCTTAAGTTTGAGATAGGTTCAAAATAGTCCCTTGAGTATCCATTGAACAATTTTGATCCTTTAAATTTGTTAAAAATTAAATCTTATAGTCACTCTTCGACAAATATGTATAATTTTACGTTCATTAAATTTGATGGAAATAGTGAAAAAAATTAATTATAAATGTCAAATAGTCTCATCGAATTCTAATATATGCAACACAATAAAAGGAAACTAGACACTAAAAAAAATTAAAATATAGTAAAAGTTATAACTTAAAAAGTTGCAACAAGCTCTAGAAATAAATTAAAAACAGTAAAAACTACAAAATTATACCTCTAAATTTGAGCTCCCACTAATATTCTTTATTTGACAATTCTCATTAAATCTAACAGATGAAGTTTCATTAATATTTGAAACAAACTAAAAGTGTTAATTTTTGGCAAACTTAAAAGACCAGAATTATTCAGTGCATGCTTAAGGGAGTATCTTAAGTCTACCCTCAGTCTAAAGAGACCATTTTTGTCATTTTCTCCTTCATTTTACGTGATATTATTTCTATTTTAATTTATTTTTAATTTTTTTTTTGTATATTTAAGAATAATTTAAATTGACCAAATATATAGATTGCCTCTCAATGTTGGCTTTAATTTTTATTTTGACTTCTCAACTAATAAAGGGCATTACCTATTGAACATGTCAATCTCAACAACAATGTATCTATTTATAGTACTTCAAAAAAATCTAACTAAATCAATTTCTGCACCAATGAGAGCTAGTGATATAAAGGATATTATGTGAACTTAGTGATAAGCATACAAGGTGTATTGAAGATGACTTGGAGTCTAGGAAGAGCTCTATGACCAAATCAAGTTGGAATATGGATTAAATTTCGAATGATGTGCACAAGTATTAATATTAAACAAGTATAACTTTCAACCTTTAAAAAAATTATGGTGTGCATTATTACATTAAAACCCTGTGAATCTAATTCTTAACAATTTTTATTTGAGTTTTGTACAAAAAGTTATGACCAATTTTTTTAATGATAACAGATTCTTTTTACCTATCAAATCAAGGTAAGTTATTGATGTTGCATTAAGCAAATTTTACTCAATATATATGGATTCTAACATTATTTTTATATCTAATCATTAGATTTCTTCATCAAACTTTTGAGAAACCTCAAGTAAGCTCAAGTTAAGGCATTATTCACAAGACATAATTTTATTACTCCAACTTCAAAGAGAATGCTTGAAATAGTTTATGAAGTGTGTTTTGATGTTGGAAATCGTATTTAGACATGAGATTGAAGAAAATCTAGAATTAAATTTGATAAAGTTGGAGTTTTTGAAAGAAGAAAAAGAAGATGGTAAATAGTAATGAGTTTGTATAGATGATTTTTTTTTTATGTTCTAAAAAATTTAGTAGACTTGATAACTTAATTGTCGAACGAATTGAAGTCAATATGTCAAGAATTCTCCTTAAATGATTTGTTGGAAGTAAATACATTCATTTATTGATTGACTAGTAACTTACTCATTCATGAACTAAGTTACAACTCCACCTTGATAATAACTCCCTATAGTAAGAGAGGCAGAGTTATGTGATTTATGAATGAAGCAAGAAGTAACTCCCCAGTTAATGGAACAAGAGTTATGAAATTCTTCAAAAAAGGTGAGAGTTAAAGGTTGTTTTGTTCTACTATAAAAGGACTTGAGGTCATCCAAATAAATTATCATACACACCACACAAAAGACAATTGATAAAGAGCTTTCTAGAATAAAGAGTGTAATTGTTGTGGATAATATACAAGGCTCCATAGTGATCTTGTAAGAAACCGCTAAGGCAATTGGTGGTGATAGCACACATCGATCCTAGAGAAGAAGGTGTTGAAAATCTTACGAAAATTACTTCATCACAATCGCTTGTAGAGATTCTTCATCACGAACATTTGTAGGGATTCTTTATCACGAACATTTGTTGAAATTCTCATAGCTTGAGGCATGTCAAGTGTCATTGTCCTTAAGGATATTTCACTCGGTATAGGTGTATCCCCCAGGATTCAACAAGCTCTTCTAGTATAAACTAGGAGCCAGAATCTAACAAAGATTAACAAATACAGAAAACCCAGCATACTCAAATATATGAGAAAGTATAATACTCTCTATGTAGGAAGAAGAAATCTCACTCCCTTTGTATCCTCTACTCACTTAGTATATAGAGAGAGAGAATGAAGACTTGAGAAGACCAAGTCTTCCAACAGCCATAAGATGATAACAACATTAAATGTAGTAAAAATGGTCAAAGAAATAAAGAGGATTAATGGGTAATTATGAGGCTAATGAATACTCTTTCAAGAATGGAGTAATTGTCAATGAATGACAAAAAAATTGTTACAAAACCATGAGAAATATTATAGTTATACAAAATAATGACTCATGAATAGAATTGATTAAGCCTCATAAATGGTTTGTTATCATAGTCAAAGGTAATAATATTAGAAAGTAACAATTCTTTTTTAAATATAAGATTATTTTTCAACAATCCCCTCCATATTTCAAAAAGAATGTTACGGAATAGAATAAAATAAGAAATTTTGTTAGGTCTTCACATATGAGAATAATGCGTCAAATCTGGTGTCTCGTAGATTATGAACCAGACCTAGATAAAATAAGATTAAGCTTACAGAATAATTGGTGAAGTATAAAACTTCTATGAACCAAAAATTCTTTTTGTAAACTTAGGGTCTTATTCTATCACATTATACTCGCACAATCTTTGTTGGTATCGCGGTTTTGCGCTAAGAGGTCATGCGTGTGTCCTGGTATTCATGAGTGCTCTAGAAATTTATCACAATTTCATAGGAGCGGCACCCCCCCACACTCATATATGTCCAATCATCAAGTGTATTCTGCAGAGCAATACACCACCTATAAAGGATATGATTTGGATTAAGAGTATAACTCAACCCTCACCTTGCCTTGCAACACTTGCACATTCACACATCATAGGAGGGACATTATTTTATAGTGCATACTTGATCAACTAATGACTTGTTATTACCCATATGGACCTAATTCATGGGATCTCCAATCATTTAGATTGGGTTACCATCATTGTTGATCTTCTCAAATTGACTAAAGTCTTACTCCCCTCGATGTTTTTTTAGTATGTGAATTGATCAGATTTACCTCGGACTACACATAATTTATTTACGTAAATAATTTTATCCACAGTAGCTCTACTTTATCACATTATATCTCAGATAAACGTGTCTAATTTTATCATTGGAAATTTTTATTTTTCACTACAACCATGACAATCACAATGTAGACACAAAATCAATATTAGATTTACCATCTTCAAAATAACATCACGTTATGGCATTTCCTCCAAAGATAAACACATACAAACTAGTGAAATTTTGAAATTCACTTTACATTATTATATCCCCTAAATATAATAAAAATACAATTTAGTGTCATGATTGTTACCTCTCAACTGTCATAAGTTAGCTAAAGCTTTGACAATCTACAACACATTTTGTTGCTTTAGCAGAGGAAGAATGCTTTGTCAAAGCAACAATGAGATTATGCTACTAAAATAATCGAACTCCCCTCATACAAAGTACCTCTTTAGGAGGGACATACATATACCACAAACATTATTACATAAATACTACAAATGACCCGTAACAAATTCAGTATCATTGTTGGTCCCATACATTCACAAGATTTCAACTTTGCCTGTCATCATTATATTAACAAGATATTCCCACTTTTTTTAAAAAATATTTAAATAGGAGAATAACTTTTTCACAGTTCATAAACTTTTTTAATTTTATATGTAATATACAATTGTATACACCAAAATACGATAAAATTAGAAAAGAAATATATCATCTCACCAAAATAGAAAAGACTAAATATAGGCAAAGAAGAACTCATGTGACCATTTGAATTTTTAATATCAAAACTATAATAATAGATAACCTTAATAGATAATAATTGTTAATTGAATCTTGGAAAACCAACACACTCAAGTATATTATAAACCATATGAAATAAGTCAAGTAAATACAAGAACTTGCATTTTTATTCATAGCTTAAAAAATATTATGCAGACACAATAGAGTTACAATACTCAATTTTCACAAAAGTGTCATTTATCAAATTCAAATAAAATCTTCATTCAACTTTTTTTAATCACTCCATAAAAATCAAATTGGTTCAAATATTAGAAATATATATCATCCAAGTTAATGCCAATGGTATGTAATGAAGCAGCACGATCTCGTGCTGGACCATAAACAGGTTCAACAGGGGAAATATGATGCATAGTAGGCAAAAGTCGACTGGATAAAGAACGTCTACTATAAATAGGACTCACTATAGGCATTAAACTATTAGAAAATGACTGCCTATGAAGAGTACAACTATTATCAGAAAATTGAATATAAACCCTTCCATCGGGATTTTGCGAAATATGAGAATAATCAGAATTGGTAACCGCATTAGTTACTTGACTAGGGGATATGACCGAATTTAGAGTCCATGTAGTTGGGAAATTAATTTCTTCCCACTTAATAGGTCTCCTGGTGGTGACTTTGGACCTTGCAAAATTGGTTTCAACCAAAATAGTTTGATCAGATGTATCGTATAACTTACATCTTGGATTTAAAGTAGATAATAATTTAAAATAAATTCTATAAGATAAACTTATAAGTTCTGAACCAGGCACGTAATTATAACCATGCGTTTTAACATTTAATATTAAAGCCTCAAGAATATAAACATCAGAAAGAGATAATTGCAGATTGGGTTGCGTATTGAAATATACTAGACCATAGGCTACAGTAGATTCGATTGAACCTATTAAAGATTGTCTAAAATTTAAATTTCTAGCATCTTTTAAAGCTACTAAAAACGTTTCAGGTAACCCTTTAAGGGTTAAAGGCTTAAAAGCAATTTGAACCATACCGATATGTAGGTAATTATACTGATTTATATATAAATCAATATCACATTTGTTTAACAAACGAATAGTCTGTTCAGAAGAATTTAAAGCTAAAGACTGCTCAGTAGTCTTTATTAGTTGTTAAGAAGATAGTTTATCAAACCAACCATAATCATAAATAGTTTTAATTGGGACTTTAGAAATAGTCCATTTGTTTAACAAATCAAGGTTTTGAGGTATATCAACCTCTTCAAGTCTAGTACTTTTAGTACAAGTTTCTCCCGGATCCATATAACAAAGATCATATCTATGTCAAATACTTCATCTCTATCTCATATACACCATGAAAGTTCTAGGCTCTGATACCAGATTACAGGATCGGGTGTCGGCGGTAATCCGCACGACCAGATCTAGCAACTCAGCATCCTTAAGCTAGCGGTAGTCCGCACTGCATAAGAACTGAAATATACAAAAAAAATTATATAGCTTCTCAGACTGCATGGTAAAACTTTTACCTGAGCAAAGGGTCTGTTCAGGATCTAATACATACTTCTTATTAAGCCCATGTGTCTGGTTGTTCTAATCGGGAAATGACGCCCTTTTTCTCCTCAACATTGGGCTTAGGTCCACGACTGACCAGATGTAGCCACTAAGGCAAAGCCAATAAGAGTAGTGCTAGATCTGACTGTACCTCAATCTCAGAACCAAGTCGAGAAACCATAACAAAATTCCTTTATATTTTAATAAAGCTTAGATCGTTTATGGTCTATATAGGAGAGAAGTTAGTTATTCAATATAGATATGAGATCTTTCAGCCGGACATAGTCTTGGCTGGGAGAGACACAACTAAATGAAAACTAAACAAAGAAAAATAAAAATGTACCTTCTACTGGTGGCCGTCTGCAAGGCCTAAGATATGATGAACTGAAATAATTCTCACTATACAAGAGATTTACAATGAGAGAGATTTACAAGAAGAGAGAGATTTCCTAAAATTCCTGATGAAAATTTCTGATCTTTACAAATTTTTCTGATGTCCTTCAACTAAACTGAAAGACCCTTTAAATAGAAAAAAATTAAAACATAAAGAATTTATATACAGTGAAATGGGTCCCATATCTGGGTCCTTGTACAGTGTATCTACTGTTGTTTGCTGGGGTCCCCGATGGCTTTACTATTCTGTGGGGTCCATGATGTCTTTACTATTTGTCTTTACCATATTTTTTCTCCATGACTTTGATTTGTTGCAGAAAATCTTCTGTATTCTGAATATCATCGGTATACAATATTTTATCTGTTTCAATAGGCTGGGATTCTCCGATATCATCGTTGCTTATTTCACTCCGCATGCAAGTGTCTGATTTATCAATCTGGTTAATCGTCAAAAGTAAATTTCTTTTGACCTCTTCTAAATATTCATTAATCATTTCTTCTTTATCTCCGTCTTGAAAAGAGATTTTTCTGGCGATATGCCTGACTGAACTATCGTCTATAATTCCCTTTTGAGGAACTCGAGTGTATTCTTCAATTCTTAGTTTAATGGAATCCATAAGCTCTTGGTCATGTAAGACTTTTATTTTGGGATATGTTTTCATCAATTTGTCCAAAAAATTATTATAAAATGTCTTATATAGGCAGGGAATATTTTCTTCAGTGAATTCTAATTCAGGAGTCCATTTATGAATTCATGGAATAGAGAATTCAATAAGAAAGTAAATCTGATCAATTTTTTCTAAATTGCAGATATGATCTGATGATATAATCTGTTCAAATCAGGTGACACTTTGGTCCATTCCTTGTATAACATAAGGAATTGATCGGGCAAGATCTGAATTGTGGGACTGTGGTATGACCACCAATTTAAAAATCAATTTGGGATTGGTTCAGCAAATATCTTTGCGCACACTTTTATGAACCAAGTGTGTTTATGTCTATCATTATTGTAGTATAACACTTTATCAAATGCTTGAATATAATCCCAGTATGTAAAGTTCATACAAGATTTGTTAAGGCTTATCTGCCTTTCTTTCATAGTAGAGATTCCCCAATCTTCAACAGATATAATCTGCTTAATAATGATTTTGGAAAAGTTATAAACATTCTCATCCGTGTATAACCGGAAAAGTGCTGAAATTCTGCACTTTCTGTACTTGTCAGAATTGTCTCATAATAAGAACGGGTTTTGTATGACTCACCCGGATAGTATAACCCATTAATTAAGCACCTTTGGAGTATATCTTCCATGGCTCATCTTTTCTCTGAAGCTCAGAGTTTTCTACGAGAAATATCATTTCTCTTTTTAGTAACTTTTCATAGCACTTGATATCATCATTGTCCTCTTTGGCGATTGAAGCAAAAGTATTACTTTGCTTTTGGGTAGCCTGGACGGCCAAATATGCCTGTAAATGACCGTATAACGGACTGTTTTCTGGAATATCTTCCAGATGAATAGATGAAGATTCACCCTTTTGAGAAATCTTCTCATTTACTAAACTCTTTCTTCCCATTTGTATAACTGGGGAGTTTGATGTGGATCCGTATGACGATCCTTGGGAATAAGACTGGATGATCTCCCTGGGGTTGATCTCCCCCTTCCTCTGCCTCTACCTCGAATCCATTGAGGATCCATCCTGCATACATAGCAATCTATGATCATATTAATCTGTCAGAATCATAATAATCTGTCAGATGATCTCTGACAACTTCTGAGTAATCATGGATTGAGAAATCTTTCTTTACGATGTTATCAATAATTTTATCAATTATAAAACTTTTCAAGTCTCTATTTAATGTAATTACCTTTAAAATGGTAATCAAAGTATTTTCATCGAAAAAGACTTCGTAAAAATTTATTTTATTGAAGATACTCCCGGGATAAGAAGTCCGGTAAAGAATTATCAATTCCCTTTTTATAATGAATTTCAAAATCAAAAGGGGCTAATTGAGACTGCCACCTTGCGAATATTAATTTCGAAGTATCATGCTTAAAATCTTTGTTAAACATATACTTAACAGATTGAGCGTCCGTTTTTATCAAAAACTTTTGATTGTATAAATCATTCTGAAATTTTAAAACACATTTAACAATGGTTAGCATTTCATGGGCCATGGTGGCATAATTTCTCTGGGCTTCAGTCCATTTCCAGAGTGAAATCTTATTAGATACTCATTTTTATCGTTGGGATTTATTGTTTCAATATCCCACCATAATCAATATTAGACGCATTTGTCTCAATAATTTTTTGCCAAGCAGGGTTAGCAAGAGTTAAACAAGGCAAAGATCGCACACGCAGTTTAATATTTTGTACCAAAGTGGTATGACTATTAGTCCAAGGTGATTTCTAATTCTTTTCAGCCTATCATATAAAGGGCTAAATCACGAGATAGATTCTTATAAAATGGAGATATGTAATTTAAGCTTCCCAAGAATCTTTGTAAATGAGTCCTATCAGTGATTACATCAGAAAATTTTGATGCAAATTCAATAGATCTTTGAATTGGAGTAATCTTTCCCTGACAAATATAATGTCCTAGAAATCGGACATTAGTTTAGAACAAACTCATTTTTGGTTTTGAGATAACCAAACCATTCTGAATGATAATATTTTTAAATATATCAAGATGCTTTATATGCATTTCAAATGTTTTGAAAAAAAACCAAAATATCATCAATATAAACAATGATAAAATCCAAATATGGATTAAGAATATCATTCATAATTTTCTGAAATTCAGATAGGGCATTTTTCAAACCAAGGGGCATGACATTCCATTCATATTGCCCAAATGGAACATTAAAAGCAGTTCTATAAGTATGTTCTTTAAATATTTGTACCTGTCAATAACCTGATTTTAAATCAAATTTAGAAAATATATTGGCATCATATAATCTCGATAATAAATCTTTTTTATTGGGGATAGGATACCTTATCCATTTTAAATATTTGTTTAAAGGTTTATAATTAATAACCAATCTAGGAGCACCTTGCTCCTTTTCTGCAGCATGATTAACATAGAATGCAGTGCATGACCAAGGAGATTTAGAAGGTTTGATCAAATCCTTTTGCAATAAATTATCAATTTCCTTTTTGCAAAATTTTACTAACTCAGCGTTCATTTGACATGAACGCGATTTAGTAGGAATATTATCTTCCAAAAAATCATCTTCATACGAAAGGGTGACAATATGCTTTTTTCGATTCTCAAAAGCACTGGGGTGATATGCACAGATATCAATGGCAATTTGTTGAGAAATCAATTTAATTTTCTCCTTTACTTTCGCAGAATTTAGAGAATCAAATATATTTAGACTAAACAATTCTAGTTGCAAAGAATCTACATGTCTTTGCTTCATATCAATTAAGGCATTAATATATCTAGTTATTGGATCTGTAACAAAAGTATAACTTATTTTATTATCCTTATAAGTGGCAGAGAATCTTTTTGAGTCTATGCTGGTAAAAGGATAAATTGCATTTATGAATGGGGTTCCAAGTATAATTGGAGGAAATAACTAATTTTTAATCAGGAAAAAGAAATGAGGAATGTAGACTTTATTCTGGCAAATATTCGTATTAGGCAATTTATATTTTATATCTAAAGCATGTCCTGATACAGACTTAACCATATGAGAAGTTTTTTGAAAGTTTTTTGTAGGCACTAAGCCTTCCTGAATACAACTAACATCAACACCACTATCAATCATGGCAATGTTAGACATCGAAAAACTTTTATCGATTAAAATAGTACATTTAACGTACCATTTATGGACAGTAATAATTTGCATCATTCCTAAAAACATATCATTTTTAGGGTCAAGATTAACAGAGTCTTCCCTTTTTTCAGGAATATCTTTGTCATTAGAAGACATATGATTGTTTTTGGTAGACACAAAATTATTTATCTCTACCTGAGTAATTCTATGATCGCAAATCAACTGATTCTGTTTAAGAGATTTAATCTCTTTTTTTAAATTTTAAATTTCATCTTTTAAATCATCAAAAGAAGAATTTCTTTCGGTAAAAGTATTTTTCATCATAAGACGGTTATCAACCTCCTTTAAAGAATATGGTGCAGAATATTCAAAATCATTCTTCTTATTCTCAAAAGGTTTTGAAGAACTTGAACTAGCCTCATTAGCAGTAGCTAGATTGATAATCTTTTCGCGAAGCTTATTATCAGTAATTTTTTTCAAAAGCTCAATCACATTATCAGAGGTGATCGTGTTAATATTGAAATCCTAAAATTGTGATTGCAATTTATAAATTTTATCATCATCACAATTATAATTATTACCTTGGCAAGTGGCGCAAGGGCTATCAGTATTTTTATCACTATCAGATAAATCAAGCAGTTCAATATCAGAATCAGAATGAGAGTAATAATCATCTTCAGAACCTGAGGTGTATAACAAACCATAAACTTTATCATAAGTCTCACTATCGAGTTCTAAAGTTTTCAACTTATTCAACTTACAATTTGGTGCTATGTGGCCCAGTTTTCCACATGTATAACACTTGATTTTGGATAGATCCCTTCCATATCGATCTTTGGTAAATCTAGTAGACTTACAAAAGTCTTTTCTAGCTTCACGTTCTTCCTTAGTCCTACGTCTAGATCTCCTTTTCCTGTGGGATTCTTCGGTTCTAGAGGACTTATAATACTTGCTCTTGTTCTTACTATTAGCAGAAGGCTCAGGTAAATCGAATTGGGTACAAAAGTCTCCTAGCTGAGATCTTTCTTTAAGCTTATCCATCTTAAGCTGTCTGGACAAAAGTAATTCATTACACAAGTTTAATCCCTCTTGCGTGCAAGCCCCTATAAGCTTACCATAAGTATAATCCTTATAAGGAATTTCACTGTGACTACCCCTTAGAGTTTTTCTAACTCTTTCAGCAAATAAGGAGGGAAGGCCATCTATGAACTTAACTTTTCAATGTTCAAACTTATTTTCGAGTAATTCCATCACCCGGCTCATAAAGGTATCTTTATACCACCTAAAATTGGATAAAGTCTGACATCTTAGACCATTAAGGAGGGTACGAACAGTTTTATACTGATTGGTAAATCTACCATTAAAATGTTCTAATATGGTGAGAACAAGGCTATAAACAACATCTTCTCTATTTTTTATTAGAGCCATGCCTAAGTTATCAACACCATTATCAGTTGCCACAATATTTATGATTGAAGCTTTCTCATCAATACTCAAATAGTTATCCCACCAGGCTCAAAGTTGGCTAGTAAAACCAGCAATAATCATTTTGCAAATAGTTCTATCTGTATTTTTAACACTTTTACAGATAGTTGCATACATAAGCATTCTATGAACCAAATTTGTTAATTGTCTATCAGTCAAACCATCAAGATTCCATTCATAAATTTCGGAACCACTATAAGAAGTATTCGTCTGATTCCAATCTTGTTCCTCTATCAAAACATCTTGAGGAGTAGGACGAGGATAATAATAAGTCTGCATGCTGGGTTTAGTAGCATAACTATTATTTTTTCTAGGATAACCTATGAATTTATTAAACTCTAAAGAGACTTGATTTTTATAATCAACAATTGTTTCTATTTTATCCGAAAAATCTTTTGATAAATCTATTGGTTTTATATTTAAACCATAAAACTTTTTATCAAGAAGTTCTTCTAAATCATTTAAAGATTTAAATTTAAAATCCTAAATCTCAGGAGGTCTTTGAACTTGAGTAGGGACAACCTGAGTATCAGCTTTACTAGCCGAAGTAGAGACAACATTTATTTTAGCCATATCAGCTTTCATACCCTTTATCAAGATAGTTAATTCATCAAGTTTTTTATCAAGAGAACTAATATGTTCACCCAAAACTTTAACATATAAACTCAAATAATTATTTTGAGTAATAAGTTTATTAATTTCAGCAATGCTGACTGAAGCAATATCTTCATCAATGAAATTTTGAAATGCAGTAAAGTAATACATGTATTATTAGGTAATATAAAAGGTGATTGAGGAGGGTAGATGACCTTTATAAGGCTTTCACTACCATCTTTATAAGTTCTTTCAATAACATTTACATATAAAGGCAAATATGTGGTTATAAATCAAGGAACAAAATACATAATTTGATTATGCAAAGCACAAGTTTCATAAAACTCTTGAGAGATATTATTCATATCCTCTTTACTATAAGTATCAAAAAATATGTTTTAAACCGGTTCTATTTTTTATCAAAAAATTCTTTTTGGATATGTTTTTCTTGCCAGAGAACCTAGGTTAAAATCAAGAAGTTGTGGAATCATTAAGAATCGTTTGGGTCAAAATCCATTTCGGATACAGAAGAAATATCCTTATCAGAATTAACATCATTTACCTGAATAATGAATAACTTAAAAAACATTATGCAGACACAATAGAGTTACAATACTCAATTTTCACAAAAGTGTCATTTATCAAATTCAAATAAAATCTTCATTCAACTTTTTCTAATCACTCCATAAAAATCAAATTGGTTCAAATATTAGAAATATATATCATCTAAGTTAATGCCAATATTTTTCATAAGAAGAACTTTCTCATTCTAAGAACTTGAGTAGCTCTAGAATCACATTATAAATAAATTATTCTTCTTCTTCAACTAATTGGGTGTAGAACACAAAATAATTTTAGTTAGCATAAATGTGGCCAACAACACCCTAGTCTAACACTCAATCTCTCACATTGGCCACATGATTCACTTGAGAAATAACCACAAAAATTATATCATCCGCTTAATCAAAATTATTATTTTTTATTTAGCGGAATTATCATTTCTCCGAATCTTCTTCTACGTTGAGGAATATAATAGCTTACTTTGCCACGCAAAAATCAATCGTTATTTCATTTTCATTTTCAAATACCAAAATAAAATTCTCAATACAAAAAGCTTTTGACTTACACATAAATCTATCATACTTATATAATAATAAAACCAATCATACTACAATAATTATTTCACCCAAATCATTTAAAAAAAAGCAAAATTTATGTACCAAAAGTATGCTTTGTGATCTCAATTAATAGTGTCAACAGTTAGCAGCCTAAACATTAATATTAATAGTTGAATAGCAGCTCACAATAACACAATGACTAGATCACAACTATGGTATATAAAATTCTTAATATCGATCATTCTCTTAGATTTATACTAGTATGCATGTTGACATATTTATCCTTTGTTCATAACGTAATATTAGCAAAATTGCATGATTAAAAATCATCAGTACTCAAACAATCTAGTACTAAACACGTTAATGGATAAAAGTATATATCAACAAGTTTGAGCACATACCTTAATTACCTTCTTTGAAAAATAATGTTGAAAAAAAAATCTCATACCGTGGGGCGGAATTAGAGAAGTGATTGGGACACATCAACGTGATTGTAATTAATTTTTCATAAGAACAAAGAGCGAAAATTACTTCATCACAATCGCTTGTAGAGATTCTTCATCACGAACATTTATAAGGATTCTTCGTCACGAGCATTTGTTGAAATTCTCATAGCTTGAGGCATGTCAAGTGACATTGTCCTTAAGGATATTTCACCCGGTATAGGTGTATCCGCAGGATTCAACAAACTCTTCTAGTATAAACTAGGAGTCAGAATCTAACAAAGATTAACAAATACAGAAAACTCAGCATACTCAAATATATGAGGAAGTATAATACTCTCTATGTAGGAGGAAGAAATCTCACTCCCTCTATATCCTCTACTCACTTAGTATATATATATATATAGAGAGAGAGAGAGAATGAATATTTGAGAAGACCAAGTCTTCCAACAGCCATAAGATGATAAGAACATTAAAGGTAGTAAAAATGGTTAAAGAAATAAAGAGGATTAAAGGGTAATTATGAGGCTAATGAATACTCTTTCAAGAATGGAATAATTGTCAATGAATGACAAAAGATCTGTTACAAAGACCATGAGAAATACTATAGTTATACAAAATAATGACTTATGAATAGAATTGACTAAGCCTCATAAATGGCTTGTTATCATAGTCAAAGGTAATAATATTAGAAAGTAACAATTCTTTTTGAAATATAAGATTATTTTTCAACAGAAGGTATGTACTATTCCGCATAAATCTCCAAGTTTAAATCTTTCATTGGTATCAGAGCTATGAGATATATGTGTTTATATTTCACCATTGCATGACTAAAATTTAGTGAAAGGCGAATTTTTTGATTTTATAATATTTTAAAAAAGTTTTTCAATTTTTTTTGATAAACATACTGACTTTTGGCTAAGTTATCTTATTGTATGGGCTGCCAAAATGAAAGAGTCATACAACACTGGAAAGATATTTTCAATAGCTTTCCGACGCTATATTATTTGTAAAAAAATTGATATTGGATGAAAGAGATACGAGTGTTGAAAGTTGACTGCCTAAAATTTGAAAGAAAAAAACTACAAATTTCAGTTGAACACCCATATTTTAAGCTCGTTTTTTCTCTTTTTAGGTTTTCAATGTGTTCAAGTAATATATCATTGGAAAAATCTTTTCAAAACCTTTTTGATATATCATTTGTGAATTTTTTATATAAAATAAGAGATAAATTAACATCTAAAATTGGCTACTCAAAAAGGATGAAAATCTGAAAATTTCAGAATTTCCAAAATTATGGGAATTTCTCTTTCCACAGCACAATCAAGAATAACAAAATCGTCCGATACTATAAACTTTTTGACTTTCACAAGTACATCATCAACAATGCCTGCAGGTCGTTGTACCAATATGTCTACCATCTGCAACCTCATACTAGCCGGTATGAGAAGTTCAAGTTTGGACTATTTGTATATCGCGAGTGGCATCAGGTTGATGCTTGCACCATTGTCGCCTAATGCTTTTGCAAAATCTCACACACCAATAGTGCATGGTATTGTGAATTGCCCCTGGATCTGTCTTTTTCTCAACTGGAGTCTATGTAATGATGGAGCTAATCCGGTGGATGAGTTGTACATCCTCATCCGTAGCAGACTTTTTCTTCTTGAGTAACTCCTTCAAGTTCTTAGCAAATCCGAGCATCTCATGTAAACATCTAGGAATGGAATGCTCATCGAAAGCTGCTTCAACTGATCATAGAACTTCAAATATTTGGAGTCCTCTATCTTATTTATCAACCTTTGAGGGAAAGGTGGAGGACATTTAAATGTTTGTACTAACTTCTGTTTCTGACCTTGGATTCTATGACTTTGATAGCGGATCGTAATGCTCCAAAATGGCTTGTAATGGGCCTCGTTTCAACACTTTGCCTTCTGCACGCGTACTTTGTCGATTTTCCTGAAACACAACCAAAACACATCAATTTGCACTAAACATACTTGAAAACTACAAAACTTCTTCGTCAAAAGGCATCAAATGCGCCGTAAAATTCCGACACATCAGGTATGTGGGTTTTGTCTCGAACAGTTATCAGTTATGCAGTTACAAATTGTTTAGAGGCTTCGTAGATATGTTGCGGACATTATAGGATACAATTTTGCCCAGTGTACCCTACAGTGTATGTGTTGACTCAATATATTTATACAATTCTTACCATTCATTTCAGTGCTTATGAGTTTATAATTTTATCACGAATTTCAAAGTACATGTATAACAGGTACTCGTACAAATCCTCCTTGTCTGCCAGTTTGGGGCACAAAATCCATATATTCGTTCGAAACTATTCCCATCGAGGTATCAATAATAACAATCAACCCATCAGACCGATCAACATCACTCCCCCCAAACCATATTCCATAATTTAGGCCTCATTTGTTTTCATTAAGATTAAGACGTCTGAATCTGAATGCACATCTGAATGATTAAGATGTTGTGTCTAGATCTGAATACATAATAATTAAGACTGTTTGTTTTTCAAAATCTGAATATGCGTAATTTATTTATTTATAAATATAATAAAAGTATAATTTAAATAAAAATTAATTATATATTAGAAAAATACTTAATTTTATAAAAATAAAACATTATTTGATTAAAAAAATAAAATATTTACGTTTACTAGTGATGATGGAGATGGTTCGTAATGATGGTGGTGGTGGTAATGGTTGGTGTTTGTGGCTAGTAATATTGTCGGTGATAGTTATGATGGTAGAGGTGGTTGATGTTGTAGTGACTGTCATAATTGTGGCGATTGAAAGTGTTGGTGATGATTTTTGTGATGGTGAAGTTGGTTAAAGTTAGTAGTTGGCGGTGTTGATGGTGGTGACGAAAAAATGTGTGGTAGTTGACGGAGGTTCTAGTTGTGATGGTGGATGTAATTGGTAGTACGGATTGACCGTACTGGTGGTAGTGGCTGATAGTGGTGGAGGTGGCGCCGACTGTGACAACGGTGGTGGTGATGGCTGAAAAAAGTGTGGTGATTGATGGTGTGTTGGTGGTAGTTAGCGGCGGTGCTAATTGTGATGGTGGAGTTGGTTAGTTGTAGGGATTGACCACAATGGTATTGGAGGTGGCGGTGATGGTGGTGACAATGGATATAATTATATATAATGATGGAAGTAGTAGAGATGGTAGTGGCCGATAGTAATGGTGGCTGGTGGTGGTGGTTGACGATGGTAATGATTGTTGACAATGGTGGTGGTGGTGGTGGTTGTGATGACAAAGGTGGTAACTGGTGATTGTGGATAAAGTGGTGGTGAATATTATCAATACAAGTTTACCTCTTAATGGTATTAAGACTTTGTTCTAGATCTTAATGATTAAGACTCATTCAGATCAATTAAGTGCTTAAATTTGAGTAAAAACAAATGCACTTAATGGCCTAAGGTCTGAACCATTCAGATTCAGACCTCCATTAAGAGTGTATTTGATACGGGAAAAAATATTTTTCAATTTTTTTGTGTTTGGTTGGTCAAAAAATTTGAAAAACATTTCCCTCCAAAATAAGAAAAATGACTTCTCTAATGAGAGTAGGGAAAACAAGTCCCCATCCTCACAACACCCCAATCCCACACTCATCCACTCCACCCTCCTACTCCCACCCCTACCTCTACCCCCAACCTCTACCTCACACAATTTTTAAAAAATATTTTTTCTATTCCACCTCACCCCGCTACCCAACCCACCCCACCCACACCCCCGCCATCCATCCAATTTTTTAATTTTTTTTCAATTCTTTCTTTAAAAAAATTAACTTTTTTTTTAAAAGTATTTTTTTTGTTCCACATCTCACCCATCTATCCACCCCACTTTAACCCCCCTCCCCCCGCCCCCCACCACAACCACCTCCACCCACCTAAACTCAATTTTTTTAAATTTGTTTTTAGAAAAAATTACGTTTTTTCAAAAATAAATCTACTTTTTTTAAAAAAGGTAATATTTTTTGTACTCCAACTCCCACCCCACCCCACCCAGCCCCCACACCACCCCACCACCTCCACCTAACCCATAATTCAATTTTTAGTTTTTTTTTAAAATGTAATATTTTTTATAACCTCCCCCTACCCCCCTCCAAAAAATCTATTTTTTTTTTAAATTACTTTTCTTAAAAAAGTACTCTCTCTGTCTCACTTTATATGACTACTTTCCTTTTTAGTCAGTACCAAAAAAATGACACATTTCTACATTTAGTAACAATTTAACTTTAAAATATCCATTTTACCCTTAATGAAATGATTTACAACCACACAAACATCTGAGACTCATTTTAGACCACAAGTTTCAAAAGTCTTCCTTTCTTTCTTAAAGTTCGTGCCAAGTCAAAGTAACTCATATAAAATGGGACGGAGGGAGTAATATTTTTGGTTACCCTCCCTCCTACCCACCCCCCACCACACCCCCAACCCCTAACCTACCCCCTAGAATATATTTTCTACTTTATAATCAAAAAAATATATATATTTTTTTTTAAATATGTTCTCACTCATCAATCAAATAGTAGAAAATATTTTTTGAAAAATATTTTTCATTTACCAACCAAATATGAGAAAATAAGTAGAAATTAACTTAATTTTCAGAAAATATTTTTCATGAAAATATTTTTCATGGAAAATATTTTCTTTCGTACCAAACACCCTAAGTGCAAACAAATGAGGCTTTAGAGTCACAACATGAGCCGGGTCTATCAATCATAAATGAACCGGGTCTAACAAGCTTGACTTAGCTCTACTTTTCCCATTCTTTGGTCAAATGATATTCAGCCGACAAAATTACAGCCACAAAGAAAAACAGAAAGGGCAAAATCTTTAATCATCAATTACTGTTAATTCAAACTTTCCGGTCACTGTTCTTCACTTCGTTTTTACACTGTGAAAATTCACTACATTGAATATCGTGTGATTATATATATATATAGGGTTTATTAACAAGATCACTTTCCCTTTCTCTCTTCGATCCAAACAAAAAAAAAATGGCGAATTTCTCCAATCAAATGCGACTTGCCTCTACACTTCTGAGGCGTTTACAGCAAAGAGTTGCTGCTGTGAATTCAACCTCTTCAAGGAATTTTACAACAACGGAAGGTCACCGTCCTACTATTGTTCATAAGCGTAGTCTTGATATTCTTCACGATCCATGGTTTAACAAGGTAATCAATAAAAAGATAAAATTCTTCCTTTTTTTTAGTTTTAAATTTTCATGTTTTATTGGACGTGAATTTACCAGATCCTTCTTTAACTTGCATTGATAATCTCATTATTTGGTTTGTAAAATGAATTGATGAAAGATAAGTAGAGATAGTCTTTGTTTGGAGAGTTGGATTTTTTTGTTATTGGAAAGGCATAATACATAAATAGGACTCTCAAAATTGGCCTCAGCTGTCAAGTAAGCACTCTTAGTGGGCGTTTGTCCATGGAAAACTTTTGCTTTTTTTCTGGAGTTGAATTCCGTAAAGGTGTTTGGCCATAAAATTTTGGTTTCACTCCTACTTCTCTCATCCAAAAATTCAAAAACAACTTCAATTTATATTTATGGCCAAACACAACTCCAACTCCAACTCCAATTTGGTATTTGGTTTCATGGCCAAATGGGGCCTTAACTTTGAGTATGCACATCTAGAAACCTCAACTTGGTCTCAACTGACAACTAAACACTCCTAACTCATTCCCACTGTGTCTTGTGGACACTGATACGGACGTGATACCCAATTTTTCGAGGTGTCTAGAGGATTATTTTGTTAGTTGGAGTGTTCAACTGACACGGTGAAGATGAGTTGAGGTGTCTAGATGTGCATACTCAAAGTTGGAGTGCTTACTTGCCAGCTGAGGCCAAGTTTGAGAGTTTGTTTATGTTATGCATATTGGAAATTTGTAATCTCTTTTGGTAAACAAATTTATTTGTTATTGAAGTCTTATGATCGGAGATTGTTATTGTTCATTCTATGACGGGGCAGTTTGTGTACACCTAAACTAATCTATCGGGCTACTTGCTATAACATAGAAGCACATGCTCTCAACAATTTTGGCCACCAAGGTTGGACTAGATGAGCACATACTGCGCGTTGTAGTTGGGACTCAAATTGTGACTTCCAGGTTGTTACTCCTATGCCTCAAGCCCTCAACCACCCAGTCATCCCCTTGGACACCTGCAAATTGTTAATTATAATTGTGCACTACGGAGTGGAATTCCTCTATGCACTAAGTTCCCAGTGAAGGGAAATTTAGGAACGTGAGGTTCACTTTGGGTTAATTATAAGCAGTTAAATCCTGAAATCAGTATGAAAATGCTGAAGCAAGAACCGATAGTTAGATAATCCCTGCTGCCACTTTCCACTGGTGTTTGTTTTGTGCAATCTATGTGAACCCTCTACAAATAAATAATAGATTAAAGGAGGCCAATGGATTCACGTCAGGACTGGGGGTAGTGGTAGTAGCTTACTGACTAGGGATGGCAAGGCGGGTTTTGCCTTATGTGGGGGGGGAGGCTGGCTTTATGCGGGTGAGGGGCGGGTTGAAACTTTTTTTAAAGAACTTACTGCGGGTGTGCGGCGGGTTGCGAGTTCCCTCTACTTTGCATATTTCAAAGTTTGAAGACTATACTTCCTTGATTGAGATCTTTTTTTTGTCTGTTCATATTAAGTTAAGAGCAGAGTAATTTTATCTTGTTAGAATCTGTTCCATGAGAAACTAATTAATCAGTTTTTTCTTTCACATTGCGTCTTATTCTGATCTTGTTGTTTGCTCAAGTTGGTTCATTATGATAATTAAGAAGTACCATCTTTCTTCATCTTCGTATAAAGAGTGAGTTGCTTTCATCCAACTTAATATGAACCAAAATTGATTACAGTATATTCAAGGAAATTCACATAGACAGAGCTGAACTGCTCATTATGAAATTTGCAGTTCTGTTTAAATATATATCGAAGTAAGTAATAGAACAGTTGATTCCTTAACAATTACGCCCACCATTATGAATTTCACTTTAATATCAAATTCAGTTAAAAAAGAAAAAAAAATGAAAAAATTATGCGGGGCGGGTTGAAAAACAGAAACTTTTGCTATGCTGTGCGGGGCGGGTTGGAGTCTTTGTGGGTTACGCGGATTTTCCCCGCTCCGTTTTCCATCCCTCTTACTGGCTTTTGATTATTGAACTGAAAGTAAACTATTTATACAAGGTACAAATTTAACTATCTGTATGTATATGTTGCGAGTGATATCCAATCCTCAAGTAGTAGTTCATATTGTGAAAACTTCAGTGTTTTTGTCTTCAATACAAACAAAATGCATTCCTGGTTTCATAGTTTTTGATTAAAGTATGTGAAGAAATGGACCTTGTGCCTAACTAAATCACGAAAGCTAGCTCTTGAGGGCGGATTGTTGAAGACGATATAAGGAGACCACAACCCATTACCCTAACCAATGTGAGACTTAACCCCATCCTCCCCCTTCCCGTGCACGCTCATACACGCCCATGACTGGACAACTAAAGCATGGATAACATAACATGGAGGTCCAACATTTATGAATCAATGAGTTTGACACTAATACCATATGAATTATTTGAGCATCCATAATGTCCTGAAGTTCTTTGTAATGTTGTAAAGTTTGCTCAACTCCTTGGGCAGTTTTGTAATGCTCCTCAGTCCTAACCATAAGGCACACCATAAGTAAGCATGGTAGATGACATGAGATTAATCAGAAAACAAGCCATAGAGACCGAATAGACCCCAAGCTATTTAGGAACCTTTGTTTGGAGCGGAAGTGCTCGAGTTGTCTCAAGTAATGGTTATATTTAGGCTCAACAATTCCATTTTGAAAGGGTCCATTAACAGAAGATGATTGGTGGAGAATCATGCGTTGTCTCATGTCTGACTTAATGATTCTGACATATATTCTCACTCCTTAGTATGCACGCAATAGTATTAAATTGGGATTTAACTTCAACACAAAAGGCACAAAATTGGGTATATACTTGAGATAGTTTTTCCATAAAGTAATCCAAGTCATTCGGGAAAAATCATCTACAAAGGTAAGAGAATACTTAAACCCAATTTTGGACACAACATGGCATAGAATGAACTAACTCAAAAATACGCTTTGCTCGTTTATTAACTCTAGGACCTATCGAGCTATGGTGAAATTTTACCCACTGATACAACTCATACTCCAATGAAGAGATATGGAACAATAGGGCAGAACTCCTTAAGGCAGATAGGGATGTTCCAACCTACTATTTGCTTCAAATGGAGACATGGCACTAGAGCATGCTGCAGATCGAGTCAACCAATCATTAAAGATGTAGAGACCATTAGATACATGTTATGTACTAATAATGTGCTTCATCATAAGATCCTAAAATAGACAATAATTGGAAAAGAATGAGATACAATTGCTTAGATCTTACGCTACAGTTTACTCACAAAGATTAAGCCAGTGTTATCAAAAGCGAGAAGTGCAAAAAAGCTCTAAGGTCCTTTGAGGCTTTAAGCGCAAAGCGCGAGCTTTAATGAAAAAAGACGCAAATGGAGAAAAACCACAAATATGTATGGGTAGTCCAAGATTAATAATCATAAGTATGAATAACAAATATATGGACAAAGAAATTGAATTTTTTTTATGATAAAGTGAAATATCAGTTGTTTAGTATCACATCTTCAAGATTGCACTCATTAGCAAGGAAAAGTATGTCTTAGAGCCTTGATGACGACATTAAAGCGACATAAAGCGAGGCAAAGTGCTCAACATGCTTTCTGCCTCGCTTCAGGGCTTAAGCGTGCCTTTAACAACACTGGATTAAACTAAAGGCGAGTTTTGGTACACTACTTCAACAAGGTATGAAATTAGCTGTCTGTATTTGATGAGAGTGATATCCAATCCTCAAGTAGTAGCCCATGTTGTGAAAAGATCCGTGTTTTTGTCTTAAGTACCACCAAGATGGATTCGTAGTTTTTGATTAAAGTATGTGAAGAAATAGACCTTGCGCCTAACTCAATCCCACAAGCTAGGTCTTGAGGGGTGGATTGTCGAAGACAATATAAGGAGATCACAACCCTTTCCCTCAACTAATGTGAGACTTAACTCCTACTCTCCTCCTTCCTCCCACACGCCTAGGATTGGACAACTGGAGCGTGAATAACGTAACACGGGCCTAGCATTGAGAAACACAACAACATGAATTGATGGCTTTGGCTCTAGTACCATGAAACTGATCTTTGAGGGGTGGAGGGTGCTCAACCAAGCATCCGACCAAATTATGATCTTCTGCCATTTCCTAGTAGAAAACTATATGTTTTCAGTAAATTTGCTCCACGAGATCAAATTGCTTCCAGACTCCAAATCTGTGTGGTGCATTTGCAAGGTTTCTCAAAGTGCTTTTCAACCAATAATCTCCTCCAAAGTGCATTGCCTTTCTTGTTGAATCTCCAGTGCAATTTCTATGTAATCTTTCATTATGGCACTTCAAATTCTTGATTCGAAGACCCCCATTCTTCCTGTTTCTAGTAAAATTGTTCCAATAACAAGACAGAAAGAGTTGTGTTTGTTTCCGTTCAAAAAGAAAATCTCTTCTCAACTTGTCCATACGCTTGTAGGAAAGAGCGACATGGTGTAAGTGGGAAGAGAATCAAGACACTATTTACAAGGGTGAGTGTACCCCCAAGATAAATATTGCCGTTTGAATTTGCCAATTGCTTCTCTATTCCAAATAGTGATGTATTTACTCTTTTCGCCTAATGATGGTCCCAAATATTTCAAGGAGGAGAACCAATGTTGCATTATAAGGTGCTAGCAAGTTGATGAATATTTGGAACCTGATCGACCAAAATAAGAGAACTTTTTGAAAAACTGATGTGTAGTCAAGAGACGGCTTTGAAGATGGTATGCATTATCCTTAACAACATTAACTGATGTTCCTCAACATCGCAAAAGATCAAGGTATTGTTTCCACACAGAACATGAGGGATATTCAACCTTCCAAAGCCTGGACAATCAGCCAGAAAGCCAGAGATCTAATTTTCTTGAACGGGCTTATGAAGTATCTTGCATTTGCTTGAACAGACTTGCGAAGCATCTTGCTAAGTCCTTCCATAACCAAGATAAAGAAAAAGGTGAGAGAGAGTCTCCTTGTTTTACTTCTCCCTCGTTATGAAGGGACGAAATTGTGAGATGTACCATAAAAGAGAACCTTACTGAGGAGATGCAGAATCTGATCCATTTGAGATATAAACCCATCGTCCCCAAAGATTCAACATGAAGTTCCCGTTTACATGGTGAAAAGCTTTCTCGATATCCAATTTGCAAATATTGCGCTTCCTGTTTTCATTCTTGAGTCCATGCATTTATTTGCAGTCAAAGCAGCATCGGTGATCATCCTATCACTAATGAAAGCCATTCGGGAATTATTGACTTAAATAAGAGATTATCCTTTTGAACCTTTCCGCAAGTGTTTTTGATAAAATCTTATAGAAACAACCAATCAAGTTATGGGGCTATAATCCTTTGGTACTTTAGCACCATTCTTCTCCGGAATAAGAACAATATAAGAGGAATAGAGGCTCCTCTAAAATAATTCAGCACTGTGCAAGTGGCTTAAAGCACCCATCAGATCCCTTTTGATTGTAGACTAGCATCTTAAAGAAACCCATATAATCCGTACTCGGAGCTTTGTTCAGATTCGTAGGGAAGTTATAAACTATAATTCCCTAGGAATGTGATTTGGAGGTTTAGGAATGTTTATTACGTGGTTGTATTGGTCTGCCTAGCTTGGCTTGATCATCTGCCCGTGCTGTAGCAGCTCATACATATAGATATAAAGCGGGGCTTATAGTAAAGATTAAGAACATGGAATATAGACAAATAGATACACTGGAGTTACCTAGAAAGCTGGTTTGATTTTGGCTATCTTTTACCTACATACCAATGAACAGTGTACATTTTTTTGCTATCCTCTTGTAACTTATAAATTAGCAACACCCTTGTTTTTGCTAACTAATTGTATTACTGCTGGGAGGGAAAGGAAGAAAGAAGAAAGAAGAAAGAAAAGAGATCACTGTTTAACTTGACCTAGTGTAGCAAGCAAAAGTATATCTCTGAAGAAAAGCTTTAAATCACCTTTGCTTTCTAGTGGATAGTATTTGACAAAGGGACAGCTTTTAGGTCCTTCATAATTTTCTTTCATTTTAAACAATTCATCTTCTGTTTTTTAAGTGCTTGAATTGGAGTAATAACTGGCAAAATTGTGTATAGAAATGTGGATAATGCAGCCTATCTCGATCACTTGTGTTGGTAAGCATAGTGCGATAAGCGTTTTCTTGCATTAAACTATTTCATATTGTGAACTTCATGTGAACACCGGAAAAGACTGAAGTCAAGATTCACAATAATATGTATGAATTTTAGGGAACAGCATTCTCATTTACAGAACGTGATCGTCTTCACATTCGTGGACTACTGCCTCCAAACGTGATGTCTTTTGAACAACAAATTGCACGGTTCAGTAAGTCTCTATCCACAATTTTATTGCAATCAAATTTGGGCTATGTTCAAAGTCAAAATCTATGACACTTTAGCATCTGAATGTTGTAATGAATAGAAACTTCCCCACAACCTGAGTATTTCATTTTTGTGAGTTTGAGAAGAAATTTGTAGTTTTCTTCACCAGTTGGAGATTTTCAGGATCATGTGGATTTTAACAGTGGGTATTTCTGTCTTTCTTTTTAATATGCCTTGAAGTTTCTTACTTTTATTAGCGGCATATACTTTCTCCCATTCTCAATTCTAGCTAATGGATCCATTTAAAGAATTTTGTCAAAATTTGAATTGTTTAAGCTCACCAATCCTTTTCACAAAAATTGAATCCTTAAAGCAACAAATTCAGAGTTTTAATCATTTAGCCCCCCCCCCCCCTCTCCAGGAAGTGCATTGGTGTTCTTTTTTTGAGTTCAATTACTTACATTGCCAACTTTGAACCTTTTTCTGCATGTAACAGTGGCTGACTTGAAGAGGCTTGAAGTACAAGCTAGAGATGGTCCATCTGACCCATATGTTTTGGCCAAGTGGCGGATACTTAATCGCTTGCATGATAGAAATGAGACTTTGTACTACAAGGTGAGTAATTGAACTTGTCTTTTAACAGCTCTACATTGTCTTGTGTTGCTCTATGATAACATTAAGGGGTCTTTTGTTGGAGGGATTAGGAAAAATAATTCCAACATAATATTCTGCATAAAATTTTACAATGTTTGGTTGGAGGAATTTTGAAAGTAATCCACACATTTAATGCAGTCTTTGGTTGATCAAAGAAGAAAAATAATTCCCGCATAATTAATGTGACGCTTGATTGGCGGTATTACATGATAAACACATTAAGTTATGCATGAATCTATGTATTATTTTATGCGCGATAGAATATGAAATAAGAGGACATGTATTAGCAATACGGAGATAAAAGTATTTAAAGACTAAAGTACCCTTAAAATAAGTTACTATCCCTATATAACAGGTCATGTATTTTTTTTTTGATAGCCGTGGTGTCCGGCCAGCTTTCCCGCACCTCGACTGATTCCACGGGATATAGTTCATGTATTATTTTACACCACATAACAACCTTTTTATTACTATTCACCCTATAATAATTCCTTCATTATTATTTCCTGAATAAACAATCCCTACATAATACCCACATATCTGGTATGTGAATTAAACTACCCCTAAAATGCTTTAGTTTGCAAATTTCAGCCGGACATGTTTCATGCACTGGGACAATACTCACGTTCTTTTCAGTAAATACCATTGCAGTGCATAGCAAACCTCGCCTCCTAAAGAAAAAAGAAAGAAGCAAGCTACTAGCTATTAGTGGCATTCTTGCCCTTGCCCAGGAATTGGCTGCTGTCGAAGAAATACAAAATACTTGCTCTTAGGAATTTCTTGTGTCTGTAGCTCCCATGTGCCCCTTTTAAGTACTGTCATCCTGATGCTTTAAAATCCCCAAGCGCCTGATATCAAGCAGGGTCATATCCCATGATTTAATCCATGAAAGATCTTTGGTTTTGTTCAGATATGACCTCTAATGGGGTTATGTAGGATATGTCTCTTCTGTAGAGAAGCCTTCCTTTTTGTCTCTATCTCTATCTTTACATATATATAAGGTCTTGTTGACCTACTATATGAAGGTAGCAGGTTAGCAATGTCCCCATTTTTCATTTATCTAAAATACCCCCACTCTCTAATTATAGATGGGACTTTTCTGTCCTTTCATTAGAAAAATTCAAACTGAAAACACCTCCTTCTGTCTCCCCCCTCCCTTCCTTTTTTCCCTCTTTCCCTTGCGAGTTCCACTGCTACTCTGAAGTCCGGCGAGCTCTGGTGTTCGGATTTCAAGTTTTTCTCTATGCCCATAATAGAGCTCATAGAAATTAAAAGCAACAGATGCACAGAACATTTCAAAGCTCTATGATAATCATGAAAAGAAATGATAATTATTTTACACTAAATATAAAGTTATCTCTACGGAAAAAAAGTTGAGTAAATAATAGGATGGGGGAAGAAATGATGGGTAAATGAGTTTGCTTTCTGTTGGGAAATGAATCTCTTAGAATTGAAAATAATGGAAGATGATTAATTTTAAAGCTCAAATGGGTTCGATTTAAACTTAATCTTGAAGTCATCTGCTGCTTGTTCAATTGATTGAGACATGTATACTGAACTCAATATTGGAACAAATCTAAAAACTAGTAGCTGCTCACTCAATTTAGAAGGTAAGGGCTACAGATTTGCCTCTTGAAGATGTGAACGTTTGACATGATGTGTTGGACAGCATTTTCTTTCCATTTAGAGCAAAATGACAATATTGTGCGAGACTTATCAAATGTGTAGAGAAGTAAAAGGAGTATTTTAGGTAAATAAAAAATGGGTACATTGCTAACCTACTACCTTCATATATATATTTGCTGTGTTTGGGATGTTAATAAGAATGATGCTTGGAGTATCTAAAAAATGGAGTTTGATCTATGGATAAACTAACAATGTTTAGTCATTTTATTACATGGAACACTCAAAGAATACCATATAATTTTGGATTCATGAAGTAGATAATGAAGTTATGCTTGTTCAGTTTTTAAGTGTTCTCATTAGCCGTATCAAAGGCAAAAGCAAAAAAAAAAAGCGTCGAGGTATGTTGGGGATTTAAGCAAATTTTGTAGGCTTTAGTGATGACAGACAGAAATGAAAAAAATAAATAAATATGTGATTTAAGAATAATAAGTGATAACTATAAACACAGACAACTATTATATGCACAAAGAAACTGGAAAAATTATAACTAAGTAAAACAGTTAGCCATGGATGATGAGAGGCACACCTTATTGCCATGGTGCATAAACTAAAGCATTGCCTAAATGAGATGAAGTGCTCAGTTTGTCACACGTAGATTCAGGGTTAAGTGCCTTTCAAACGAGCCTTTGACAACACTGTTGCGTGCAAACAAAGGAATGGACAAACAATACAAAGTTGTGATTCTTTAGAACTTCAAATTTTTTGTATAAGTTTGTCATATCCCTTTTTCTATGGGTCTTGTATTGCATGCTCTAAACTTTGAAGTCTTGAAAGATAACAAATAGGAAGAATCACTTGAAAGTTGAAACATATAAATGAGCACAAAGTTACAGTTATTCGAAGTTGTGAGTATTTTATTATCATGTTTGTTAATATTATTGTTCTTTGGACGTCACTTATAACTATGTTCCTATTTGTGAGGGGAATGTCTTGAGTTCGAGTCTAAACAACAGCAACATTTAGTTAATATATATTGGTTTGTTATCAAAAAGTTGCATATGAGGAACTATGGATGAGAGTTTTTCCTGACTGTTGCAGGTTCTAATGGAGAATATTGAGGAATATGCACCCATAGTGTATACTCCTACGGTTGGTCTTGTTTGCCAGAAGTACAGTGGATTGTTCAGACGTCCAAGGGGCATGTATTTCAGTGCTGCAGATCGTGGGGAAATGATGTCAATGGTTTACAATTGGCCAGCTGATCAGGTTTGTGTATATGTGACTCCCCCAATCTATATGTCAAGCTTTCCTTGTTACTTTGAGGAGACATTTGAATATTTCAGTCTTTACTACTAAATTGACGTGAAATGCTCTTAGTTACCTTGTACAGATCATTTGTACTTCAATATTTTCCCTCGATACATACTGATGCATACTGTTTTGAAGTTTTGGCTTACAAAGGGCTGCATAGAAAACTGTAAAGTAATCGGGATGGTGTTCTGCATCTAGTCAGCAGTTCAGTCGATATTTGGATAGAACATGTCAAATAGATGACGAATCAGAAAAAGGAAGAACATGTCAAAATGATTAGATAATAAAGCTATGCAGCACATTAATTTGCTTTTGCCAACACAAATGGAGAAAAAGGAAGATCTTGTGGGCTTATTATGAAAAATTAACATATATACAGTCTCACTGCAATACTATCAATTGACTGATCCTTTACAGCCCCACTCACCCCTTGAAAAGGAAATAAAAGATTAAGAAGAGAGTAAATTCACTGGAGTTGTAACTGGTCTTGTGAGATAGTTAACTCTTTATTTTGACTTTGATCGTGTTCACGAGCATGAATGATTGTACTGCCTCTCCATTATGTTTTGGTGCTTAACTGCTTTTCATTTTTTTTTCTTCTGATAGTTATTTTATATATCAACACTCAACAATGAGAGTGCATTTCATAGCTGGAGTTGCAATGTAGGTTGACATGATTGTTGTAACTGATGGAAGTAGAATATTGGGTCTTGGAGATCTTGGAGTTCAGGGTATTGGTATTGCAATTGGGAAGCTGGATCTGTATGTGGCTGCTGCTGGGATCAACCCTCAAAGAGTATAATCTTTCTCCATGTTGCCATTCCATATTGCTTGATGAATAAGGTTTCTTTCATGTAGTAAGCACTAAAACAAATACAAGGACACGAAAGGGAAAAAAACCTTATAGGAAGAGATTGAAATAGCAAAGAGATAAAGTATTAGTATGTCAAGAGATTTTCTTTCTTTTTAAGAAATTTGATTTGTTAAAAAGGGTTGACGCAATTGTCAGTGACTCTTGAGCATTTCTAGATGTGCTTGCTTTAGGAAATGAATGAAAATGAAGAGATACCATGTCAAGCGCTTTATAACTTTCTATTATGGTTCTTTTATTCTTTTAAATTAAGGTATTGTGTCGTATCTAGTGAATAGTAGTAATCCTTACTCCTTGAAAAAACAGGGAAGCCCAGTGCACTAAGCTCCCGCTATGCGCGAGGTCGGGGGAAGGGCCGGACCACGAGGGTCTATTGTACACAGCCTCACCCTGCATTTTTTGCAAGAGGTTGTTTCCACAGCTTGAACCCATGACCTCCTGGTCACATGGCAAGAACTTTACCAGTTACCCAAGGCTCCCCTTCAATAATTGTAGTCTTTTATGGGTTTCTTATTGTAGAAGCTACTTTTTGTGGATCAACTTATCTTCTGACATTGCTGATGTAAGGCGTCAGATGTCTGTAATTCCTTATGATATAGTTTCTCTTGCCATCTTTAGTTTATCATACATACATGTTTTTGTTCTAAACTCTAGTCTTTAGCATTCTTTTTTAATGTACTGATTCCATTTTCTGTTTCCAATAGGTATTGCCTGTAATGATTGATGTTGGAACTGACAACGAGAATCTCTTGAAAGACCCTTTATGTGAGTACTTATTCTTTATCCCGGTTGATGTTAGTTCACGACTCTCCAATGATCAAATCAATACAAACCAACTACTACATTATGTTTTCTTTAGTTTCTGGAAAATGTCCCCGCATATGCGTCTTGTGTTTACCTGAATGAATAGGTATATATTAACACAACCAGTTGTTTTTAATATCTTAACTGAAGGCATGATCATACTATTCATTGAAGTGTGTGGTCAAATGGGATTTATGTTGCGTATACCTGGCGTTTGGAGTTACACTAATCCATGTATTATAAAAGAACTTTCAAAATTACAAGTGCATATGAACTTTGCCTTGCAGATGCTTAGCATTTGATCTAATCTACCCAAGCTAAAAATTAAAGTCATCGCTTGATGTACTTGCTTCTGATACATTCTCCATATATATATGTGTCATTCAGTACTCATTCAAACTTCTTGTTTCCATACTCTTTAAGTTTATCGATATGGATACTGTAGATAGTTGAAATTTCTTATTGCAACTATTGTTATCCTTGATATTGATGATTGTTATCATTGTTCACTACCTCTCGACATCTCGAATCAAAGGCAATTATAGGATTTCTAGAACATGAGTGCACCACTAAAAAAAGAAGGAAAAAATGTATACAGTGGGAATTGAACCCTAATCCTCAAGGTAAATAACTCAATCCTTAACCAAGTGCCCGATTTAGTCTCCTTGTAGCATGAGTTCCAACCGGTAATATTATACTTTAAAAAACATATACATAAAATATCTAGTTTTACGGGAAGACCATGGGTTCCCGCAAAGTCCCTTGAGAGGTTTTATGAGATTCTTGGAGGCTAGAGGTGTTCCTGTTGCGTACACTAGGTCGATTAAGGACATGTACGATAGAGCCAAGACTCGGGTTAGAACTGTGGGAGGAGACTCAGAGCACTTTCCCTTATTTGATGGGGTTGCATTAGGAATCGACCCTTAGCCCATTTTTATTTGCCTTGGTGATGGATGTTTTGATGCGACAAATTAAAGGTGAGGTGCCTTGGTGTATGTTATTTGCTGATGATGTAGTTTTGATTGATGAGACCCGCAGAGGAGTTAATGCTAAGTTGGAGGTTTGGAGATAGACCCTAGAGTCTAAAGGGTTTAGGTTGAGCAGGACCAAGACAAAATATATGGAGTGCAAGTTCAGTGAGGTGACGCATGAGGCTGACGTGGTAGTGAAGCTTGATACTCAGGCCATTCAGAAGAGAGATAGTTTCAAGTATCTTGGGTTTATGATCCAGGGAAATGTAGACATCGATGAGGATGTCACTCACCGTATTGGTGCAGGGTGGATGAAATGGAGGCTCGCATCCGGAGTCTTATGTGATAAGAAGGTGCCTCCTAAACATAAAGGCAAGTTCTACAAAGTGGCAGTTAGACTAGCTATGTTGTATGGGGCAGATTGTTGGCCAGTCAAGAACTCTCACATCCAAAAGATGAAGGTGACGGAAATGAGGATGCAATGATGGACGTGTGGGCTTACTAGAAAAGATAGGATTAGAAATGAGGTTACCTGAGACAAGGTGGAAGTGACTTCGGTGGATGTCAAGATGCGAGAAGCGAGGTTGAGATGGTTCGAGCATGTGATGAGGAGGTGCACAGATGCCCCAGTGCGGAGGTGTGGGAGGTTGGCTATGGATGGATTCAGGAGAGGTAAAGGTAGACCGAAGAAGTATTGGAGGGAGGTGATTAGACATGACATGGAGCAGTTACAACTTATCGAGGACATGACCCTTGATAGGAAGGTGTGGAGGACGCGAATTAGGGTAGAATGTTAGTAGGAAGGAATGCGTCCATACTAGTAGGTAGGAGTACTTTGTTTTGTGGTCCGTGCTAGTAGTCGTAGTGCTACGCTTGTAGTGTCTTGTTCTTGGAAGTTGTGGTGATGTTTTGATGTGTTGGGTAGATTGATTGTAGTATTATTTTGTGGTAGTCTTGTTTCTGTTATTATCTGTTGTTTTGTTATTACCTATTGTTTCTTGTTCTTATAATATGACCTTTTCTAGACTGTTTTTGTCTTGAGCCGGGGGTCTATGGGAAACAACCTCTCTACCTCACTTCTGAGGTAGTGGTACAGACTGCGTATACTCTACCCTCCCCAGATCCCACTTTGTGGGAATATACTGGGTATGTTGTTGTTTGTTGTATTGTTACTCAGTCATACTTAGCTTGCTACCAGTAATGCCTTTTGATTCAGTATATCTCTCTCTCATTCTTACTGAAGTTGAGGATATTCCTTTTTCATGCTCATAGATTTGGGACTGCAAGAGCATCGGCTTGACGGAGAGGAGTATCTTGAAGTAATTGATGAATTTATGGAGGCCGTTTTTACTCGTTGGCCTCATGTGATTGTGCAGGTACTTCCTTTGGTTCATTTGAGCTCTTTTCTTCGTTCTCCTAAATTTCACGTTATGTCTGTGTTGCCCTTATATTCACAGTTTGAAGATTTTCAAAGCAAGTGGGCCTTTAAGCTGTTGCAGCGTTATAGAAACAACTACAGAATGTTTAATGATGATGTCCAGGTAAATAACTTTATCAGTCATTGCCATAGTGTTTGGAAAAATATGATTACAATTGTAAATGAGTGAATAATAGCAGTTATTGACCTTAATGATTGACATTCTTAGGATTAGGGATATTGATTTGCTCATAAATCGAATGAAGCAAAAGATAAACCTGGTACAAACATCTGTAAAATATTCAAGGCATCTACTTGTTATGCATCTGCAAACCTTGTGGGGAGAAAAGAAAAAACTTATGTGCATTCACCTCACCGTGTCTCATCTCATGTTATCTAGAGAGAGTGCAAAGGTTACTCAATAATTAAGATATTCATGTTTGCTTTACATGGCAATACTTCCACAATATTTGCTTTTTCTTGGATGCTAGACTACGGTGGAACTCTGGGACTTGAGATAACAAATGATATCCATCTTTTGATACATTATTAGCCTTTTGGTTTGTGATGGGTGTTTCGTACTCTCAGTGAGACATTTTGCTTCCAGTATCCTGATTTTCTCTAGTCATTTTTCTTATTTCCTCTTGAAATTTAGAGCCATAATACATCATTCTTGTACACGTCTGCTCTTATCTTCAGATCAGATAGATTCCCTACTGGAGTTCCTTAAATTTGCTGTGCTCTTCATTGTTTAACCAAGTTTCGTGTTACAAGTGTGGTGCAATTTTGTTTTCTACTCAGGGAACTGCAGGAGTTGCTATTGCTGGTCTTCTAGGAGCAGTAAGAGCACAGGGTAGGGCAATGATTGATTTCCCAAAAATGAAGATTGTGGTGGCGGGTGCTGGAAGGTTAGACTAGTAAACTGTTCTTTTCCTCTCACTACACTGATGTAATTTCTTACTCGAGTCATTGACATGCCATTATACAAGAACTGCTTTGTTGTTCAAATGCTTCATTCTTTCTATATTGCATTAATGTACTATTCTTTCCATGTTCCAATTCAATCCCATCCTGTTGTTCATATCTATTTTTTTTTTATAACCGTGGTGTCCGGGCCAACTATTGCGCACCTCGACTAATTCCGCGGGATACCTACCACCTCCCACCAACAACATGTACCGGTTGACTCTGTCTACCAAGGCTAGGACAAATAGGAAAATATCACCTTGTATTTTTGTCTCTACTGGGATTTGAACCTGGACACCCAGTCTCTCTTGGAATCCTGAATATGCCAATAAATAATGAATTATACTAATCTAGATATGTCTCTCTCCCATCAATCGGTACTAGTTGAAGTAATGAAAAAAATCTAACTAATCATTCAACCAATAATGCAAATAACCAAATTCACTATGCTTAATTGAACACTATTTCTAGGATTCAGGATAATAAGATATGAACAACAGGCATCCAAGGGTAAGGGTGTGGCCTAGTGGTCAATGAAGTGGGTTGAGAACCATTTTCATTCCGAACGGGGGATCTTTTTTTTTCTTTTTTGTTTCGCATAAGATGCCCGGGGTGATACTTAAAGAGGAGTAAGGTCTCACATTGAGTTGAATTATTGCTGCTTTCCATTTCACATGAGTTATTTGAGGGGCGGGGGACACACACCAACACATACATCAGGAGGGGGGGATGGATGGAGAGTTTGACGATGCTAAAGAAAATGGACCTTGGGTTGAATTCAACCCTAAAAGCTAGCTCGTGTTGTGAGGATTAACCAAGACCATAGTAGGAGACTACTACATTTCCTCAATCAAGTGGAACACTCTTAGCACCTTCTCGTACACCTAGGGCAGGACATTTGGAATGTGCACAACATAACATGCGGTTAAATATTGTGTGAAGTGTAAACCAATAATAGGGATGGGTCTTGCTCTAGTACCATGTTAAAGAAGATGGACGATGACATTGGGCCCCTTCATAAAAAAAAGAAAAAAGAAAATGGATATTGGGCCCAACATAGCCACAATAAATAGCTCATGAAATGAAGATTGTCCAAGACCATACAAGGAGACCACATCCATTCAATTAATCTGGAACACTCTAATAGACGAGTAGAACACTATCTGAGATATTTGGTGTACTGGGCTTTTCGTCCTTTTGTTTTCTTAGAGCTCCTTATGGTGCCTTGCTCTCCAGGTGGAAATCTGTATTGAAGAGCTCTTTTATGCAGCCAAAATACTAGTTGTAGCATGTGAAACATCTTATCCTTTCTTCCCGTTCTTATAGTTTGTAAGTTGATCCAAATTATATCACTGCTAGATGGACCCTTTAGGTGGAAATCCAGGTTGAGACCTACATCATCCTGCTATTTGATGTCAGAATCGTTGAAGTGCTAGCAGACATGGGTTTGCACTGCCCCTAATTTTACTTGATGTTCAGTTTACTTCTTAACGGATAAATAGCAAGACCGTTGCCTGCCTTTTTGACATATCATTGTGGACTATATCCTAACCTAATGTTAGCTCTTTTAATGAATCTGACTGATTTGACAGTAGTAAGTTGGTAACTTTTGGGAGTAAACTATAACTTAAAGAACTTGGCGTACTAGGCCTGAACATCCAATTCGCTCCGACAGACAGGGATGGTTCTGTAGTCAATTGCCCATGACGGAGGGAAAGCCTCTGAAGAAGGGGTGCACATTACACCTTAGATGAATTCCACATCGGAACGGGAGAAGAAAGTTAGGGACCTTATAAGAATCCTGATAAAAGAAGGGGACCTTATAAGAATGAATTCAGAATCAACTGTTGAGGTGTCTTTTGGGTTAAAACCTCAAGGACAAATCCGTGTGGGCCTAGGCCCAAGGCGGACAATACCTTAACAGTTGGACTAGAGCCGTTACAAGTGGTATTAGAGCAGGACTCTCCCTCAGTACAATGGTGGGGCAAACCTCAACGAAGACGCGGGGGGTGTATGTGATGCCCATGACGGAGGGCAAACCTCAGAAGAAGGGGTGTACATTATACCTTAGGCGAATCGCACATCGGAATAGGAGAAGAAAGTTAGGGACCTTATAAGAATGAGTTCAGAATCATCTGTTGAGGCATCTTTTGGGTTAAAATCCAAAGGACAAATCTGTGCGCCCCTAGGCCCAAAGCGGACAATACCTTAAAAGTTGGACCAGGGCAGTTACTCGGACGACAACCGTTTGGGGGTTCCTCAGGAACCGATTCACTTTGTGTAGATTGACTGAATGCACTGAAAACTAAAAGTAATTAATTGTGAGATATTAATGGAGCATCTTCAATAAATTATTTCATAATCTTGCTCTTCAAGATCTGACTTTGCACAACTCTGAGAAGGTTCAGGAGATATTCTTGGTCATCTTTGTATGACTTCTTTGTCTTGATGATGTCCTTCTTATCATACTTACCCTTAAACTGTACCTGGTAGTAGGCTGCAAGAAATACCATTTGATTGGCACATAACTTTTATCATGCAGAGAGAACAGTGAAGTTGGAAAACGAGACTTGACTGGATTGTCCTTATATTTTAAATCTTAAATTTCCCGCTATCTGCATGGCAGACTTTTTGCACTTTATAAAATCTGCGTGTAGCATCAACTTCCAGGTAGTAGGCCTAGGAGCCTTTTGCATTACGGTAAATCCTTAAGATTTCTATTTTTTAAATCTTTTGGTAGTGCAGTGCAGGAATAGGGGTTCTTAATGCCGCTAGGAAAACAATGGCAAGAATGTTAGGGAATACTGAAATTGCTTTTGAAAGTGCAAGGAGTCAGTTCTGGGTGGTTGATGCCAAGGTAAGCATCTCCTCGTATGTCCCTTTTGACTCAAAATTTTGTTTTAAGCTTCAATCGAGCAATATACCCTTTTTTGTTATTTTCCTTCCTCGTTTAAATGACATTCTTGTTATTTTTTTTCTTATTGTCGGGTTACAACCTGTTCATAATTATCTTAAAGAATATTTACCTTTTCCTTTATCCTGTTTTCATCATCATTTTTTTTAGTAACAGTAGAAATGATAGTTTTCATGAAATCTTCGTTGTTCTTTTAAGGCATTTAGCTTTTGAAAGATGTTGTCTAACCATTAGTACCCCCTCAAAGTTTCAAGGACACACCTTATTTTTACTACGTTAAATAAATAAGGGAAAAGGTATATTCCACTTTAAAGTAGTTAGGGGGGGGGGGGGCATAATAGGACCCGTAAAGATAAGGTGTGTCCCTGAAACTTCGGTCATAGTTTAGGGGTGTACTTATGCTTTTTCCCTAATAATAATAAAAATAATAAAGAGCTCTAGAAGTTCATTATATTTCCTACTGACGTATAAATCTTTGAAAGGCTAAACAACTCCTAGAAAAACATATGAGGTAAAGTAAAATTGCTAACATGACTAAAACTTATTCTCAACTAATAGGCATCGCCTATATAGGTCTTTTCTTCCATTGCACCCTCACTAAATCTTCGTGGATTCCAAGAGATTGTAGGTCTTTCGACACAATTTTCTTCCAAGATGAGAAGGTAACAAAGATAGCATCACCAGATAATTAGAACTATTCTTAAACCATAAAAAAAACATTTTTTGTAAAATATTTTGCTAGCTCAAGTGACCGAATATGTTCTTCCACCTACCGTACTTATTAGGGGTGGCAAAATTAAACCCAACCCGCCCAACCCATTTAGGTTTGGGTTGGTTATTGACCCGCCCATTTGTTAGTTCAACCCATTTCAACCCATTTAAAATTGGGTTGATATGTAACCAAAATTGACTTTTGAGAAATCTTGTCAATTTTTTTTTTCTTTTGATTTTATATGTTATATATAGTTATAATAAAGGAAAAAAATAATTTTGTTAGGTACTAAAAACTTATAAAATAACAAATAAAGCAATTAAAACTTAGTAAAAATTGGGCGGGTTGGGTTATGACCCGTTACCTAACCCGTTTTGACCCAACCCGTTTTGGCCCAAACAAATTTGGGTCGGGTTGGGTCTTGACCCGTTTATTATCTTGACCCATTTTGACCCGCCCAAATTTAACCCAACCTGCCCAATTGCCACTCCTAGTACTTATACAAACTTAAGAGCAAGTCAAACATCTAGATTTAGAATGAAAGCCAGCAGTAGGTGTCGAAAAATCAGAGAGAGGAGATAAGATTCTTCCCATGGTGGAGTTAGCCTGATTCTGAAGTACAGTTTTGTAGTCATCAGTGAGTTGCTCTAGATTTTAAAATGTGTTTTGGATCTATTTGAAATGTCTATATTTTGCTATTAGTGGGAGATAGTTTGAGAGAATAGAAGGAAAAAGAAGAATAGCTATTCTTGAAAACTGTAAATGTTGCTACTTGCAAATATCATTAAAATGAAGTTAGTTGGTCCAAAACGCTGCAGCTAAGACATCTTTTTAACTCCATTTGTTCCACACAATCCTTGAACGTAAGTAGAAGTGAAAGAATGATGTACATAACATCAAAGCTGTGAAAAGTAGGTTACAAATGCCATTTTTTTCCCGACCTCCTCCATGATGCATAGCTAGTCTTCTCAAAAACTGTGTTTCCAGAAGAAAAATCAAAATACATTTTGGAATAACAATAACAACAACATACCTAGTGTGATCCCACAATTGGGGTTTAAGGAGGGTAGAGAGTATACAGATCTTACGGACCTTGTGAGGTAGAGAGGTTGTGTCCGATAGATCCTCGGCTCAAGAATAAATGTTTGCGATTACAAACTTTCAAGTACACATTATTTATAAAAATCCACAGTTAACAATAATAGTAACTAGTTATTCTTTAATATAATCCTTTCACATGATACAAACAATCTCTTAAGGCCGAGCACGAGTCTTTTTCTTTTTGCAAAATTTAAAATGGTGGTTTTGTTTACAAAATATAAACTTATAGGTCAAATTTTGTATTTAAAAAAGTTGAATCCCAAATCATGAGTTTTTGAGAATTTGGGATTTCAAATCATGAGATGAAATCGCATGTCCAAACGCTAGCTAAGTATCAACCTCTTGCACCCAAGGGTGTGGCCGAGTGGTCGATGAAGTGGGTTGAGCACCATGAAGTCTCAGGTTCAATTCCCAGCAGAGACGAAACGCTAGGTGTTTTCTTCCCATCTGTTCACAGCGTTACCTGGTACCTGTTGCTGGTGAGAGGTGGCAGGTATCTCGTGGAATTAGTCGAGGTGCGCAAGCTAACCCTCACACCACGGTTTCAAAAAAAAAGTATCAACCTCTTTTCTTCATCAAAAAAGTATCCTCCTCTTTTGGAAATAATTTTAAGGGCCAAAGTAACAAGCGAGGTCGTGAAAAGTGCTGACATGCTTGTTGCTTGTGAGAACTTCTCAATTTGAACTTTGGTTGTGCAGAAAATGCATTTAATGTGTTTCTTTCCCTTCTCTAGCTTAGATTGTCGAAGTAGTCTGATCCAATGGCTACAGTACGACGATATTGTAAATGTTAATTTGGACTTTTGCTTTTCTATAATAATCTTCCTTTGTGGATATGAATTTATTTGGGGAAGTGAAATGTATTAGGTGGGTTAACGATGACATAATTATTAATGGGTGTGTAACAATGTATCTAGGGATTAATTACCGAGGCACGTGAAAATGTTGATCCTGATGCTCGCCCATTTGCCAGAAAGATCAACGAGACTGAACGTCAAGGACTAAGAGAAGGTGCAACTCTTGCAGAAGTGGTAAGTACCCTTTTCCCTTTCATGAGCGAAAGCTGACTTTCTCGTTTTTTATTTAAGAATCGGGGCTTTTATGGTCTGTCTCATCTTAGTGTAGGACTCTGATTTTTCATAATGTCTCGATTCTTTACTGTAAATATACATTAAGTAAATTTATATGAAAGGAAAATGTTCCCATGACGACTGTTTCATTTATCAGATATACATTTGAGATCTCAAGGAAATGTTGACCGAGGCAAATAAATAAGAAATTGCAGTTCTGTTCAAATGCAACTAATTATGTTAGTGGGAAACTAGAAGCTAATTGGACAGACGAGCGGAAATAATATGATGATGGATTAACTCTGATAAGCCCAGCCAAGATAAATTAGATCTTTAGATTCGACAGTTTGCCTGAACAGTGGTTTTGAGCACTTAGTAGGCGTTTGACCATAGATTTCAAATATTTTCACTTTATTTGGAATTTACGAAGTTGGTGTTGATGATGAAATTGTGTTTGGTTATACTTTTTCCAAAGGAGAGTAGAGAGCACTTTATTTGAAATTTATGAAGATGGAGTTGGAAAATGTTGGTTTTTGAAAGAAAAGAAATGTAGAAAAAATAACAGAGGAAGAAAAGTTAAGGAATAAGACTTTGTTTGCAGTAAAGAGTATATTCTTATTGACTGATAAAAGACTATTTAAAGACTAATATTTAACTAAAAAAGAGATAACTACACCTATGATTCAAAACTACATAACAAATAATAGAAATTAACTCCCAAATACTAGTTCTAACTAGTTGACTAAGTCTAACTTAATAAAGTTACTGCAGTAAAATAAATTTGAATTTTAAAGCAAATATTCAACACTCCTCCTTGCTTTAGCAATTGCAAAATTTTGATCTTCTGTCTTGGAATCTTCACCTTTGAAAATCGAAAGTGACCTTGTGAATAAATCTGCAGATTCATCTTTGGACTTGTAATGAACTTGATCCACATCTCCAAGTTGCAACTTTTGATTATCAACAAATTCTAGCTTGTGTTGATCTTCCTTTGGATTAAATGAGAAGTTTTTACCTCTCATTTTAACTCGTAAAATCTCATGCTTAGTGGAATCAAAGATCCGACAATACTTGTCTTCAAATAATAATTTAAATCCTTTTTCCATAAGCTGACCAACACTCAATAAATTTTGATCAATATCAGGCACATAAAGAACATCTGTAATAATTTTTGTACCTGAACTTGATTTGATTGCAACACCACCTTTTCCTTTTGCAGGAATATAATCACCGTTTCCAATTCTGACTTTCTTATTTTCCATAGACATGAACTCTTTAAAAAAATTTCTGTCGTATGTCATGTGGTTTGTACAACCACTATCAATCATCCAAAAACCAGATTTCTTGTTTGAAAAATAAGTTGCCACAAATAAGTGGTCTTCTTCTTCTTCATTGGCGATTTGGGCATTTGCTTCATATTTTTTAGATTTTCTTTTGCAAATCACAGCTTCATGACCAAGCTGGTTGCAGATCTCGCACTGTGCATCTGGCCTCTTCCAACATTTAATGGAGGATGACCTTTTTTGCCACAATGCTGACAAGGTGGGTAATTTTTAAAAAATTTACCCTTGCTTTGAGTTTTGTGGCTGGCTGCTAATGCTCCTTCAACCATTCCATCTTGCCTCATAAGCCTCCTTTGCTCCTGTGCTTGGAAAGAATTTAACAATTCTGCCAAGGTAATTTTAGACAGATCTTGTGTGTTTTCCAAGGTAGTTATACATGCTTCATATCTTTCGGGCACTGTTACAAGAATTTTTTCAACAATTCTTGAATCTTTAAATTCAGTGCCTAGCAACCTTACCTTGTTAACAATACCAAGCAATCTGTCCGAATATTCCTTGACTGCTTCGGACTCTTTCATTCTCTGCAACTCAAATTCCCTCATTAGATTCAATACCTTCATTCCTCGTATTCTTTCATCTCCAGCATATTCTTTCTTCAAATAATCCCAAATTTCTTTTGGTGATGTGAGAGTCATAATTCTCGTGAAAATTGTTGTTGAAACAACAACAAACAAAATTGCTTTCGCCTTGGACCTAATGGTTTTCTTTTCCTTGTGGCTCTTGATTTGGGCCACGGTGGGATTGTTTGGCAGCGGATTAATTTCATAATCCTCTTCCACGGCTTCCCAAAGATCAAGAGCCTCCAAGTATGTTTCCATTCTCACAGCCCATAGTTGATAATTTTCACCATCGAAAATAGGAGGAGCCATTCGTGAAAAACTATTTTCAGACTCCATCTCTTCACTCACAGGTCCCTCAAGAAAATGGCTCTAGATACCAATTGTTGGTTTTTGAAAGAAAAGAAATGCAGAAAAAATAACAGAGGAAGAAAAGCTAAGGAATAAGACTTTGTTTGCAGTAAAGAGTATATTCTTATTGACTGATAAAAGACTATTTAAAGACTAATATTTAACTAAAAAAGAGATAACTACTCCTATGATTCAAAACTACATAACAAATAATAGAAATTAACTCCCAAATACTAGTTCTAACTAGTTGACTAAGTCTAACTTAATAAAGTTACTGCAGTAAAATAAATTTGAATTCTAAAGCAAATATTCAACAGAAAATATGTTTGGAGCACTTATCCAAATTATTTGAAATCCAACCAGACACTGGTTTTGAATGAAAGTGAAAAATTATTCCGGAAAAAAGTGAACAAGTCTCATGGCCAAATGTCCCCTTGTTCCAATATGAAAAACAGAACATGGATTTTGATGCAATAAAATCTTCCATAAGCTAAAAGTGTAAAAGCATTCTACAATATACAACAAATGTAGGTAATTATGCGGTTGTGACCTAAGATTTGAATCACATTGCCAATCAACTATTTTCTGAACTCGTATGGCTTGTCTTTTCCATTGTGAGAAGCCATGATGAAGCTGAAGAGAGAGAAAGTTAGGTACGAGATGGAGAGTATAGATAGAAGCTTATACACCAAGAAATGCATTGATTCATGAGTGAAATATCCCATATGTTCTTTGCCATGTACTATTAGTATGACACGAATTACAATGTATTGATTCCAATCAGGTACACCAAGTGAAGCCAGATGTACTTCTTGGTTTATCTGCTGTTGGAGGCTTGTTTTCAAAGGAGGTATAGCATGTAGAAATCGATAATTTTAATCTCTTTTAGCTACATAGATATATACACTTGTTTCCTTTTATTTTGTTGCTGCAACAAGAACAGAAAACCTTGCGTGATAAATTTTGGCAAGATTTAAGATTCAGCATTCTAACATTGATAAGAACCAACATGCTTGTCCATATTTACTTAACATGATTCTAGTAAAATACCCGGGGACAGTAAAGCTTGAGCTCTGACTTTAATATTTTGGATCATTCATTCATTAATGCACTTTAAGAAATCAATTTTGTTAATGATAAAACTTGCATGCCAATTCAAGTTTTGTTCAATTTTGTGGAGTCTATGACTTGTTCTATAATTCAGCTAAGGCAACTGATACAACGGCAAAAGCTTTCAAATATTCAGTGCATTTTCCTAAAATGAACTTGCCAGGCTCCTTGGGAATAAGAGGCAACTTAGTGGAGTCCTATCTATATGTATCATAGTTATCAGGGAGGATTAATCCAATGAATACTTTTGGTAGTTTTAAATTGAACATTTTTGTCGCAATCTATATCACGATCTAATCTATCTAGCAGTTGATCTGCTTTGCTGTTACTTGCTCATACATGACAATTTTCTGCAGAGCTTGATGCTAAGGGAGGAAAAAAAGAACACTGACAGCTTCAAATACCGAGATTTTAAGTATAAACTCTAGCTACATTACATTGCTAAGGAATTGAGGCGTCCTCATTTGAATTAGAATTTTGAAATTGCAAATTTTCTAGCATGTAGGGTGGATTTCACTAGCTGAAATTTAAATATGATAATCTGAATTTAAATTATTAATTTTTAATTTTTTATACTAATGTCAAACGATTATGAAAAAAATCATTTAAAAATACGACTGGAGAAAGTCATGCTAAATAAAGAAGTTAATTTGTTTTTTAATTACACATATTTGACATGAAAAGGTTTGTTTTTAATATGCTTCCTCTGGTCCATTGTAAATGTTGTTTTAGCCAAGGCAAATTTGGTCCAAAATAAGTGTCATTTAAGGAAACCAAGAAGGTACTAATCGTTCTATTCGAAATGTACCGTTGCTTCCGTAAATGATCTATACACTAATCATTCTATTCTAAATGTACCGTTGCTTCAGTAAATGATCTATACAATATCAGCCTTTCAACAATGATTACTCATTTCGAGGAGAGAAAGAGTAATTTCGTCAAATATATGCTACCAAATGGTTTTCTTAATGGTGTGCCAAAATCTTAAAAGACATTTAAAATGGACCAGAAGGAGTATTTTAAACTTGCATGACCAAATTCCAATATAGTATCTAGTTTTTGGTTTTACATGATCAGACATGCTTGATTCTAGATTTAGCATTTTATGTGGAAAATTGACATATTGAGTGTTTCTTTTATGTTAATTAAATACATTTGATGTCTAACCACTTAGTTCATTGTTTTGAAGTGTTTATGATCATCAAGCACTTCATCTATCTCTAGCTGAAATCAATCCCTCTGTTTCTTGGATGACATTTGGAAACTAGAAAAAAGAGAATCTTTCTTGTCTTGTCATACAATGTGAAACTTCCATGCTATTTCCCACTAATGAACATGTCAGTTCTGTAATTGTCTATCAACATTGAGGCATGGTGGTTGAATTTTTGTGTCAGTGCTTCTGTAAAATTCATTGTGTATAAAGAACAGGACTGTCATTTTCCATTTCGGATTAATAGCTTACTTCATTATCTGCTTTAAAAGTTTAACATAGATAATATTGTGCTTTAGTTGGAGCTTGTGCTTCCCTCCCGCCTCTTAAAAGATGTGGGAAGACATTACCCCCCCCCCCCCCCCCCCCTTTTTTTTTTCCCCTTCCTTCTAAGTATTAAAGTTGGTTTGTGGATTGACATTCGTACACCCGAGAAAACATTACTTACAAAGGGAAAAAAAAAGGAGAATGGTATATACTAATTGAAAACATGCAAGGTTTTGAGAAATTGTGAACATTTCAGGTACTGGAAGCCCTTAAGCATTCAACTTCAACCCGGCCTGCAATTTTTCCAATGTCAAACCCCACGAGAAATGGTATATACAAATTGAGAACATACACGGTTTTGAGGTTGATAACATTCTCATTCACTGTTTTCTTCATTAATAGCTGAATGCACCCCTGAGGAAGCATTTTCTATTCTCGGTGACAACATTATTTTTGCAAGTGGAAGCCCATTCAAGGATGTGGATCTTGGTATGTCTAGTAACATTTGGTTCTAAAATCTGCTATCATTCTTTTGGGTTCCCCCATCTTGATAGAGTTTTCATACTTTTCTGCTTTTGGTTGGTAACTTTTGAAGTACTGGTTTGCATGCAAGTATTATACATAGATAGCAATTACAAAATAGTGATTTATGTAATCTGTAATACTCCCCTCGTTCCATTTTATGTGATGATTTTTGACTGGGTGGGTAGTTATTTTATAAAAAAAAGACTTTTTTTAAACAAGTATTGTACATATAAGCTAAATATATGCAAAATATGAAAATTGCCCTAACTACCAACAGAATGAGAGGTGATAAGTGTTCCACATAACCTTTCTTCTTTCCCCTCCTAATAAAAATAGTTTTTATCTGGTGGGGTTCTAACAAGTCAAAAGGGGATGTTAAGCTTAAATAATTTTCAAGTATAGAAAAGGTGTCTATATTTTCAGACATACTAATAAGGAAAGAGTGTCGACATAATATAGAAAGAGGGAGTAGTGTTTAGGAATAAAACAAAAAATCATGCTACTATGTTATCTGTCATGCATATAATTATATGACTAATTCTATTTATTTGTGAGTTTAATATTTTAAAGTTGATCCAGTATATGTTTATGACAAATACTACTTTAGTTTAGTCATGCACTAATTGAGGAAATACATATTTTAAAACTAATTTTAAGTGCATAGGATTTTAATGGATATGTTTTTTTAAGTGGTTTGAAATCTAAGCATGATTATGCCAAGACTAAATTGGAACATAACCAAGTTTTATTCATAACGTTGTTCAACATTTAAGACAGGGACTTCCCTAACTTGGGATGAGAGATACAATAAAATTGCAATATATTTGGAAGACTAATTTTCTACGATTAGCTTGATCTTTAGTTTATAATTTCTCAGTGTTTCTTTTATTCTCTCTCATATGAGGAAAATGCTAATAGGATAGGGTAAATGTTACAGTCCACTTTTCTGATATTTATTTTGCTGCAGTTTATTTGAAAAAGGAATTACTTCTTTGTGTAACATTTATATCATTTCTTCTTACTTTTGACAAGAAAAAAATGAATCATGGTCTTCAAATCATGTATAGCCAACAAAAAAAAGAAAAATCCTGTAAAGAAAAAATTCGGGAAACTTGATATTATAGATAAAGGCATACAAGATAAATTGATATCAGATGATAATATATAGATCCTTATTTATCTGCATGTGAATTTTGCAGGAAATGGTCATGTTGGACACTGCAACCAAGCAAACAACATGTTCCTTTTTCCTGGGTTAGATTCCAAATGTCCAAAGTTTAAGATAGCTAGTCTAAGCTTTTCTATATTCTGTTTATTGTTGACTTTCTTTCGTCCTAAAAATATTTTCTGTACATGCTTCAGAATAGGACTTGGTACTCTTCTGTCTGGATCTAGAATTGTTTCAGATGGCATGTTACAGGCTGCAGCTGAGTGGTACTTCCTTTTTTTCGATGCTTTAGTAAAGTTTCCAAGTATATTGATCTATAGCACATGAGTAGCTTCTACTTCTATTTTCTAACTACAGTGTGGATTTTACAGCTTGGCTGCATATATGACAGAGGAGGAGGTGCTCAAGGGGATTATATACCCTTCGATATCCAGGTATATGCATTAGGAGTATTAGGGAACTTTATTTTACAGATTTACAGGGAGAACTTGCTTACCCAAAAAAAGAAGAAGAAAATTTACACGGGGGTGGGGAGGAGGGGGTGGCTTCTTTGATCGACAAAGTGGAACTCTGAGACTAGTAAAAGAAATTGATGAGTTTAACTCAGAAAAAATAAAACAGGATAAAACTTTAACTAGAAAAATTATATCTAATGTCAGTAACTGTGGTTATTTCTTTGTTCAACTAAAAACTAATACAACAACAACATACCTAGTGTATACTCACAAAGTGGGGTCTGGGAAGGGTAGAGTGTACGCAGTCCGTACCTCTATCTCAGAGGCGAGGTAGAGAGGCTGTTTTCGATAGACCCCCGGCTCAAGATGCAAACAGTCTAGAAAAAGATGTAATAGAGGTACCAACAACAATAGGTAGTAACAAAATGACAGATAGTAACAGAGCAAGACTACCACAAAATACTACTACAATCGATCTACTTACAACAACAAACATCAACAAAATGCCAAGAACAAGACATGATAAGCGGAGCGCTATGACTACCGGTACGGACAACCAGGCAAAGCAGTCCTACCTACTAGCAAGCACACACTCCTACCTACTAACCTTCTACCCTAATTCGCGTCCTCCACACATTCCTATCTTGGACCTGGGTAAGCTGTAACTGCGCCATGTCCTGTCTAATCACCTCTCCCCAATATTTCTTCGGTCTATCTCTACCTCTCCTGAATCTATCCATAGCCAACCTCTCACACCTCCACACAGGGGCATCTGTGCATCTCCTCGTCACATGCCCGAACCATCTCAACCTCGCTTCCCACATCTTGTCATCCACACCTTGGGCTTATATTAGTGGGTCTTACATCTTCCCCATGGTAGACAAAATGCATCGTCTCATGCCCTCCCCTTTTATCAAACTGTTGGAACATAAAGTGTGGAATGTCATTTACATAAAAAGAGACGTGTGAGTGCAAAATCTGCTCACATATTTTGTTTCTGCGTTAGTATTTCTATCTCAACCAGTTCCTATCAGCAAAATTAAACATTTACTGCAGGGAATTCTCAGATCAATTAATATGTCATATTTACTGCCGTCTAAAATAGATAAGGAATATAAATTTTCTCAGTTTGACTCAGAAGTTGCTTTCCAATACAAGATACAAAAATAGAATTTCAGAAAAAAGAAAATTCAATTTCAGAGACAATGCACCTGAATTTCTTTAGTTGGAGACCACATCACTAAAATGTCATTGCTCTATATGCTTCAGATTTACATTGTTGCTAACATAGTGACTGATTTATTTTCATCACAGGATACGCGATATAACAAAGGAGGTAGCTGCAGCTGTGGTGAAAGAAGCTATAGAAGAGGATCTGGCAGAAGGATACCGCGAAATGGACAGCCGAGAGTTACGAAAACTTGATGAGGTATTTTTACTTTATGGATTTTTCTATGTACCAGCTACCATTGGAGATACAAAGGAGTTTCCGTAGCTGTGTCTTTGCACCAGTGACTTTTTTGGACTATGTAATTAGTTACCCCGGTTATTGGATGAACTAACCAATAGCATATAGGATGACGTATGTGCTATTTGCATTTGTTATAATTGATGGAATTAGCAAGGGAGTCAACTAAATTTGAACCCACGGAAGCATAAAGGATTTCGTAATAAGCTAGAATTAAGACATAATATACACTACTAAAAAAACTGGGAAAACCGACCTCAAAAAACTGACTTTCGGAGGTCGATTTTCCCAAAAATACTGACCAAAAACTGACCTAAATGCTTAGGCAAGAAAATTCCCGGTCGCAAATTAAAAGCGAACATAGGAGGTCGTTGGACAGTTTATTTTTAAATCTGAAAATTTCATCTAAACGAGTTTGTTATTTTTTTTCATCATTCGACTTCCTGTGGTTGGTTTTATATATTTATTTTATTTTTTATTTTCAACGTTTTCGACCTTCGAAAGTCAGTTATGTAATAAAAATAAAATATATATTTATGTTCATACCGACCTTTGGTGGTCGGTATAATATATATATATATATATTTCTTTTCATGTTTTTCGACCTCAAATAGTCTGTTACATTATCAAAAATAAAATAAATATATATGTCAATATCGACCTCCGGATTTTTGTTTTATATATATATATATGTTTTTAATTTTCAGGATTTTCGACCTCTAGAGGTCGGTTCTTTGTAAATAAATAAAATTTAAATATATAAAACCGACCTTCAGAGGTCGGTATTGAGTCGGTTTTCTGGTAAATTTTACCCAAAAAAACAACCTCCGATGGATGGTTTGAGGTCAGTTTTCTGCAATAAAATTGGCAGCAAATTGCTGCATTTTCTATTGCCCACCTGCATATTCAAAACAAATTATGCACAATAACAGCCAAACCAGCTCAAAGAGCTGCCAACACAATATCAATCTACATTTACGTTACACTACTTCAATAGTCTACAAACTATATATACAAAGTATCACAAGTTTGAAACATAAACAAATCATCAACCTACTCTTCATCCTCCCCATCCTCTTCGGAGGACTGGTCAACTAGGCCTAGACGTGCATCACCGGGACATAGAGGAGTAATATTTCCCGATTAAAAAAGGGCATCTAGCTGGGCCTTAAGCGTCACATACCTCTGGTCCTCTAGTTGGGTTGATGCTGCAATCTGCTCGTCTCTCTTTCTCCCCCTCTCTGTTGCTGCGGTAAGTTGGCTAGTGAGCACAAATATCTTATCCTCCGTTGTAGCCATGATCGCTCTATCCACATCATCTATGCCTGAGGATGAACACTGTAACCAAGACTTCTTTTTCTAATAGGCCTTTTCGGTGAAACCGTTGACTGAACCTCTAATCGGGCCACCCGCACACTCTTGCCAGAACTGCTCTATTTGATCTTGGGTAAGTGGTGTGCTCTGACTTTCAGGTGGTAGAGTACTACAGTACTCCTGAACTTTTTGTACAAATTTGTCCAATATTTAAATGAAGAACTCGTAGGATAAGAATATAATAGATACAAGTAAAAGAAATTATCCTATTAAAGCAATTGATTGTTCTACCATCTTCACCAAATTTAGCATAGCTATGCACAAATAGATGCACAAATCCAACACAAAAAAGAAGATAAGTTCGAATCAATGTTTTACCTGTGACTCACCTTTCTTCATCCGTGGCCTTTTTTTTTTCTTCTTTGTGTGAGTGGCCTTGAATAACTCTTCCTGAGTTATCGGCCTACCCAAATCTTTTTTCTACACACAACATGCATATAATGTGATCATTAATCTCCAAAAGCAAGAACTTATCAAAAAGGAAAAAAAAATATTTGGCTGAATTAAGAAAATATACCATTCTCCTCCTCAAGTAGTCTGACTGACAACCCCATTAGTGTGCAGAGAGCCACCCCTGTTCAACGTTCTGGCCTTCTTCCCGATCTTGCTCCTCTTCTGAAACGTCTCATCAGTCACCCAGTGTTGCAGTAACTTGTTCCACGTATCTGGCAGAATAAATGGAGGAACTCTGTTATACTGCCGAACATCCCAAAACAAGCCATGGAGTCTTTTCGCGGCTCTAAGGCCTAAGTTGGTTGATATTTGTTCATTATGCTCGGGAGCCATACGCAATATTTCTGCAACAAAAAATAATTTAATATTCAATCTAGAAATGTATAGTGAATTTCAATGCATATAATGTGAATTTAATTAATGAACTTTTTACCCTAAATTGATTGAACATTTGCTGCTGGTTACAAGGTGGTACCGTACTCCAACTCGGGCAAAAACCATTATAGTGTGTTTTAATGCAACGACGACGATCTTTGAAATGCCCTCATTTGGTTTGAACCTGCAATATAAGATTAATCATTTAGAGGATAAATTCGAAAGTTAAAAGATAAACATATAAACAGAAGATGTAATATAGTTGAATCATACTCGTATCCCGCAGGCTCGATGATGAGCCTCCGACTAGAATCTCTATCGCCCGGCTGTGGAGCATGTGCATTTGAGTGCTGGGTTGTGGCAGTATCAGGCTCAGAGCCACTATCTCTTAGACGAAGACCAGGAAGTCCAATTGATCTAGTACAGTGGGAATGGCTGACTGACTACTGCTAGCTGATGGTACGATATCCTCAGGAAGAAGATGAGTATAATCCTGTAGGGTAGAGTAACTCGGCGTGGGTACCATGATGGGGGCGGATAGAGACTAAGTATAGCCATGAGGTGGACCCACATGTGTAGGAGTAGTTCGTGACTGCTGTGACGACTGAGTAGCTGAAAGTGAGTCCCGTGGTGGGATATAATTTGGTTAGGGCTCTGATATGTGGATCCCCGTGGGCCGTCTAAGATTAACAGGGATCCTTTTCTTTTTTGGAGTAACGAGCTTTTTCTTATCCCTGTCGTCACCTACCATCTACATTAATTAAAAGACAAAATGTAAAGGAGAAATTGTTAAAATAGTCACTTTGCTTCTAAAAGTATAGAAACATCAATATTTAAAAATAATGAACACAACATACTAATTGCTAATCCTCCTCTTCCGAAGTTTCCTCATCTATCCATTCACCCTCTTTGGAAGTTTCCTCATCTATTCATTCAGCTTCTTCATCGGTTGATCCATCCCCCTCCACATTTGCTAATATTTCTACCTCTTCTCTACTAACTTCTTTTAAAATTTGTTCAGGATGCTCCAAATCGTTTTCTAACTTAGCGTTCACTACTTGGTGAACACTTGATATTTCGTTTTGATCCTCTTTGGAAGTTTCCTCATCTATTCATTCAGCTTCTTCATCGGTTGATCCATCCCCCTCCACATTTGCTAATATTTCTACCTCTTCTCTACTAACTTCTTTTAAAATTTGTTCAGGATGCTCCAAATCGTTTTCTAACTTAGCGTTCACTACTTGGTGAACACTTGATATTTCGTTTTGATACGCAACATCCAACACATTCTCAACTTCCACCCGCTCCACAGACTTGGTTTTGATTACAACCCACCAATCAGACTTGTCCCTACTCAATGGATAAGGAGCACAATACACCTGCTTAGCATCAGAGTCAAATTACAAATACTGTCTGAAGGAAAAAAGTAAAGAAACAAGATAGGGAAAAACTCCAAGGAGCTGTGGAATAGTCCTAACAGCTCACCACAACAGTCTCCGAGTATGCTTGGACCTGCTCCGATGGTACTAGGGTCAGAATCTGCACAAAAAGTGCAGCAAATGTAGCATGAGTACACCAACACTTACCCCGTAAGTACATTAGCCGCCTCCAACAAGGTAGTGAGGAGGGTTGGACTGAAAATACCCACTTAAATAACCTGCAGTAATAGTATAATCTGAGCAAAAGTAAAGCACATAACATCATAATAAAGTATGCACAAGTATAACATATTAATATATGCACAGATGTAGCATATTAAGATATGCACAGATACACGGGTTGGAAATCATGGATGTATGAAGATTCGACCTTTACTCAACGCTGGTGCTCCCAGTGCAATAATCCTGCGTGTACACTTCCCAAGAGACCTGAGTGTGCAGCACAATATCCTTCCTGTACACGCTGCGTGGACAGCTCACGTGCCATATCATAACTCACACTCACGTGTCATAGTCAAATCTAAGTGTGAAATCAGGTATGCAGTTACTAAGGGGTCATTTGGTAGAGTATATAAGAATAGTGCATAATATGGTGTATTAGTAATGTTTGCATTAGTAATGCTGAGATTTTTCTTGTGTAGTGTTTGGTTTGGTGTATTAAAAATAACATGCATTGCATAATTTCAAAAAAAAATAATTGTTTATTAAAATACCCTTCACAAATATGGTAGAAATGATGTGGAAAGGGTTTTGAGGGACAATTGTGTCTTTAGCCATTCTAATGCATGCATTAGAACCCATTGCATTATTAATACATGGAAATCCATGGTATTAGTAATACATAGCTCAATACACAATAGAGTGTACATTAGTTATACGTAGGTTGAAAAAGTATACCAAACAAGGTATTAGTAATACACAAAGCTTTTACATGCATTAGATTTTCGAATACACTCTACCAAACGACCCCTAAGCATATATACAATGCATGACTAACAGCTAAACCTGTAACCAAACATGCACATAACTCATAATAATATAATGCTTAAAGTAGTCATAATACAGAAAAGAACATGTAAAGCATGTATGACAACAATATCCTATATCCTGGGTACCCTCATATCTAGGGTACCCTCATATCTACTCGTCATCTCACATATATGGTACTCCAATATATATATATATATATATATATATATATACATATATGTCAAACAGATCGTGCGATATTCAGAGTTGCAACAACTATAGGGGTATCAAATTGCTAAGCCACACTATGAAGGTGTGGGAGAGGGTGGTGGAGTTGAGGTTGAGACAGATCGTGCCTATTTCCGAGAACCAGTTCGGCTTTATGCCAGGACGCTCGACTACATAAGCTATTCATCTCCTTAGAAGACTGGTGGAGCAGTACAGGGAAAGGAAGAAGGACTTGCACATGATGTTCATCGATCTAGAAAAGGCGTATGATAGAGTCCCTAGGGAGGTCCTTTGGAGGTGCTTGGAGGCTCGAGGTGTACCCGTGGCGTACACCAGATCAATTAAGGACATGTATGAGGGGGCCAAGACTCGCGTTAGAACTGTGGGAGGAGATTCAGAGCACTTTCCCGTGTTGATGGGGTTGCACCAGGGATCGACCCTTAGCCCTTTTCTATTTGCCTTGGTAATGGATGTATTGACGCGGAAAATACAAGGTGAGGTGCCATGCTGCATGTTATTTGCGGATGATGTAGTTTTGGTTAACGAGACTCGCGGAGGAGTTAATGCTAAGTTGGAGGTTTGGAGACAGACCCTCGAGTCTAAGGGGTTTAGGTTGAGCAAGACCAAGACTGAATATATGGAGTGCAAGTTCAGTGAGGCGACTCAGGATGATGACTTAGAAGTGAAGCTGGATACACAGGTCATCCAAAAGAGAGGGAGTTTCAAGTATCTTGGGTCTATTATCCAGGAAAATGGAGAGATTGATGAGGATGTCACTCACCGTATTGGTGTTGGGTGGATGAAATGGAGGCTCGCATCTGGAGTCTTGTGTGATAAGAAGGTTCCTACTAAACTTAAAGGCAAATTCTACAGAGTGGTGGTTCGACCAGCTTTGTTGTATGGAGTAGAGTGTTGGCCAGTAAAGAACTCCCATATTCAAAAGATGAAGGTGACGGAGATGAGGATGTTGCGATGGATGTGCGGGTTTACTAGGAGAGATAGGATTAGGAATGAGGATATCTGAGATAAGGTGGGTGTGGCGTCGGTGGAAGATAAGATGCGGAAAGCGAGGTTGAGATGGCTCAGACATGTGAGGAGGAGAGGCACAGATGCTCCAGTGCGAAGGTGTGAGAAGTTGGCTATGGATGGTTACAGGAGAGGACGGGGTAGACCGAAAAAGTATTGGGGAGAGGTGATTCGACAGGACATGGCGCAGTTGCAGCGTACCGAGGACATGACCCTAGATAGGAAGGTGTGGAGGACGCGGATTAGGGTAGAAGAGTAGTAGGTAGAAGTGTGTGTAGGCTAGTAGGTAGGAGTGTTTTTCCTTGTTGTCCCGACTAGTAATCGTAGTGCTACGCTTATAGTTTCTTGTTCTTGGATTCCTCGTAGTAGTATTTTGTGGCAGTGCTCTGTTTCTGTCTGTTGTTTGTTACTACATATTACTTCCTATCGTCTCTTGTAGTTTTATCATGTATTTTTATCGTGTATCTTTGTTACGTCCTTTTTAGCCTATTTTTAGACTGTTTTTGTCTTGAGCCGGGGGTCTATCGGAAACAACCTCTCTGCCTCACCTCTGAGGTAGTGGTACGGACTGCGTACACTCTACCCTCCCCAGACCCCACGTTGTGGGAATACACTGGGTATGTTGTTGTTGTTGATATATGTCGAACAATATAAATTTGGGGAGATTCCCTCATTGAGGTCAAAACCTTAACTTACCTCGGTGTGGAGTAACTCTAGTCTTCTCAAACTGCTTTTCCTCGCTTTGAATCCTCCGGGTACCCTGATAGGTAGAGTGTGCTCCGGAACTCCAACACTTGGGTTGAACAGAAAAGGTTCAATCTTTCAATAATCAGGAGTAAGGGAAAGCAAATGCGATCTAAGCAAGACGCCCTGGAATTCCATTCTGTAGGGAAAGAGGACCTACTGAATAAGTATCCAATCAATCGTAGGCATCTACTCGTCACCTCACATGTATGGTTCTCCCATATACATAGTATATGTAAAACAATATAAATTTGGGGAAATCCCCTCATTGAGGTCAAAGCCTTAACTTACCTCGGTCTGGAGTAACTCTAGTCTTCTCAAACTGCTTTTCCTCGCTCTAAATCCTTCAAATAAGCTTGATCTATTCAAAAGATTACTCCGAGGTTAGACGAATCCATTGATGTCATTTCCATATTTAAAAGCTCGGTTGAAGTCAAAGTCAATAAAAAAGTCAACCCCAAGTGCTGTCGTCAAATCCCTAATAAATTATTTTTTAGGGTTCAATTCGATGTTCAAATCCCAATTTGGTGTTTATAGGGTTTAGTGTAGAATTGTTAGCTGACTTGGCTCAAAGTTATATGTCGATTCCAAGTCGAATCCCCTCTAGTCAGTAGCTTAGGTCGTCCAAAATTATGTTGAAATATCAAAGCTCCTGAAAACTACGCTCTTTAGACTACAAATATTTCGCAATTGCAGTGGCTAGCCCGCAAATGCGTCGCACCAGAAAAAAATAAAATCTACAACATGCTGAAATGTGATTTCTTTCTCAAAACTCACCTGAGCCCCTCGGGTACCAACTCAAACCATCTCAACAAGTCCAAAAACCATATATGCTACGGGAAATCTCAAATCAAGGAAGGGGATGCAATTGCTCAAAACAAGGGGTTGGAATATTATAAGGCAAACAAAATGGAGAAGTGCAACGAGGGCGCTATGCAACAGAAAGGTACCTAACCAAGGTTAGAGATTAGTCCTATAGCATGAATGTGAGACTAACAATGTTAAATGCAAGCATTTGTTGGGTCTCTGAGACCTGATGTACTCGCAAGATGAATATTGTAAATATTTGTATGTACAATGGGATTGTACAAGATTGGACACACATAGATGATAAAATTTAATCAAGTTGCCCCATATGGTTTGGACATGTCCTCCATACATCTATTAATGCACTAGTTCATTGGTGTGATATTATGAAATGAAATAGAGAAACATAACAGTTGATTAAGGTTAAGGGAACTGTATAAGCAGTGTATGAATCCTGTTTTATTATTGTGCATAAAAGAATCAAGTACAAAAGAATTGAAATCTGAAGTAGAGCATTTCAGTTGTGGGATGATGTGATACTCATGGGGACATTAAAAGGATCTTCGAAAAAGAGACTCGAGCATGAAGCTAGAACTCACTAGATATTGCACATATTACCTACTTCATAAAGGCCATTCTGAGTATTTACAGATATGCCTTTGGCACAAGATCACCTCAATTTTTAGAAGCTGGCTAAAGTGTTCTACCATAATGGGATCTTGGCAACTTTCTGATAAAATTACATCTTTTATAATTCTAGAAAATCAATGAAAATATTTTTAGCTAACGTAATCATCATAAAAATATCCTCTGCTAGCCGTATGCTCATTTTGTAGGGGCTACTTTGTTTCTTACTTCCTGAGAGAAATTGAAATATCAAGGAAGCCCTCCTAAGGCACTTTCTCTCCATCCATTCAGATTTATAGACCTTGAACTGGTTTGACTCTCCTTTTTTAGGATTATCACGTTCCACTATTTCTCAAAGTTTCCCCTGCTTACGCGAATACCTGTTGTAGCTTCTATTCAGAATGTTATTGAACTACAACTGAGGAAAACCTAAACCTTTTTTGATCGTTCGAGAAGTTTGTTCTATTTGTTGTAATAATTGTCTACATTAATATTATTTCAAAACTTGGGTACTTTAATTGGTGGAACTCTATCGCAGGCACAAATATCTGAGTTCGTGGAGAACAATATGTGGAGTCCGGATTATCCAACACTGGTTTACAAGAAAGATTGATCATCTATAGCTGCTTGCAAAGCTTCATCTTTTCATGTTTCTCGCAACATCAGCAAGGACGTGATGGATCAGACACGATCATGGACATTTTGTGACACGATGGCATCATGTTAAATTTAACATCCAGTAATATCCCTTTCTTCAACATTTGATTGGCCGACGGCTTCTTGATGTTATAGCTTTTATTGAGTAGTCCATAATTTGGTTCTGTAAATGTGAATAAATGCCCTTCTCCTTCCAAATCTGATTTTGAGCATCATCAACGCAGATGATGTAATATTATGGGCTGTTGCTGCACCAAATTGTACTATAAATTGGCCTCTGATGTAGATGTTGTGTACAAGTGTTTAAAGTTCTGATAGTTTTGTGTACTCAATTTGAATTGTACAATAAAGGGATGACTAGTATTCACATTGTTCCCCCAAAATTAGTAACCCCCGTTTCAATTTGTTTGCCTTACTTTTTTTTTTATACCGTTTCAGAAATAATGTCTCTTTCCTTTTGTGGCAACTCTTTAGTTCTAACTTTCAACATCACATGTTTAAGACCACAAGATTAAAAGATATTTTGGTACACTTTACATATCTATAGTTTAAGAGCACAAGATTTAAAAGTATTCTTTACTTAAACTCCATGCCAAACTACAAAACAAAATGGGATAAACTTTGTGAATTAAGGTGCATGGTGATCTGTACTTTTTTGCCTTCAGTATTTCATCATAGTTTTTTACTTGTCCATTGTTTTCAAACATGTTGCGAAACACGACTTTTCCTGAGCTGAGATTTTATCACAAACAACCTCTTTACCCCATGAAGGTAGGGGTAAAATCTGTGTACACCCCATCCCTCTCAGATTCTGCTTGTGGGATACACCAGGTATGTTGTAAGGTGCATGGTGATGATGATGGCTAGAGCACAATTTGTTGGGATTGAAATCGATAGGGCATCACGCGGAAGCTAATAATTGCAAATCTTAAAGGCGATAAATCAGACGACAATAAAACTATACGAAAAATTTAAAAAGCATAATATTATTATGTGATTTGACCAATTAGCCTACATATGAAAGACTAATAAGAAAACATCAAAATTATCAAGAGAAAATGTATCCCTAAACAAGATTCACAATTATGGTATAATTAAGATAAAGTTAGGATAAACCCTGGCAAAGGATTTCTAGCATCTTTACTCCTTTGACTAACTGAAAATTCAATGAGGTAGCAAAATCTGTTACTCATCCCGTCTTTGATAAGTTTACATGTCATCGGAATTCGGAAGTAAATTGAGGACGTACTGGTGGTAAAATGACCAAACACCCCCAAGCTGGTTTGTATGGCCAAAGAGTGATCACCATATCCATCTTATACTATACCAGTACTACTCTTCTTCAAACTATACAATTAACCATGGTTTCTCTGCCCATTAATCCCACCTTCAACCCCCACACCCCTACCCTTAAACCCAAATCATTTATGAATTCTCCTCATTTCATAACATACCAAGAAGTGCGTTCATGCTAGTGGGTAGGAATGCATTGTCTTGTTTTCCTTACTAGTAGTCGTAGTGCTACGTAGGCTTTGTAGTCTCTTATTCTTCGATTTTGTTAATATTTGTTATTTCGTATGGTTCGATTGTAATATTATTTTATTATACTGTTCTGTTATTATTTATTATTTTGCTACTACATATTATTTCTTATACCTCTATTACGTCTTTTTCTAGTTTGTATTTGTCGAGTGGAGGGTCTATAAAAGACAACCTCTCTATCTCACTCTAAAGGTAGAAATAATATCTGCGTACACTCTACCTTCTCCGGATCACAGTTTGCGGGAACACACGAGATATGTTAATGTTGTTGATAAAAGCGTGGGAAAAAGAAAAGAAACTTGTACTGGTGGTAAAATGACCAAAACACCCCCAAGCTGGTTTGTATGGCCAAAAAAATGATCACCATATCCATCTTATACTATACAGTACTACTCTTCTTCAAACTATACAATTAACCATGGCTTCACTGCCCATTAACCCCACCTTCAACCCCCACACCCCTACCCTTAAACCCAAATCATTTATGAAATTCCCACAGACTCCTTCCATAACATACCAAGAAAATGGCACAAAATCATACTACTTCAAACTCCTTGGGTCTCTATGCAAAGAGGGTAAACTTCAAGAATCTGTGAACTTTCTCAAAGAACTGGAGTGCATGAATCTACATATTGGACCTGAGTTCTATGGTGAACTCCTCCAAGGCTGTGTCTATGAACGAAACCTGAAATTGGGTCAGCAAATTCATGCCAAGATTCTAAAGAGTGGTGATTTCTTTGCCAAGAATGAGTACATTGAGACAAAACTTGTGATTTTCTATGCAAAATGTGATCTTTTTCATGTTTGTAACCATTTGTTTTGTAGACTGAGAAAACAGAATGTGTTTTCTTGGGCTGCAATTATTGGACTACATTGCAGGATGAATTTGTCTAGACAAGCTTTGTGTAAATACATTGAAATGCTAGAAAATGGGATTCTTGGTGACAATTTTGTTCTCCCAAATGTATTGAAAGCTTGTGGTGCTTTGAATTTTGTTGAGTTTGGGAAATGTGTTCATGGGCATGTCTTGAAACTAGGATTTGAAAGTTGTGTTTTTGTGGCTAGTAGTCTTATTGACATGTATGGTAAATGTGGGGTTTTGGATGATGCAAGAAAGGTTTTTGATTACATGTCTGAAAGAAATGTAGTCGCGTGGAACTCGTTGATTGTGAGTTATATGCAAAATGGATTCAATGAGGAAGCTATTGGAGTGTTTTATGATATGAGAACTGAAGAAATTGAACCAACTCGGGTAACTCTGTCGAGTTTTCTTTCAGCTTCGGCCAATTTATGTGCTCTACAAGAAGGTAAACAAGGTCATGCTATATCTATTTTGAGTGGATTAGATTTGGATAACATATTGGGGAGCTCACTTATAAACTTTTACGCTAAAGTTGGTTTGGTTAGTGATGCTGAGGTAATATTCGATAGGCTGATTGAGAAAGATGTAGTAACGTGGAACTTGTTAATGTCTTGTTATGTACAATCTGGTAAGATTGAAAAGGCTCTCGACTTGTCTCGTTTGATGAGAGTAAAGGGTTTTAGGTTTGACTCCGTGACACTATCAACAATATTATCTGCCTCAGCAGAATTAAGGGATTTGAAACTTGGCCGAGAAGGGCATTGTTTTTGTATCAGAAACAATTTTGAGAATGACATAGTTGTAACAAGTGGTATTATAAATATGTACGCCAAATGTGAGAAAATCCCAGATGCAAGACGGGTTTTTGACCACACAATGGAGAAAGATCTAGTCTTGTGGAATACATTATTGGCTGCTTATGCAGAAGTGGGTTTGAGCGGTGAGTCATTAAGACTATTTTACCAGATGCAACTTTATGGTTTACCACAAAATATCATATCTTGGAATTCTGTAATTCTTGGATTCTTAAGGAATGGACAGATAAATGAGGCCATAGACATGTTTACACAAATGAAAACTGTTGGTTTAGACCCTAACACGGTTACTTATACTACTCTTATCAGTGGTCTTTCTCAAAATGGTCACAACAGTGAGGCACTTACATATTTTAAACAACTGCTTCAAGCAGGGTATCGACCAAATAGTGCAAGTATTGTTGCTGCCCTCTCGGCTTCTACAAATATGGCATCATTGCACGACGGAAGAGCCATTCATGGATACATTTTAAGGCAAAGGATTCCATTGTCTCTTCCAGTGGCAACTTCGTTAGTTGATATGTATACTAAATGTGGAAGTCTAAATTGTGCAAAATGCATTTTTGATTTGATTCCAGAAAAGGAGTTAGCGTTGTATAATGCTATGATTTCTGGTTATGCTTTACATGGCCATGCTATAGAAGCACTTGCATTGTTCAAACGTCTGTGCAAGGGGGGCGTGGAACCAGACATCATAACCTTCACCAGTGTGCTATCCTCTTGTTGTCATTCTGGACTGGTAAAAGAAGGCTTAGATGTTTTTTATGACATGCTCTCCGTGTATCATATGACTCCAAGAGTGGAACATTATGGTTGTATGATCACTCTTCTCTCTAGGTGTGGTGATCTTGATGAAGCTATGCAGCTCATTCAGGGTATGCCTTTCAAACCTGATGCAAATGTTTTTGAATCACTGCTTGTGGCTTGTAGAGAACTCAGAGAGACAGAACTCGAGGAACATATAGCTAATTGTTTAATTAAGATGGAACCAGATAATTCAGGACACTATGTGTCACTTTCAAATGCATATGCGAAAACTGGAAGATGGGATGAAGTCTCAAAACTGAGGGATTTGATGAAGAAAAAGGGTCTTAGGAAGAGACCTGGATGCAGTTGGATTCAGGTTGGAACAGATTTTCATATGTTTGTTTCAGGGGACAGGCGGCATCCACACACACAGGAAATAAGTACAATATTGGCTTTGCTGGATAGGGAAATGCAGCTTACTACAACTGAGAATATCAAGTTATGATTCCTTGGGCACATTTGTCATCTTTGCAAACTGAACTCATGTTAATCAGATACTATCAAGACGGCAATTTTTAGAGGTTAAAAATGGCTTGAAGACCAGGAAATCTCCAACACGAGAATTTCAAGCATGTCATCACTTGTGAAAAAATATATCCGTATTCGTCTTCAGGAGACAACATTGAAGTTTTGATGCTGGACGAGTTCATATAAATTTCCTGATGGATCAAAGACTTAGATGAGACAACATTATGCTTTGTGAGCAAAATGATTTTTGCGTGTTAACCACAACTTGGATATGGCCAAGTGAAGTCTATCCTCTTGGACAAGCAGTGGACATTGCCAACAAGCCACTGTACTTGCATCGTTTTATTCACAACAAAGACTGATGTATGGATTGGGTAGATGACAGAGATTGTTCCTACATGAGTTATCTAATGGAAGTACTTCTGTTCTTCTAGGTTGTGGTACTAAGGCCAAATTGAAAATTTTAAAACTATTGGAGCTGCTGTAAATAAACACATTTTGGCATCTATTTCTAGTAAATTTCTCTAAACTGATTAGAATTCATCACATTTTCTTATGACTAGCAATTCACCTTGAAAATTTAATGCTCAATGTGTTGATCCATGAATGCCTTCTGTGTACAGATCATTCTCTTCCATTTTCATTTTACTGATGCACAGACTTCCTTGGAAGGAGGGCATTAGATCTATCTATTGTTTGCAAAAAAATGGAGAAACACATCGAGATAAACTTTTCTAGGATGCAAGAAGTGAGACGTTATCACAGATCAAGTTGGTGAAAGCTCCTTTATGCATCGATCCATAAGGTAATTGATCCTTCTGTGTGTTAAATTTGCAAATTTCGCTGTTTGTCATTTCGAGGGAAACTAAATGCAACAATGGCATTTCAATCTTTATTCTTACTGGTCTGGAACAAGTTGTTTATCCATCTAGGAAGTAAAAGGGTTTATGTAAATCTGGTTGTTGAATGTGCGAACAAATTCCTATAAAGATTGGGAAGCTACATATAAGGTGTAGATATACTCATACTGGTGTGGAACCTTTTGGAGAAAACCGTGTGGACGTGGCCTGAAGCAGATAATATCACACTATGTTAAGAATATCTTTGGGCTAGTTTAGTCCAATAACTAGTATCAGAGCCAATGATTTGACGAGATGAGTATGGAGATGGCGGAGTGATGCCATGGGGCTCGATTTATTAACTTTACCACGCCAAAGGTAGCTTTGAGACACACATGCACAAGTAGAAGCTAATTCTAGGCTTCGGTGACCATAAATGGTCAGTCATGTGGGTAGCACATAGTGAATCTTAAAAATTGACCCATCAATCATGGTGATGGGCCATATAAACTTAGTTCAAGGAGAACTGTGGATTGTTGTAATCGGCCACATGGAGCTTGGTTAAATGGGAGATTGTTGGGTGTGCTAACGAAGTCCTACATTGGTAGTTGAAAAGATCGGGAAGGTACATGCAAGATATAGGTATACTCTTAATAGTATGCGACATTTTGGAGAAAACCATGATAACACAGAAAAGAGGATAAATGATCTGTAAATACAACCAGTTAAATTACATTTTATGGAGTAATAGTTGCTGATCATTTGTTGTTACAAAGTGCCACCAGCTCTTCCACCACACCATCTATCTCTTCATCCCCTTTTGCATTCATCTTCTCACGTAGTTCCTTAGCTTTCTTCCTCACCGCTTCCCCACCTTTCTCCACTACCACCTTCCTTATCGCCTTTGCAATCTCTTCACTTTGTAGTTTCCCGTTCTCGTCCCTCACTGCCTCCATTCCGATCCCAATATATTCCACAAGCTTAGTGTTCATTGGTTGGTCAACCTGCATAGGCATGGCAATTATGGGCACACCAAATTTCATACTTTCCGTGAAAGAATTCCATCCACAGTGGCTCACGAACCCTCCAATGTTTGTGTGTTGAAGAATTGTTGGTTGAGGAGCCCATCCTTCCATAATTGTTCCTCTTTCTCCTACCCGTTCAAGAAACCCTTCTGGTAATGCATCTCTAATGTTAATTCTTTCACCTTGTGGAGACCTGATAACCCAAATGAAGTTCACTTTGCTAAGCTCTAGTCCTTGAGCTACTTCATGGATTTCTTCCTTTGGTAGAAAATACTCACTCCCAAAGGAAACAAACACAGTTGAACCTTTATGTTTCTTGTCAAGCCATTGCATGACCTCCTCATGGTCATCTTTGTTGGTGGATTCTTGAACTAGTGTACCAACTGGGACTATTTTCTTGGAGACTAAACTTGAAAGATAATCCATATAGCTAATTGTTTAATTAAGATGGAACCAGATAATTCAGGACTCTATGTGTCACTTTCAAATGCATATGCGACAACTGGAAGATGGGATGAAGTCTCAAAACTGAGGGATTTGATGAAGAAAAAGGGTCTTAGGAAGAGACCTGGATGCAGTTGGATTCAGGTTGGAACAGATTTTCATATGTTTGTTTCAGGGGACAGGCGGCATCCACACACACAGGAAATAAGTACTATATTGGCTTTGCTGGATAGGGAAATGCAGCTTACTAGATTCCGTTTCAACAACTGAGAATATCAAGTTATGATTCCTTGGGCACATTTGTCATCTTTGCAAACTGAACTCATGTTAATCAGATACTATCAAGACGGCAATTTTTAGAGGTTAAAAATGGCTTGAAGACCAGGAAATCTCCAACACAAGAGAATTTCAAGCATGTCATCACTTGTGAAAAAATATATCCGTATTCGTCTTCAGGAGACAACATTGAAGTTTTGATGCTGGACGAGTTCATATAAATTTCCTGATGGATCAAAGACTTAGATGAGACAACATTATGCTTTGTGAGCAAAATGATTTTTGCGTGTTAACCACAACTTGGATATGGCCAAGTGAAGTCTATCCTCTTGGACAAGCAGTGGACATTGCCAACAAGCCACTGTACTTGCATCGTTTTATTCACAACAAAGACTGATGTATGGATTGGGTAGATGACAGAGATTGTTCCTACATGAGTTATCTAATGGAAGTACTTCTGTTCTTCTAGGTTGTGGTACTAAGGCCAAATTGAAAATTTTAAAACTATTGGAGCTGCTGTAAATAAACACATTTTGGCATCTTTTTCTAGTAAATTTCTCTAAACTGATTAGAATTCATCACATTTTCTTATGACTAGCAATTCACCTTGAAAATTTAATGCTCAATGTGTTGATCCATGAATGCCTTCTGTGTACAGATCATTCTCTTCCATTTTCATTTTACTGATGCACAGACTTCCTTGGAAGGAGGGCATTAGATCTATATATTGTTTGCAAAAAAATGGAGAAACACATCGAGATAAACTTTTCTAGGATGCAAGAAGTGAGATGTTATCACAGATCAAGTTGGTGAAAGCTCCTTTATGCATCGATCCATAAGGTAATTGATCCTTCTATGTGTTAAATTTGCAAATTTCACTATTTTGTCATTTCGAGGGAAACTAAATGCAACAATGGCATTTGAATATTTATTCTTACTGGTCTGGAACAAGTTGTTTATCCATCTAGGAAGTAAAAGGGTTTATGTTAACCTGGTTGTTGAATGTGCGAACAAATTCCTATATTGGTAGTTGAAAAGATTGGGAAGCTACATATAAGGTGTAGATATACTCTTACTCGTGTGGAACCTTTTGGAGAAAACCGTGTGGATGTGGCCCGAAGAAGATAATATCACACCATGTTAAGAATATCTTTGGGCTAGTTTAGTCTAATAATTAGTATCAGAGCCAATGATAGGTGGAGTGACGCTGTGGGGCTTGGTTTATTAACTTTACCATGCCAAAGGTAGTTTTGAGACACACATGCGCAAGTAGAAGCTAATTCTAGGCTTCGGTGACCATAAATGGTCAATCATGTGGGTAGCACATAGTGAATCTTAAAAATTGACCCATCAATCATGGTAATGGGTCATATAAACTTAGTTCAAGGAGAACTGTAGATTGTTGTAATGGGCCACATGGAGCTTGGTTAAATGGGAGATTGTTGGATGTGCTAACGAAGTCCTACATTGGTAGTTGAAAAGATCGGGAAGGTACATGTAAGGTATAGGTATATTCTTAATAGTATGCGACATTTTGGAGAAAACCATGATAACACATAAAACAGGATAAATGATCTGTAAATATAACCAGTTAAATTACATTTATGGAGTAATGGTCATAACTCTTAAATTTTATTGCTGATCATATGTTGTTACAAAGTGCCGCCAGCTCTTCTACGACACCATCTATCTCTTCATCCCCTTTTGCATTCATCTTCTCACTTAGTTCCTTAGCTTTCTTCCTCACTGCTTCCCCACCTTTCTCCACTACCACCTTCCTTATCGCCTTTGCAATCTCTTCACTTTGTAGTTTCCCATATTCGTTCCTCACTGCCTCCATTCCCATCCCAATATATTCCACAAGCTTAGCGTTCATTGGTTGGTCAACCTGCATAGGCATGGCAATTATGGGCACACCAAATTTCATACTTTCCGTGAAAGAATTCCATCCACAGTGGCTCACGAACCCTCCAATGCTTGTGTGTTGAAGAATTGTTGGTTGAGGAGCCCATCCTTCCATAATTGTTCCTCTTTCTCCTACCCGTTCAAGAAACCCTTCTGGTAATGCATCTCGAATGTTAATTCTCTCACCTTGTGGAAACCTGATGACCCAAATGAAGTTCACTTTGCTAAGCTCTAGTCCTTGAGCTACTTCATGGATTTCTTCCTTTGATAGAAAATACTCACTCCCAAAAGAAACAAACACAGTCGAACCTTTATGTTTCTTGTCAAGCCATTGCATGACCTCCTCATGGTCATCTTTGTTGGTGGATTCTTGAACTAGTGTACCAACTGGGACTATTTTCTTGGAGACTAAACTTGAAAGATAATCCATATATTTCCCTTCAAAATCTCTGCAAGTTTTCATCAGAATAATGTCCAGTGATCGCCTAAGACCCTCATCGAATGGGAACTTCCCACCTTGGAGAATATTCTTCAACGGAAGTATTTCGTATTCACGCAGGTAAATTTCAGGAAATGGGAACATTTCTCCTGGCTTATCATACATGTGGATGCCCAAAGCAATCCCGGCTGCGCTAAAAGTGAGGAACTGCACAGCAGGAATGTTCACAGAGGAGGCGCAGTCAGCAGCCCATGGTAGATTGAAGTCATAAATGACCAAGTCTGGATGTAGAATTTGTAATATCTTAGAAAAGTTTGGAGTGCTCATTTCAAAAGTTCTTTGGAGAGTTGTCATGAGATGGGGTGGAAGGCCATTGGTAGTGTGATAATGAGGAGGAAGATTTGGCAATGATGGAAGATGAAACTCAACTAAATCTATTGACTGAGAATACTCCTCTGTTACTCTTTTCTTGATTGAGCTTAGACATACAGGAGTGGAACACATGTAAATGTGGAAGTTTCTATTTGCAAGCTTCTTGGCTAGCTCTAGGAATGGACTTATGTGACCATGTGCTAGCCATGGTAACATGAGTACACTAATGGTGTTTTTCTTGGCCTCCATTAACAAATATGTCTCTGATGGTTGTAGCAAATATATATATACGGAGAAGGGTTAAATATACCCCTGTACTACTAGAAATGGTTTAGATATATCCTCGTTATACTTTGGGTTCAAATATATCCTTTCCGTTATACTTTGGGTTCATATATACCTCCGTACTATTAGAATAGTTTAAATATACCCCTCGTTATACTTTCAGTCCAAATATACCCCTCCCGATATACTTTGGGCCCAAATATACCCTCCCATTAAACTTTTATACTGATTTACCCTTGTTTTTGACACTCACCTATTTAAACCATCTCAATTCCCTTCACTTTAAGTTCTTTTCTTTTCTTTTCTTTTCTTGTAGTCTTCTATTTTCTTTTCTTCTCTTTTTTAATGATCCGCTTCTCATGAATCTAAACTCTTTAAAGTTTTTGCTCCACCTATTTCTGAATACTTTCCCGTTGACATTAATGATCTGTTTATCATATATAGATTTTTTTTTCCTGCATTTATATATGATAATCTTGCTTAGCTGATTATTTGAAGTATAAGTTTTAACATATGATATTAGACCAAAAGATGATGACAGGAAAAAATAATTTTTCTTATATATATCAAAACATCAACAATTCCCTGTAAGGAAGTTTATTCGCTGTTAGGCCAAGAAAAGGTTTAGATGACAGGGGTATAAATATGAATATGTGTATTGTTTTTGTATGAATCAAGGGAGTGGGCCGAAGATGGATTAAATAAGTGAGTTTGTAAAGTGAATCACGTAAATATTTATATTTGGTGATGAGTTATTTTTATTTTGAAGCTCATCACGTGCCCGTTTGTAAAAAAAATAAGGGTAAATCGCCTTAAAGGGGGGGGGGGAGGTAAATCAGCATAAAAACATAATGAGGGGTATATTTAAACTGAAAAAATAATGGGAGGGGTATATCTGGATCCAAAATATATCTGAAGGGGTATATTTGGACTGAAAGTATAACGAGGGGTATATTTAAACTTTAAACTATTTCTAATAGTACAAGGATATATTTGGACCCAAAGTATAATAGAAAGGGTATATTTGGACCCAAAGTATAACGAAGGGTATATTTAAACCATTTCTAATAGTATAGGGGTATATTTGGCCATTCTATATATATATATATATATATATATATATATATATATATATATATATATAGCAGAAATGCAAGGTAAGGCTACGTACGATAGACTCTTGTGGTCGGATTCTTCCCTGGACCCTGCACATAGCGGGAACTTTAGTGCACCGGGCTGCCCTTATATATATATATGATTAAAGGCTTATTCTAAGGAAGAGAAAATCAGATTTTAATTTTGGACATAATTATGGGCAATTAATTCTAATAGTACCACATAATCTGATTTTAATTTTTGGATTGGATTGTGTAAACTTTCAAACTTCTCTCTTTCAAATTGGTTTAATTAATATTTTGTATATCATGTTATATATAAATAACTGTCTCCGATGGTTGTAGCAAATATATATATACACCCCTCCTAGCTAAAGCGCAACTTGATTTCCTTTTAGTGAGTTAAACATGTGAGTTTTTTTTTTAGAGAGAGCATATTTTTATGTAATTATTATGTTTTCAACACCCCTCCTAGCTAACATGCAACTTGATTCCTTTTAGTGTGCTAAAAATGTGAGTTTTTTGTTTTTTTAGAGAGCGCACATTTTTATGTAATTATTAGTTTTCAACACCCCTCCTAGCTAACATGCAACTTGATTCCTTTTAGTGTGCTAAAAATGTGAGTTTTTTGTTTTTTTAGAGAGCGCACATTTTTATGTAATTATTAGTTTTCAACACCCCTCCTGGCTAACGTACAACTTGATTCCTTTTAGTGTGCTAAACATGTGAGTTTTTTGTTTTTTTAGAGAGAGAACACGTTTTTATGTAATTATTATGTTTTCAACACCCCTCCTAGCTAACGTGCAACTTGATTCTTTTTAGTGCGCTAAACATGTTTTTTTGTTTCTTTAGAGTATTATTATGTTTTCAACACCCCTCCTAGCTAACGTGCAACTTGATTCCTTTTAGTGAGTTAAACATGTGAGTTTTTTTTTTTTGAGAAAATTATCCTAGATATTAATTTAAGACTCTTTATTACACCAAATACATCACCTTTTTCCTAATTATTAAATTACCTTTTTAATTACAAGTCATAACAGATTTATAAATGAGTGATCAATTTTTTTTACTGTACTTTAAGCCTAAAATTATAGGGTAACTTACATAAAACACATATCTTTAGAACTTCATTACTCTTTAAGACACTAATTTATCTAATTACATTTTCTTTACCACTTTTCATACTTCGGATACATGCTTATTTCATGTTGATTGTATGTATCTCAGATACATAGACAACTAATTATGGAAATTTTAATTAATCAAATCCCTTAATATAAGGCGGAAATCAAGGCATGTATATGTGTTTAATTAATTTTATTTTTTTACTTTTTAAAAATAATAAATTTATTAATTTCATTAATATAAGACGAAAACATGTATATCTTGGTTGTATAATTTGATTAATTTTCATCCAATGTATCATTTTATATGTATCTAGTATTAATTTTATGTATATTTTAATATGTATCAATTATTAATTTTATTAATTTCATGTATATGTTTATATGTAACTAGTATAAATTTCATATATCTATTTGTATGTATCTAATATTAATTTCATATATATGTTTATATGTATCTATTATTAATTTGATGTATCCAGTACCAATTTCATACATTATATTCAAAATTGAAAATACAGTAAATCCAGTATTAATTTGATGTATCCAACATAATAATGAATTGATGTATCCAGTACTAATTTCATACAATATATCCAAAATACATGTATCCATAATCAACTTAATCTAGTGTATCCAGTATTAATTTGATGTATCCAATATAAATTTCATACAGTGAATCCAAAATACATATATCTTGTATGAAGTTTCCCTATTGAAATTTTTGATACATGTATCTGTGCATAGATACATGCTTAAAAGAAGAAGAAGAAACACAAATCTGACAGTGATACATTCGTATGTACATGAACAAACACTAAGTTTCATATTCAATATGAATTAATAGACTATGATACATGGGTACGCAAGTACATTCATCCTCCTCCTTGTCGCCCTGTGGCACCCGCCACACTACGGCACCCACCATATCGACTATCTTTAGAAACAACACGAAATTCCGGCAGAGAAACAGAAATATCACAAGACGAAGCTTCTCAAACAGTAACAACAGTCATGAAAATAAAATAATACAGATCTGCCGGAGTTAGTGTTTTCAACCAGCAAGAAAATCACAAAAAAAATGTAAACTCTGATCAGATCTAAAAATAGGCACAGAGGAGATGGAGTTTTCTGACCAGATCTGGTCATTTTATTCCAAATCTGACCCTTTGTTGTCCATTATACGACGGAGGTCGTGCTTTAGTGAAGTTGATGAGAGAGAAACCATGGAGGGAAATCAATTAACCGTGAAAATCTGATTTTGGGTTTGAATTTGAGAGTTGGCATGATATTAGGCGAAAGAAGGAGGATATGGAGATGATGTGATTTGGGTGATGTATCTGAGGGAAAGAAAGGAGTTTTTTTGGTTAATATATGAGATATTAAGTAATTAAAATAAAGTAGTATTAATTTTAGTAGATATGGTACGGATGTATGTGTATTTAGGTAGTTTTTTCAAAATTATAACAGATTTGAGGTTTCAACAAACCCACGATTTAAGGCTTATTTTAAGGGAGAGAAAATCTGATTTTAATTTTGGACATAATTATGGACAATTAATTCTAATAGTACCACATAATCTGATTTTAATTTTTAGATTAGATTGTGTAAATTTTCAAACTTCTCTCTCTTTCAAATTGGTTTAATTAATATTTCGTATATCATGTTATATTTAAACATGTTTAGCATATAAATTATGTATAAAATATATAAACGGTATGTTTAATTTTTTTATCGAAATGAATAACATTAATTATTATTTTTACATCAAGTTATATATAAATATATTTTAGTGTATGAATTGTGTATAAAATATAGTAATGATATGCTTAATTTTTTTTATATGTATAAATTGGATATACAAACTGTTTTACTTAATTATTTATAGCACGTTATATACAAATGCTTAATTCTTTTTATACGTATGGAATGAATATACAAACTATTTTACTTAATCTTTTTTATACCAGGTTATATAAAAGTTGGTAGCTATGGATTGTGATATTCATTTTGTGGGATATACGTTAGGTTATATATTGGATGGAATCGATTTATAAAATATTTCTTATTTGTTATATTTGTATGAAATGTGTATGGAATATATATATAAATTGATATCTATGAATTGAGATATTCAATTTAGATGATATCAGTTTGTGTACTCATTTCATACACTATGTGCTTATTTCTTTGAATTAAGATTTCATACCAATTACCTCCGTGTTGAATCAAGATTGAATGAACACTACCATCTTTCATACTTAAAAAAGGATTAATCCTGTTGCTTTTCAAGATTTATAAAAATAAAAATTTAAAAAATATGAATGAGATTGATATCTTCTAACATTTTAAATGGATTTACTGAAAATTTTGTTATTTGTTTATTTTATCATTTTTTTAATTTTACTTTTACCTTATTGTGTTTCAAAAATTCCGTCCTACAGAAGAAAACAACAAATTGTATTTCAATGGAGTTTTGGTGTGAAGAAGAAGAAGAATCGTGAGGAGAAAAATAGGTAAAATATTTGTGATAATAATGAGTAAAATAAGGAAAGAAAGATATAGAAGAGATAATTGGGTTGATTGATATCCCTTTATTTTAGGGATGTTATTGATTTTTTTTTTCCTGTTCTTTTATCATATTTTTTCTTTTTTGTTAGTTGTGGTAGAAATCTATTGGTAGACATTGAAAAGTAAAAAGTATTGGTATGACTTGTAATACTCAATTTAATATAGTATATATATGTTGTTTTCTCTTCTTTTTTTTTTTATAATCGTTGGCCGTGAGACTCCAGCCCAAAACTTTTATTTGCTCTTGCATAACCCGTATTAGAGAATGCACTTGTCCATCATCACGATTGTATTAAGGTTTTGAATTGAATGCTCAGATTCTTTCGAATAGTATTATTGTTACCCTTTGCACAATCACTTTCTCTAATAATGTTTTATCGCTTTATCCTATGAGCTTTGCCTCTCAACTCAACTTATATATAGAGTTGCTTTGGACTTCTCTTTATCTCGCTAGAATTAGCCCATCGAGCAACTAGGGGCGGACACACCTTATGGCAAGGGGTGTTGTTCGACACAGCTTCGTTGAAAATTTAGTCAATATATATTATATTTATATAATCTGAAAAACTCATAATACATTTAAATATATTATCAAATTACACTACTAAGCACAAAGTGCTCCATGACGTGCTAGTTAAGCGCCTTACCTCTGTTGCGATACCCCGAGTTTGAATCTCCTTCACAACGAATTTTTTGTGCTTTTCTAAAATTTTAAGTGCTTAATTATTTTAAAAAATAGCTATTAGCCAGACTCGAACCTAAGACTCTTCCCCAAAGGATAAAACAAAACCAATCTATCAATTTTCACTTTTGAATAAATGATAGACATTAAATTTATTTAACCTATTTTAAATATAAAACCCTAACATTCAAAAAATTATTTATTATTTCCTTCAATTTGGTTTCTTCTCTAAATGTCGACACCGCTTATAAAAAATTCTGCGTACGCCACTGTGAGCAACTAACATTGCTCTAGATGACTAGACCCCCTTATGTTGAGCCTTGTTTCTCTATTTATAAAACAAATATGATACCATAGCAGACATATCGAACCTCATCGCCTCCCTTTATTAAAAATAAAATTTTGAACTCTTGGCTCATAAAAAGAATCAAACATACACATAAAAGGCGTGCTGAAGACATAATTATGGTACTAAATTAAAGTTTGCATATTAGACCCGCACACATGCAAGTATAGCATCACTATTTATATTCGTTGAATGGTAGATGACATGTATTAAGTGAGAATTAATCCTTATTTCTTTAGGTAAATAACTTAATATTTAATCAAGTGCACCATTCAACCTTCTTAGAGCATCGATGTTGGTAGATAATATTATATCAATTTTAAAAATTATGTACATAAAATATCTAATTTTTCGGAGAGGTCATGAGCTCATGTGCACCGTAATTTAACCCAACAACCCCCCTGTGAATAACAATATTGTTTTTATGTAATACTGAATCAAGTTACTAAGCTAGTTAGTTCACCTCTTCCTTTTACCGTCTTTATTACTTGATTCGTTTCAAAATACTTGTTATATTTTACTTTTTGAGAGTCAAATTATATAAACTTTGATCATTATTTTAAGATATATTTTTTTACCATACTAATATGAGAATAATTATAACTTATAACAGTATTTTTCATATAATTTTTAAAATATCTAAATTATAATTTTAAAATATTATATTAACTTAATCTAATTTAACTCTGGAAATAATCAAATTAACTCTCGTGAAGTGAAATCTGAAAATTAATATAAGACGCAAAAAATACTTTGTAGTCAACTTTTCCTTCTCTTTCTTCGACCTTTTTGCCAAATAAAAAGTCTACTAGATTTGTGTTTTCTTTAGCATTACCAACATATTGTCTTGTAATAGGGAACAAACACTAATTTGATGTTATTTATTTTAGGATTCTTTTGAGTAATCAAGCTAATAGCATGTTTGATCAAACTTATTTTTCTTTAAAAATGCTTATTTTTTTTTAAAATGCTTATTTTTTTTAAAATGCTTATTTTAAAAAAATGAGGTGTTTGGTCAAGCTTTTGGAAGAAAATAAGTGTTTTTGGGGAGTAGCAGAAGTTATTTTTCAAAAGCTAAAAAAAGTAGTTTTTGCCTAAAAGCACATTTTTGAAAAAACACTTTTGAGAAATATACACTTAAAAGCATTTTTAAAAAGCTTGGCCAAACACTAATTGCTGCTTAAAAGTATTTTTCAAATTCATTGGCCAAACGCAAACTGTTTCTCACCAAAGTACTTTTGAAAAAAATACTTTTCAAAATAAGTTGATTTTAGAAATTTGACCAAACAAACCATAAATATTATTATTTTGTCCTAACTTTTGTGGCTTTTTTTTAAAGTTTTTTTTTTTAAAATGAATTGAAACTTTTAAACTTCTTATTTTACTCTTATGACATGATTTATAACCAAATATATATAATTTATTTTATATCATAAATTTTAAAAATCTTTCTCTCATTCTTACCTTTCATACCAATCGAAAATCATCACATAAAAGTAATGTTATTTTTAGTTAATATACAATCACATCGGAAAGGGATTTGCTAATCAGGTTATCCACTGACTAAAAGTGGACATTAGGGTGTATTCGATAGGAAAATATTTTCTTGAAAAATATTTTTTAGAAAATAAGTGATTTTTTTATTTTTATTTTTTATGTTCAATAGGTATGTGGGGTAAGGAGTGAAGATGAGGTGTGTTGAAGAGTGGGGAAGACACAATCAATGTGAAATATCATTGATAAAACTTATTTTCCCTATTTTTATTAAGGAATTCATTTTCCTCATTTTTAAGGAGCTTATTTTCTTAAAGAAAATATTTTTCAAAATATTTGACCAATCAAACATGAAAAAATTTAAAAATATTTTTTGAAAAAATATTTTCCGACATACCGAACGCACCCTAAGTTACGCAAGTTGGCAAAAACATAAAGGAAAACTTACATAGATATGCTATATTAAGAAAATATTTACCATCTATAATAATAGTAATTTTTTTCACTTGATACTTAAAAATTATAAATATATACATAATACAGTTTTAATACATATTGTATAGAACAATTTATAAAACACATATAATACATGTTTTATTCATGAATAATACATTTATAATACATATTGATACCAACCAAAATAATTTATCACACACTTTAAGACACTTATAATATATATTGCAGATTTCTTATCAAACAAGCATACTATATTTTAAGACACTTATAATACATCTATATTATATGCATAATGCATAGTTCACTTTTAATACATAGTGTAGATTTTTTTCTTATCAAACAAACATAATACATTTTAAGACACTTATAATACATCTATATTGCATGCGCAATTTAGTTTTAATATACAGTGCAGATTTCATTGGTATCTTAATAATTCTAAACGGGTGAATTTTTTTAAAGACACTATAATTTATTTATAATACTGGCATAATACATATTACATACTGCAGATTTTATTAATTTTGTCACGGTTTCAACCGTGGCTAAAAGCGCACGATTTTTGAAAGTGATACTATTACTATGTATTGTTATAGATGGTAATAAATAAAAAATATGTCTAAAAACAGTAATTATTTTTTAAAAAGTACTCATAAATAATTAACCCAACATAAAAAGGGCAACAATATCACTGAAAGTTACGATGGAATGAGTAAACTTCTTTTACTTTTAATTAAAAGTTTTGTATTCGAAATTCCAATATAAATATCAAAATGAAAAAGAAAAAAAGAGGGCAGTATCACCGGCATTGCTAGAAAAATAGTAGGTCACTACCAAAAAATGACCATTGACAAATTTGGTCCACTTGTCACATAATAAATTCTCCACACAAGTATTACGTGGCATAAAAGTTTTCCATTTTCATAAGAATTAATTAGATTTTTTCTCTCAGTAGTAATATTTTTTCTAGAAAAAAAGATTTGTTTCAAAATTTTATATCATTTTTGTTTTTCTTTAAAAAAAACAAATTAGTTGAGAAACACTCAAAATCTAATGAAATGATAAGTGAATATGCCTGTTGCAACCCAAATATATGAGATGACTAGGAATACGCACTTTTTTTTTGGCTTAGCTTTTATCCCTCTTGCTAATTCAAAAGTGAAATAAAAAGACCATAAAGGTTAAATGAAGATAAAATAAATCAAGATCTATTTATGATGATATATAATTCAAAAGAAATGCTTATTTTGATTTCTTTAGGCTTGTTTACATGTGTTCCATTGCTTATGCATTCACACAAGTTTCAAAGTTTTCTTCATGCTTCCTATGCAAATGTCCAACACTTGTTTCATGTTTTAAATTAAAGCTAAGAATTAAGGTCATAAATGAAATTTAAATAACAAGTTTACATAAAAGTTGAGGCTTTACAAATTCGAAAAATTACATAACATACTAAACATCCGGGCCTGATTAGAAAATCTTTAACAATTCTTTCGTTACAGATTTTCACTGTTTCAAATAGTGAACTTTAGGACAGTTTTTGGAATTAATGTTCATGCATTCATGTTTCTTTAACGCCTCGTTCCAGTTTTAGTGAGGGGATTATTGAGACTCACTGAATATCGATAGTTGGTGTATTGACGTTCTCTTTATAGGAACCCATATTGGCCTATGTCAATGTAGGCGCGGGATTTGAAGACCTAACAGAACCTAGTAGTTGATCGTTCACCAAGTATAGAAATGTGTCATTCTGTTTGGAACAAATTAAAAGAGAAGAAGTGTCATATAGAAATGGATAGAGGGAGTAATATCATACAAACAGCAGCAATAGGTAATTGATCATATGTTCAATCAAAGAATTTTAAGGAAAAGAATGACCTTTCTGCTGCTATAACAATCTACATCACCAGCTTTCGACTCATGTTTCGATTTTTCCTGCGTGAATTTCTGTTTCCAACTCGTCTAGAGCTGTCCACAACTTCGAGTCCTTGAAGTCCTTAATCACAAATGTTGCCCCGGTCTCTGATAGTAAACTTTCGGGGTTCCTTAGACCTAAACCTACAACCGGCATTCCAGCTGCAACTCCAGCTTTTATTCCAGAAATAGAATCCTGCTCAAGTCGAAAGAGAAACAACAAAAAAGTAAACATATTGTTGTTCTCCAACAGTTTTAACTAATGCACTTATGTGAATTCATAACCTCGAAAACAAATGCGTGCTTAGGAGATACTCCTAGTTCCTGAAGAGCTTTCAAGTAAGGATCTGGAAAAGGTTTCGCTCGTTCACATTCACTTCCGATGACAAGTAGTTCAAAGAAATCTGAAAGGCCTAGCATTGAGATTATCAGCTCAGCATTCTGTCTTGGAGCATTAGTGACAGCTGCTCGTTTCAGACCGTGGTCCTCAATCCATTTGCATACCTCCTCAAGGCCATTCAATGGTTTTAGCTGTTCTGATGCAATTCTGTAGATTTTCACAGAAATGTTGTTATGATTGGTTCAGTGTTATCAAAGGCGCGCTTAAGCCCTGAAGCGAGGCTCAAAACATGTTGAACACTTCGCCTCGCTTTATGTGCGCTTTAGTGTTGTCATCAAGTTTCTAAGCATAGCCAATGAGTCTCTTCTGAAGAGGCGACACTAAACAATTGATATTTTACTTTATCGTAATTGTTCTTCAATTTCTTTGTTCATATATTTGTCATTCATGCTTATAATCATTAGTCTTGGACTAAACATAAATATTTGTATTTTTTCTCCCTTTGCGCCTTTTTTCATCGAAGCCTACGCTTTTATTTGCGCTTAAAGCCCTAACAGACCTTGGAGCTTTTTTGCGCTTTTCACTTTTGATAACACTGAATTGGTTTCAAAACAATATAGCAAGCGAGTCTACTTAATTAAATGTAATTTAGATGGTTCTGTTAAGGAACTCATAGACATTGGCCTAGCGTGCCAAGTTATGCAATTGACTGGGAAATCTGATGTTAATTGTTATGAGTTATGACATATATATACTTCAGTTTGATTGGACTTGGTGATGATGCAGTAGCTTACCTTCGAAACATGTCTTCCTTATCATCCATAAATTTGATAGCTCTCTTGAAATCCCAATCCGGGAAGAGGACACGACAGAGCTCATCATTATGCATACCGCTAATATTCTTTATGAAGAACTCCTCACTTATAGGTGCTCCACCATTGAAACCTATCTGTTTGAAATGAAAACTTTTAGCTAAATGAAATACTATCTCCTAGATTTCATTGTGATCATAGCAGAAGGAGAAGGCAAACCTCTTGAAGCATTTCTCGGAAGGCATAGTAGTGGATAGGATCTGAATCACATAACGTTCCATCAATATCGAATAATATTGCTTTCAATGGAGCATCAACTGGCAATGAACATATACTGCTTCCAGAAAAATGGACATTCAGTAAGTGAAGCAACGCCATACGGAAAATCCCCTTTTCTCTCTATATATATATGCCAGACACAGAAGTTATACTTGTTCATATAGATGCTAGATGATACACTACAAACTCATATTGGTAAGACACAACATATTGCAAGAAATAGAACTAGACACACGTTGCAGAAATTGTCGAACAATATGCAATATGATACTGCATATTGAATCGAATGAGTGTTCGAGTGAGTAGTTACAATCTTGAGAGGCTTTGTCATAATTAGATAGGTTTCATACTTTTTTGAGCTACAAAGTTCAAAATAAACACTACAGATACAATGTCAACAATTTCTGACTTCTTGTTCATCTAAAAGTTTTCAGTTTTGTTACAAAAAAACATAACTAGATAAAAAGGCCTTTAACAAGGATATTCTTCACCTCAGCCAAGCCATTAATTGATTTTGAAGTAAATCTAGGTAGACAATCAGTAATTTACATTAAACCAAGCTGGTTCCGCAGTTTTTAGCTTTCTTGGTTCAAAATACGTGTCCTCTCTCTAACAGTCGAACCTTTTAGATAAAGTGGTAACACAATTCAATCTAATACTACGTTTAAATTTCACCAGTACTCCACACTGTCCGGGCAGTGAAGCTCACACTTGTTCATTAGTTATAAGGCTTCACCAAAGCCTCTTTCTTCCTCCCTTTTCTGCTCACCCGTATGGGTCCGGACCCACACAGGGGAGGGAGTCGACTAAACATCTCAAGCATTGGGTGGAATTTCGCCCACATCCGATCCCCAATTCTCGTTCACCCTGAATGATCGTGTTGGGTGAATTGTAACCTCACACAGAAAGTGCCAGGTAACTTTGGTTCAAACCCTCTATTTGTCTTAAAATTTCATTGAATATGTACAAATTATTAATTTAGAACCCAGTAACAACCTCTGACCTCACTACCCACTATAGAAAAGAATTTCAAGGAGCTTGATCCATGAAAAGAGTCGTATTAAAGACATAATTAAGCATATAAAAGTGTGCATTTCTAACAAATTAAGCTTTTAGACAGAGTAATAATGCAATTCAATACAACCCCCCCCCCCCCCCCCCACACACAAAATAAAAATAAAAAAATAAAAAATAATAATACAAGAGTTACCTGTTCTGTTGATTAGAAGTTGGTGAAGACAAGGACATCCGAGGAACTACAGTGGCAATCTTGGAAAGATTGTTTGTTGAGTAAAAGTGTTTGTTGTTGGGTAATACATAGGAAGGAACACTGCAAAGAGAAAGCAGAGAGGTCATATAGTTTTTTTTTTTTTTTTTTATTGAAATTTGCAAATGGGTCAAAAAACTGAACTTGTTAATTCCTACCAAATGATTTTGTTGATTTACAGGATTTTGTTTGTTAAAGGGATGTGCTGTGAGGTGTGTGGTTCTGTTGTTTTGTCCTGGGATCCAAACTCACTTTTGGCTAAGAATTGTTCCAATATTCTCTTTTCCCCTATTTGTTTTTAGAGCCCGTTTGGATTGACTTATTTTAATTATTTTTTAAGTTAAAATAACTTTTAAACTGTTTTACAATGTTTGGATAAGGTAAAAAAGCGTTTCTGGACACTTAATTTTAGGTCAAAATAGCAAAAAAAAACTAAAAATTAAAAGTTGAGATTTCCAACTTAAAAAAAGCAGCTTAAAATAAACCAATACAAACAGGCTCTTAGTTTAATCATTTCCATCACGAGACTTTTAGTTAAAAGACATTCCTGAGGTTCTTTTGCCCCTACTGAATGAAGAAAATCCATTATCTAAGCATTTGCAAGGGTGGGTGTTCAATTTTTTGGGTTATTTTTTAAAGTTTGATTTGATTTTTCGATCTTCAATTTTTCATTAGCGTGCTTTGATTTTTTTTAAGTTCGATTTGGTTTCGTTCGATTTTTCTAATTTGATTTATTTTGTATGGATCTTATTAATAGGCTATTTTTTTATTGTAAAATGGGCTACTTTATTGTTAAAATAGATTATTTTATATTTTTTTAATTTTTTTTTTTAAATTTTATGTTTCAAAGTTGGCTTAATATATGACCAGCCCCTTGAATTTGTCAGGATATTTCATTTGGACACTCGAATTAAGCTTTGTTTCAATTGAACTCCTCAATTTCTAATAAAGTATTTCAATTAGACATTTTCGATTTAACTTTGAAATTTTTTGCATGTGTTTTCATTCGTTTATTAGGTAGTTAAGTTAACCACATAAAATATGTCATTTTCTTTAATTATATGCATTCGCCTCAATAATCCATAAAATTTCATGCATTTTGTACTTGAGGTTGATGCTTATAATTAAAGAGATGGTATATTTTGTGGTTAACTTAACTATATAATAGATAAATGAAAACACACACAAATTTTTTTCTTCAAAATTTAAATCGATAGTGTCTAATTGAAACACTCTATTAGGAGTTGATGTGTTCAATTGAAACATAGCTTAGTTCGAGTATCTAAATGGAATATCCTAACAAGTTTAAAAAGGAGAAATATGTATTAAGTCTTCAAAGTTTAATTCAAAATGAGCCTAATTTTGGCTAAAAAACATAACCAAGAGAGAAGAAAGAAAAAAGGAATAAGGTTATGGAGAAAAGAAAAAACTGAATTAATAATAAATAAGAAAGGAAAAAAAGAAGAGGAATCCTAATTTAGTGGGATCAAATTCTATAAAATATCTTATTAGTAAACATAGGATTTTTCTTAATATTCTAAGCTTGCTATAAAATTTGTTATTAGTGAAAAACTTAAATAATTATGTCAATTGTATAAATAAATTCTCTACCACTGATGTGGTTGGTGCAGTCACGTTCCCTTACTTGTGTTGGCAAGTGCGGTCCACTCTTAACTCCGATTTCGGTTAACTTTCTTTTATTTTGCTCGAAGTTAAATTTAAGATTTTTCCTAATTTAAAAGTAATTTTTGGATACTGAAATATATTTCTTTTATATTTAATATCGTTCCAAAAATGCTAATTGCATATTAATTGTTTTTTGATAATTTTTTTTTGAAAGAAAAATATGAAAAACTGTTATAAAACATATCTATGTTTCTCACTCTTCCTACAAAAGTATGTAAAATAAAAATCTATTTTTCTAAGTGAATTTGGTATAAATATTAATTTTCTCCTTAATTTGTTTTTGGAAAGGAATGAAATTAATTTTTTCAAAAAAGACAAGTAAAATGGACCGGAGGGGTAATGATTTGGTAATGTGATGCTGGAATATATAGTCGATCTACTACGTTCTAAGAAGTAAATGACATGGTCAAGATTACGTGATTCGAGGCATAATTTGATTATATTATTAAATTTCTAAGTTAAGATCATAATATTCCAAAGTCTTTTACATCTTTCAGTCAAACTAAGTAGTTGCCTGAACAAGATTTGATTGAGATTTGAGAAAAAATATTTTTTGACGTTCAGCTGAAAAATTGGATTCTTTATTTGCGAGTATTTATTTGCCAAATTTTCACTCTTTCGGGTTGGTTTCTCATTCTGTAACAAATAAGCTGCCATGACGTTACCTCCAAAGACTCAAAGTTTGCCAAGCGCCGCCACTTTATTATCACCGACAGTTACTCTGGCGAATGATAAAGGCCAAGTTGTGGGGACGATGCCTTCTGACTCTGCTGAACTTTCCAGTTGTGAATCAAGCAAAATACCTCTACCACGGTCATTTGACCAGGCACATGTTCAACATCGGGTTTGTTCACAGAAACAGAGACCATCAGGTAAGCAAAACCCCCCTCCCCCTCCCCCCCCTTCCAACTTTTTTCCTAATGAGAGGTAGCAGGTGTTCGGTAAAACAATTGGACTCGAAGTGGTCTAATCATCAGTGAGATGAGTTTGAAACCATGAGATTTTTAGGTTTAAATATCTCATCTATTCAAATTTGGGCAGACATAATTACTTGATATATGTGTTAGTGGGAGATAACAAGTATCCCCATTAAATTAGTTGAGGTACACACAAGTTTATCTGAACGTCACCAGTATAAAAAATCATCAGACTCGAGCACCACCCTTATAAGGAAAGGTTTTATTTTCAATGTAACAATTCCTTAGCCAAGTCGATATGCCCAAATATATTATTTTCTTTTTACCCCTCAAATCGATATTCATTCCATACACCATATCTTACCTTTCGCTCGTAGCATCTTCGTTTAACACATATTTAAAGTTTAGTCAGTTTTAACAATCTTTAAACTGAACAATTGCTGTAGTTGCTTCTTTTTCTTCTTCAGGCGGTTGAGTCTAGAGTGGAATTTTGCCAAAGCCTAGCTTTATACCTGAAAGGCGAAAGCTTAAAAAGCCAAAGTTCATATTTAGACGTACGGTGTGTAAAGTTGGGGCTCTGGCAAAGTCTAACTTAATACTTTAACTCTGAATTTGAACTTCATTAGTTAGGTTTGGCAGAGCCCCAATATCAGACCCGTAGGTCTGAATATAAAAACTTAAGATATCTGATTTTAACTTCAGACATATATGTTTTAGGCCTCATTTATTTGCACTTAATGGAGGTCTAAATCTGAATGGTTCAGAATAGGGGTGTACATGGACCCGGTTGGTTCGAATTTTTTAAAAACCAAACCAAACCATTAGTATCGGGTTTTTAAATTTATAAACCAAACCAAACCGATAAAAGTCGAGTTTTTCAACCTCGGTTTTTTTGAGTTATTTCGGTTTTCTCGGATTTTTTGGGTTTTTTGGGTTATTTTGATTTCCTCGGGTTTTTTCAATTTTTTTTTGGTAAAGTCTTCATACAAACATATAATTAACTTATTTTTCAAATATTTATTTAGTCCTAGCAAGATACAACTATCTAAGGTATTTCTTAAAGAAATAACACAAATTATAAATGAGTGATGACAATAAAATATTCAATTAAGACAATAATGAAATCGCATAGAATAAATATAATTATAATTTAAAAGTATTAAGTCATGCTAAAATAAGTCTAATAAGTATGAACTACATGACTAAATATTAAACAAAAAATAAAATTAATTTATGTATTTATCAAAATTAAAGAATAGATATCTAACATGATTGTTATTCCTAGTATTGAATTGAATAATCTTTTGTTAGCATTAGTATTGATTTGGGCTTTATTTGAGTCACTGGTATCTATGGGTTATAAAAACTTACTGGACCATTTAAAAATTCTAAGTTTAAACTTGAAACAATATGTTGAAAGATAAAAACTATGAAAAAATTTAAGAAATATTTATAAATTACATCACAATAAATATTTTTATGTGTAAAATATATTTAAAAATAGTATAAATGTAATATCGGGTTGGTTCGGTTCGATTTGACTTATTTTAGTTAAAACCAAACCAAACCAATTATAGTCGGGTTTTTTTTTCAATACCAAACCATTAGTCGGTTTTTTTTTGCAGTTTGGTTCAGTTTGCGGTTCGATTTTGTTCACCCCTAGTTCAGACCTTAGGTCATTAAGTGCATTTGTTTATATTAAGATTTATACATTTATTTGGTTTGGATAGGTCTTAATCATTAAGATCTTGAACAATATCTTAATATCATTAAAAGGTATTTTATATGACATTATTTGAAGGAGTTGGAAGGTTTGAAGGATGTGGATGGCATGCTTTTATAGGAAGAAAATACTCCCTCTATCCCAATTTATGTGGCATAGTTCGGATTTTGAGAGTCAAACAATTTAATTTTAACTGTGAATTCGAGCATGAAATCTTCAAATTTTCTAAACAAAATTTATATATATTGAAACTATGTAAAAAAAAGTACTATAAGTCATAATGATTAACAATTCAAAATATCAAAAGATATATGAAAAAATTACTATTAAAGATAAACTTGTTTGAATCTCGAAATTTAAAAGGTACCACATAAATTGGGGCAGGGAAATATAAATTAGTGCTTGATTAGTTAGTTTGATGAAAAGGGCTTCTTAGTTCAAGTGGAAAAGGTCATGGGACTTGTGGAAAGGGTAGAGGAGTGTGCCCATTATTCCCGAGTTTCAAAAGTTGTGGTTTGTATAAAGGTTGGCCTCAAATGGATTTCTCGGTCATAAAAATAAAGTTCAATAAAAATTATTAATCAATTTTATATTTTAATCACTCACTTTGATAATATAATTTTCAGGATACTTTCTTAGAGTTCATTTTGTTCATTTACTAATGGCAAATGACAACTCCACTGTTCTGTTTTAATTTGTTGGTTTGATTGATTAGGTAACACCCCTCCAGTTGGTCTTCAAGATCATGTTGCATCATTAAAACCATCAATTCATCGGTCTGAAGCAGAATTTCTGTCAACTTGCAACATTGATGTCAATTTCCTTCAACAAGTAGTTGTTGCGTTTGAAGAAGTAAACGTAAACCAAGAAGGAAGCACAAGGTTTGCGAAAGAATCAATTTGCACGAATCCAAATCTTGAGCAAACTTTTCTAGCCTTCCAGGAAAAACATGGAAACTTTGCGAAGGATTGTCTACTAGAGTCGGGTGACATGCTAACTTCTGTTCTAAAAGTTATCTGTGAGGTTGTCCAAGACCTCCAAAAGAAACGTTTGACTGAAGTTGATCGTAATCTCCTTGACTCCTGTTACTTGGTAGTCAAGGATGCTGAGAAGCTGAAAGTTAATGTCAATTGGTTAAGAACTCGGCTTGATGAGATCAAAGATGTGATAAATTGCATTGTTGAGACAAAAAAGTTCAACGATGAGAGGAATAGGCGTGCGGAATAAGATGAAATTGAGAAGAAGAATCTCGAATCAAAGAAAGCTGAATTGGAGAAACTAAAGTTTGAATTTGATAAAAAGGAAAGACAGCATAAATTGGACACACTGGTTACTCAACAACTAAACAGAATGATTAGTAAGCAGGAACTCAAAATTCAGCAATTTCAAAACATGCCGTTGATGGAAGCATTTCCATAGCTCTACTGCGTAGACATCTTTTGATTTACCCTTTGCCAGAGCTGATTTATTTCATCTGCAACATAAGCATTCCCCCGAAAAATGTTGAAGAAAATTGACATTGTTTTTCCAATGCTCTAGTTTCCTATATCATTGACAATTCATTCCAATGATGATAAAAGTGCACTCAAATGTTATATTTTTTATGATACTTATCTGCCTTTGGAACGTCGAAGTACTTTTATATTTCAGGAGTATTTTGATTGTTTGTTTGAATGGCTTACCAAAGAATGCCTTAATTGTAGCTCTGTGCTTTCTAGAGTGTGTGATTTATTTCATTAGAATATATACTTCTTCCACTGGAAAAAGTAAATTTTAGGAATTGCTCAGTGCTGATAGGATATAGCAGGTACTCGGAGGACATAAGCGGGTACGGAAACCACTTGTGCAAGAAAGATATTCATATAATACAATTGCTAGAATCACCTTAGCAACGGGACTGTAATTTCTCGGGTCCCGGCAAACTCAAATCTCTCTATTCTTCACTATGTCCACATTCATTCTGAGAGATTATATGTCTTCTGAGATGCCTAAATAATCTAATATATTTACATGTACTTGAGGCATTAAGTATTGCATCATACAGCCGTCAACAAGATGATTTTTTTCTTAGGCTTCCATGCTCGGGTTCTTTCCCACCAAATCTCAAGAAGTTGATACTTTTCTAGCATGGGAGGACATGACAAACATTAGCATGTTGCCCAAACTCGAGGTGCTCAAATTGAAGGGAGGCCTTTGCAAGTGGTACGGATATAAGACCAGATGTTTGGGAAGTAACAGAGATGGGATTTCCTGAATTGAAATTCTTGCTCCTTGAGGAGTTGCATCTTGATTATTGGAGAGCCACTGATGATTATTTCTTATGCCTCGAGTGCATAATTATCAGGAATTGCCGGTTTTTAATAGAGATTCCTCAAGGATTTGTAGATAGTATGACACTGCAGCTAATTGGGTTATATCAATGTTCTCCTTTCCTTGTGAGTTCTGCTGAGCGCATCCAAGAAGACCAATTAGAGAATTCCGTAGACGACATGCTTAAGGTCTATGCCTTTGACACAATTAGAGGTAAGCAAAATCATTTTGAATGAATCTTCAACATCCATTATAAGATTGACTTCTGATGAAACTGTGTTAAATTGATTGTAATGCGATATTTTGTGCAGAACGAATTAGTGTTGAATGCAATAAGATAACAATCATTGCACATCGTGTCTTATATTTCAATTTGACATGTTTTATTTATTTACTCATTAGATAACTAAGTTCATCATCATCTTACCTACATATTTAGAGGCTTTGTCCACTAACCAAATAGAAAGGCAATCCACATGTTATGAGAACATGAGGAGTTGCAAATTTTGTTAGGGTTTGCCCTGAAATTCCTACTTTATCTGAATTATACCATAATTGTGTTTTACTCCAAAAAGGTTTTCTTGGTGGAAAAAAAATCCTTCTAGGAAAAAAACTCTTCCGTAATTGGTTAATACTTTCTTGGAGGAGAAGTTTTAGATTTCTATAAATAGAAGACACGTTCTTCTTATACCATAACACAATAGCATCCACAATGTAATCCTTTAGAATTTGAGAGTTTTGTTTATGGGGAGATTTTCTCTCTATAGTTTTAATATTTTCTTTATATTAGTTTTCATATAATATGTAGGTCGCTTGACCGAATATTATCAATAATATGCTTTTTAGTATAGTTTTCTTTGTCATCTGATTTATCATTGTTAAAGTTTGCAATTATTAGCTTCCGCATGACACCCTCTCGATTTCGATCCCAATAAATTTGTCTCAACAGTAACTAGTAAAGTTCAATATCTATATTCGTAAGAGAATGATATATACAAAAGTAGTTTTTCAGGGGCCAGTCGTTGAACTGTTGCAAAGAATTTTTATTTTTATTTTTGGCAGGGGAACATTTTTGATATGTTAAATCTCTTTAAAGTATGTGGGAATCTGTTATAGTGAGAGATTCACTTGTAATGGCCATTTTACAGAGGGAGATTCTGGTGAAGATTTTTGGAGAAGCAAGAAAGGAAGAAACAGAAAAGCATTGACCAAATGAGTTAATTTAAAAGAGATCGCCAAAAAAGCTCGTTGAGTTTTATCTGAATTTTTTCCAACAAGAAAAAGAGATGTAAACAACACTTGCATAACTTGTGCTAGTATTTTTGCTCTATGTTTTTACTATAAGGGGTTGATTTTATCATCGAAACAAGAATATGACTGCCCGTCTGGTATAAAACTCTGTAATGCCATTCTGGATTTTATATTCAAATTTGGCCTGCATGAAGAGTTATTTAAAGATCATCACATATTGTTTACATATGTTATTTGTAAATATTTTTCTTTCTATTTATACCTTTTAAATTTAAATAGTCATGTTTTCATTATTCTTGGCCATTTTAATGCCATCACACACAACAAGTATTTGCTTTCCTGTTCTTGTTTTAAGTAGAAGTGGTGGTGATTTTATTCTCAAAAGAAAACTAAACAGCATTTGTAGAGTTACTTCTGTAATAATGCTCTGGGGTTTTATATTCAAATTTAGCTTGTCTAAATGTATATTTACACTTTCTTTTTTTGGTTTAACCATATGATAGGTCAAGCTCACTGGTCCGACTAGTTCAAATTAGTGCTTCATAGGGCTCACCAACAAGGTAAAAACTCCTTATTAGGAGTTTTTTTCATTCTCAATTCTTAAAATAAATGTCTATGCGCGTTATGAGTTGTCTTTTTAACTGAGCATTCCTTTTTTGGGTTAAACTATGTTATATATCAGCAAAAAGGTACAGCGCGGACTAGGCCTTACCTCAATATATAACACTTTGACTGGATAACCAACACAGTCAAACACAAAACAGAAAGAGTAGGAAATTGACATATATACAATGCCACCTACTCTCGACATAGGAGATTCTAACTAACAAAAAAATTAGCGTTCTCATATCTTATCCTGATTCCTGATATTAGTAAATTGGCACTCATTCAACTGGAAAGAGCCTTTGGCATCTGTAGGAAGTGCATGAAAAGAGTTAAAGTGAGTTCCAATATCATGACGGGAGACATGTTTGGTTAGACAATACGCTACTTGAAGGTCTTATTAAGTGAGGCTCTAACGATCCATTCAATTTTGGAAGGAAAGATTTTTTTTGTGCAAGTACAGATGCCTTTCCATATCTCCTGAATAACGATAGGGGTTAAATGTAAGAGAAGATTGTGCACCATGTTGTAAGGTTTGACAGTCCACCTGGTATGTATGATATGTCTAATTGAACCTGGAGTCAAGATAACACCTATAGACCCAACAAAGTATTTCCAAAAACATGTTGTAGGGTCTACATTTGGGGGTAGTGCAACATTTACAAATATAAGGTAAGTGATAACTATATCATCTATCAGGAGTTTTCCAAGAAGCAATCTCCAGGAGATAAAAGAAATTTTAAAAGGGATGCATTTGTGTCTTACCTTGCTGATGATGTTGTTCCTTTGCTGATTTCCCTTATAGAATCCCAGGCACTCTTGTTGGAATATTGTCCATCCTCAATTGGAGTCTTTTCTTTTTGCCAATGATGATATTATGTTTGTGAAGAACCTTGTCAAACAAGTTTTGATAATGAGGCAAAACCTATTTTTGGTAAAAAGATATTTATGGAAACAAACTATAAAAGAAGCATCCTAGTCAAAGAAGGAGAGAGCAAGACGTGTGAAGAAGGAAGGAAAGAAGGCGAGCAAAACACTGTCCAAGTCGAACAAGGAGAGGACCTTCCAGGCGGCAACCAACTCCTACAAGGAAATGATTGTGTTTTCCTTTCAAGAAGAGGAGAGAGCTTGAGACCTCTATAAAAGCATCGGAGCTATGAAGAATTCAATCACCTATTGCACGAAGCTGAGAAGGAGTATTCTCAAGCAATAGAGATCTCAAGCAAGCTTTTCAAACGAAGACACAAAGAGAGAATTGTTTCTAGTTCAATCCTGTGTGATTGTTAGGACAAAAAGTGTGTGTTGTGAGTATTCTCAAGCAAGCTTTTCAAACGAAGACACAAAGAGAGAATTGTTTCTAGTTCAATCCTGTGTGATTGTTAGGACAAAAAGTGTGTGTTGTGAGGCTTGTAACTAGAAGTGGGTTTGGCTTCTAGAAAGAGAGTTTGTGAGAATTGTAACAAGAAGTGGGTTTGGCTTCTTGGAGAGAGTGAGTAGGAACTGTGCTAAGGACCTGGTCCCTGAGTTAAGTAGTGGGCACCAACTTTCTTCAGTTTGTGTAGAACACAGATCGTTAAGCTTCGCAATATCCCATTCACCATCTCTGATGAAGTCACTAAGATATGGCACCTGGCCTAACTCAATCCCAAAAGCTAGCTCATGAGGGGAGGATTGCCCAAGTCTATATAAGCAAACCACCAGTCCATTCCCCAACCAATGTGGGACTTTTACCCACTCTAACAGTCACTAACGGTGTTTCTGGAATAAGAATGGCTATGAGGAACAAGATTAGCAATGGCCCCCATACCACACCAAAAACTGCAGTTACCAGACAATTAGGTTCCACAATAGTCTTGATGTTCATCCTTTGCCTCGAGAATTAGAAGAGGCGATCTTTGTAGCAACAGAATGAACCCTGCTGCAGTACTTAGCATTGAGAAAGGCTGCCCAAAGGGATGGTATAGTTCTAAACCTCCCCCGTCTTTTAATGGCTATGGTGGCACTGATTTCCTCCATTCCTCTAATGCCAATTCCCCCCTCTTCCTGAGGATAGCAAATCTTAGAAATTTGAATGTAAAACTTCAGCCAAACTTCAGGCGCAGATTTTTGCAACTTCAGTCGCGTATGCCTGAAGTTGGTTCCGGAGTGGCTAAGCTTACAAATTTTTATACTCTGAGGCTATGGCTTAAACAGTTGTCCCAAATTCGACCATCTGTGCACTTCCGCCCCATTATTATACACTTCTCTAGATGTTCTGGTTTTAGCCTTCTTGAAAAGTTTTTTAAGATAGAAGCACCACTTGTGCAACTCAATGAGATACAGTCAATTGAGAGGTATCCCAAATTTCATGTGGCAATGATAGGGTAGGAGACAGTATTTGAGTACTTACACGAACAATGAGAGTCTATAAATTCAAAGAGATCGCAATGCTTAAAGGTATAAATAGATAGAAGAATGTTAACAAATAATGCCCTTTGAAACAATATGTGCAAAAATCTTCAGATAACCCCTCAGACAGGCCAAAATTTGAATAACAAAATCTCAGACCATATTACAGAATATATCACACATATTTTAGTGTATTTTTTTAGTTTTCTCAAGAAGTTTTGATGATAAAATCCACCCTTTTTACTAGAAACAAGAACAGGAAGAACAAAAGAACAAACACAAGTTACACAAGGGTGATACATTATAAACCAAAACACTTTCCTCAATCTTCCTCCGACAACTTTTCCATAACAGGAACTGCATCAGAATCTGTCTCTGTAACTGTAAAGTGAAAAGGGGTGAGATATTAGAAGAGTTGGGAACTCACTATAACACATATTCACATACTTTAAACAGATTTAACCTATCTAACTTCAACCATACGACCGTTATACAAAAACATCCCCTGCTCATTCAACTGAAAAATACACAATGTACTCTAAAATACATGTAGTTTAATGCTCAAGTTACAACTGAGAAAAACCATTGAAATTTTATAATTTTGTCAACACTAGTCATTGTTTCGCTAAGTTTGTACTTACGTTCGATCTGATGATATGCGCGTTGCTTCCCTTCGATTTGGTTAATGGAAGAAATATTATTGTATTCAACAATATAGTAGTTATTGTTAGATAAACAGTAACAGGAACAAGATTTGTGTACCTGTTAACAACAACGGAAGATCAACTGAATCTATTGAAGAATTGCTCCAAGCCGACTTTGAATCATTAGGAAACAAAGTTTGATTTCACAAACTAGATGCCCTAATTTTATGTTAAGTTTTTCTCTGTGTTCTTGTCAGAAGAAGAGATCAGAAGAAAAAGATCGTTCACAGTTCTTTATTGAACATGGGGAGAGGTTACAGAAGAAACCGTTTCCCTTTATCCACGTAGGGAAGTTTTTTTCCCTTTAGTGGGAGTTTTTTATTTTAAATAAAACATCTCACATAATAATTTATTTATTTATTTATCTCTACTAACCGGGTCGGGTCAGCCCACATGGAGCGATCCATGACCTAATTACCAACATCTCCCACTTCTCTCATGATGGGCTAGTACCAAACTAGCACGTGCGAGCAACATACACAATTCATACTGTCAAATAGTTTGTGCGACCTGCGAGCATTAAGAGCTACAATTTTGTAACCTATCGAGGTTGTATAGAAGCTCAACAAAGGAATTCAATCACATGTGGAAAGAATTCACTATGAATATAAGTATCACTATTACTCGCAATACCCTAGACATCATTGACTACTTCAGTAGTAACTTATATGATCCCTCATCCTCTAAGGAGGTAAACTCGAGTTCATGTTTAACTTTATACACACAATTACACTTGAGTGTAATAGCCGGCTTGTGTATATAAGTTAAATTATTCATTTTAATCGTCTTCCCTTTCTACTCGAATCTATCTGTTCCAAATCAACTGTTTTCCTAGAAATGCACTGCATTGCCGAATCATTCATGGCTATTCGTAACATGCTAAAGTAGCAACACCGATCAAAACTTCAAGAAACAGTCAAAGGTCAAAGGGTATTTCAACGAAAAGTTAATATAACTTTTAGGATCTCACACAATGAAGAAGCAGGGATATATTCTTTCATTAACCCATTGGTCACTTAGCACACGTGGTATGATACACGTGTTACGATGTTCTCACCTTTTATTGGTGCGTGTGTCTCATTCTTTTATTCATTCAACATCGTACAGATCTTGGTCCAGACATCTCTAGATGCCTTACCCGAGCTTCACTTCAATGATCCTCAAATCCATTGTCTTAGAGAAACTCACATCTGGCTTTTCAAAACAAGTCAAACATGGTGGTGGAACTCATTTCTTCACGTTCCTCAACGTAGGAGTTGATTGCTCGTGTGAGAGAGTCAATCAGACGACTTACTCGACACACTTTATCAATAAAACACATTATCACATGCATATGAAATATGAACATAAATTCAAGAGTCTTATATAGATGATTTTTAATATTATAACAATCAAGTCATTTTACAATACAGAAATAATTATCACATTCTACGCAAATCTAGAGCCATAACATGTTTCTCAAATAGGTCTCTAGCTATTGCTTTTGTAAAAGGGTCAGCTACCATTTCCCGCGTAGGAATGTATTGTAAATTTATTTCTCTACTTGCTACTACGTCTCTCACAAAGTTATACTTAATGTCAATGTGCTTGGTCTTGCTGTGATACTTAGGATCCTTCGTGTATGCGATAACCGCTTGACTATCACAATATAAAGTCATGGGACCCTTAGAATTCTTTGCAATGTCCAAATGCTCAAAGAATCTCTTTAACCAAACAGCTTCTTGTACTGCAGATGCACAAGCCACGAATTCAGATTCTATAGTTGAAAGGGCTGTGCAGGTTTGTCTCTTACTTTTCCATGAAATAGCGCCACCATTAAGTAAGAAAGCATAACCGGAGGTTGATTTTTTATCATTCCGGTCACCTGCCCAATCAGCATCTGTATAACCTCTCATGAGTATATCAGATCCACTATAACATAGTGAATAATTTGCAGTTCCCTTCAGATATCAGAATATTCTCTTCACTGCTTTCCAATGATCTCTTTCGGGATTAGATTGATAACTGCTAACCAGGCCTACGGCATAACAAATGTCTGGACGAGTACACATCATAGCGTACATCAGACTTCCGATAGCACTAGAATATGGAACTCGAGACATGTCTTTCTTTTCTTTTTCAGTCTTTGAATACATCTCAAGGCTTAAAGTTTCACCTCTTGCTATTGGAGTATCCATTGACTTGCAACTATTCATTCGAAAGCGTTCTAAAATTTTCTTTATATATATATGTTTCTTGAGATAGACTCAAAAACTTCTTGGAACGATCTCTTTGGATTTTAACACCCAATATATAGTGTGCTTCACCCATGTCTTTCATGTCAAATGACTTTGAAAGTCATGACTTGACAGTTTTTACATACTCCAAATTATTTTCGGCTAATAAAATATCATCTACGTAAAGAGAAAGAATTACAAACATTCCATTGGACTTTTTCACATAGATGCAATGGTCTTCATCGATCATGGTGAAATCATATGAAATCACCTCCTTGTGAAATCTCATGTACCACTGTCTTGAAGACTGCTTCAGGCCATAAATTGATCTTTTCAATTTGCATACTTTCTTTTCTTGGCCTTTAACAACGAAACCTACAGGTTATTCCATGTAGATTTCTTCATTTAGTTCTCCATTGAGAAAAGCGATCTTCACGTTCATTTGATGTAATTCTAGATCTAAACGTCCAACAATAGCCAAAAGTAATCGAATAGAGGTAAACTTCACAATTGGTGAAAAAGTTTCTTCATAATCTATTCCAGCTTCTTGAGTAAAACCTTTTGCCACTAATCATGCCTTGTGTCTTTCTATTGATCCATCCGATTTGCGTTTAACTTTGAGAATCCATTTATTCCCAATAACTCTACGCCCAGAAGGAAGGTCAACTAGATCCCAGACTTTATTGATTTTCATGGACTCTAATTCTTCTTTCATCGCTTTCATCCATTCATCTTTTTCAGGACCAGATAAAGCCTCAGTCACAGAATTAGGTTCATCCAATTCTGTTGGAGATACCAAGAAAACATAATTCTCAATCTCATAAGATCGTTTAGTTACATTTTTTCTGGTACTCTTACGTAATTGAAGTTCAGATTCCTCCATAGGACTTTGCGATTCAAAACTCCCACTTGGACCAGGAACCATTTCTTGATCTATTGGATTATCAAGTGTGTCCGACGACATTATCTGATCATCTGAATTCAATATTTCGTAAAGAGGCTTATTATCCTTTATTTCACCCTTTTTGGGAAAATCATTTTCTAAAAATTTGACATCTCGTGATTCAATTTCAGTAGTACTTCCGTCCTCTAATTCACCAATGAACACATACCCTTTGGAGTGTCTCGAGTATCTTATAAAGATACATTACTTTCCTTTTGGACTCGGTTTATCAAATTCACCAAAACGATCTTTTACATATGCAGCACAACCCCAAGGTCGTAGATCATTAAGATTTGGTTTATGACCAGCCCATATTTCATAAGGAGTGGAAGGTACTGATTTAGAAGGCACTTTATTCAATATGTAGGTTGCAGTCAATAAAGCATCTCCCCAAAAAGAGATAGGTAAATTTGCCTGTGCCATCATGGACCTTGTCATGTCCAATAGTGTTCTAGTCCTTCTTTCAGCTACACCATTCTGTTGAGGTGTATAAGGAACAATCAACTGTCTGGTAATTCCCTTTTCAGTACATAGTTCTTCAAACTGTTTTGACAAATATTCACGGCCTCTGTCGGTTCTTAAAGTATTTATAATTTTATCTAATTGATTCTCAACTTCATTCATATATCTTTCAAAGCATTCAAGTGCTTCAGATTTATGAGAAATTAAATAGACATAACCGAAGCGCTTAAAATCGTCAATAAATGTAATAAAATATACAAAATCAGACCTTGCCCTCACATTCATTGGACCACAGATATCAGAAAGGATTAATTGCTGTGGAAACTCAGTTCTTTTAGCCTTCCCAAAAGGTTTACGTGTAATCTTTTCAGCAAGACAATTTTCACATGTTGGCATATCAATTTTAGAAAAGAACCGAAATGCCCTTCCTTTGCCAATCTGTTCATACGGTCTTGCCCTATGTGACCCAATCTCGCATGCCATGTAACAACATCTACATCATTATTACTAGAATAACATGTCATTACACAACGATCAACATAGTAGTCATAAGTTGAAGGATTACAGTCTAAAACAATAAAATGATCATAATGATGTCCAAAACCATATAAAACATTGTCTAGAGTAATTCTAACACCATTGCGACTAAAAAGTAAATCGAAATCAACATCTAGAAGAACAAACACAGATACTAAATTTTGTCGAATCTCTGGAGCATATAGAACGTCATGCAACATAAAAGATTGGCCACCATGCAAGCCCACTTTGCAAGTGCCTATCCCTTTGACTCCAAGTCTTGCATTATTTTCTACATATATCCACCTTGATCCAGGTGAAACTCGACGAAACTCCACAAACGCTTCTTGATCACGACTTACATGGTCGGTGGCTCCTGAGTCTACAATCTACATAGGATAAGATTCAGTTAGTAAAGCAGTGCTAGAAACATATGTAGCACTTAGAGATGTGTTTAGAAATGCTACCTTCTTTGGCTCGGTGCAATCACGAGCAAAATGCCTTGGAACATGGCAGTTGTAGCACTTTATCTTGTTTTTGTCTTTCTTCTTGAAGAACCGTTTTCCCTATTTGGCATTCGACTTGTTCCTTTTCTTAGAGGGTCCTTCTCCGGTCTCCTTACCCTTCCCGTTATTTTTCCAATTTTTCTTGCGCTTGAAGCCTGAAGACAAAGGCATTAGAAGCAGCTCTAGCAGCACCAAGCCGCTCATCTTCAAGTTCAACATGACGGGCAACATCAGAAAAAGTTTTGAAGCTGTCATTGTGGGTTAGGTTAACCTTCAAATGTTCCCAATTATTGGGAAGAGATCGAATCACTGCTTGAACCTGCTGCTCATCAGAGAGAACATGACCAACACTTTTGAGTTGAGCAATCATATTTGACATCACCCTAAGGTGTTGTTTGATATTCTGATCATGACGTTTCTTATAAGTATCAAACTTGATAGTGAGTTGTCTAAGGCGGGTCACAGACGTACCCCCATATGTTCCTCGCAAGTGTGCCCACATGGCATGAGCAGTAGGGAATTTCTCACATTCATGTATGAGTTTATCAACCACAGAACTTACAATAATTCCACGTGCAGTGGAATCTGCCCTTTTTCAAGCTTTGTAAGCTTCGAGATCTCTTATGTGTTGTGCAGAGTTACCCTCTTCTGGTTGACTTAGAACATGGTTTATGCCTTCAAGAGCGTTCTGCTCATCTAGGACATACCATATTTTACGACTCCAGATATCGTAATTATCACCGTTAAGTTTTTCACCTTTGTTTAAGTCACCAATTATGCTTTTTGATGCCATTCTGTTAATAAGAGATAATTTAAGCAAGATTTACTCATCAATATTAACTTTAATCATTTAAGCATGAGATATTCATATACTTCACTCAAACAAATCAATTTTGATAATGACTTCATATTTAGTGTAAAATCGAAATGGTTACTAAGTATCCGATCATCATCTACAGTTAAATATTTAATCAAAAATGAAAATTATTTCTTAGTGAGTATATTAATAATGACTTTCTATTAAGTCTCAATTCATTTAATTAAAATAACTTGGATTTAAATAAAGAAAGTCAAACTACATAATTCATATATTGAACAACAAATTAACAATAACAAATTACAAGTCATTTAAAGATTAAAATCCGCCCACATGACTTCAAGACAACGAATATACACCCTAAAAGGCTGACTAGGCCAAACTTCGTGATAAATGTCATTTAGTCTACCACTCCAAGGCTCACGGAGATCGTCTTTTAGATAAGCTAAAGCATGCCAATCCGTGATTTCAACATAATCAGCCAGTTCAGCCCATTTCAATTCAAAAATTGAATAAAATCACCGGCTGAAACATTAGGGGACATCTTCAAAGACTTAAACTCTTTAAAATTCTTCTCTCTTTCTCTTCGAATAGCTCTTTGATTCCTTAACAGATTTTGTGTCGCCCTTGGAACACCAATCCGTATGATTTCACGCCCTTGAAAACTTGTCCTACGGCGACGTGCTCTTCTACATTTCCCCTTTGCTCGATTTTGAGAACTCCCACTTAGAGTAATTCGGGTTTGTCCCTGTTCAGCCATGTCTGAAATAGGAACTAGGAAACAATTAGAATGGTTATACCATTCAACGTGACAACATATGTGACTATTACTTGTAGAAGACAAAATCTGTTTAAGGAACATAGAGACTAAACAAAATTGTAGAAACTTAAAAAATAATATAATGCATAAAACTTCAAAAAATCATAATTTACTCATTTTTAATCCGTTTTATATGAATAATATATTAGCGGAAAGCTATTAACGAGTAGATTATGAAAAAATTGATTTCACGTGAAAAAAATCAAATCTGTAATTTCTAAATTTCATATTACAGCAGCAGTTTTTTCATAAAACTGTCAAAATTCCAGCCTAAACTTTAAAAATTCATATCTCACTTTCTCTTCGAATAGCTCTTTGATTCCTTAACAAATTTTGTGTCGCCCTTGGAACTCCAATCCGTATGATTTCACGCCCTCGGAAACTTGTCCTATGGCGACGTGCTCTTCTACATTGTCCCTTTGCTCAATTTTGAGAACTCCCACTTAGAGTAATTCGAGTTTGTCCCTGTTCAGCCATGTCTGAAATAGGAACTAGGAAACAATTAGAATGGTTATACCATTCAATGTGACAACATATGTCACTATTACTTGTAGAAGACAAAATCTGTTTAAGGAACATAGAGACTAAACAAAATTGTCGAGACTTAAAAAATAATATAATTCATAAAACTTCAAAAAAAATCATATCTCACTCGTTTTAAATCCGTTTTTCATGCATAATATATCTACGAAAAGCTAATAACGAGTAGATTATGAAAATATTGATATCATGCCAAAAAAAATAAATCTGTAATTTTTAGATTTTATATTACAGCATCAGTTTTTTTCATAAAACAGTCAAAGAAAAAAATTTAGCCTAAACTTCAAAAATTCATATCTCACTCGTTTTAAATCCGTTTTTCATGCATAATATATCTACGGAAAGCTAATAACGAGTAGATTATGAAAAAGTTGGTATCATGCCGAAAAATCAAATCTGTAATTTCTAGATTTCATATTACAGCAGCAGTTTTTTTTCTTCATAAAGCTGTCAAAAATTTCAGCCTAAACTTCAAAATCAAAGGGAACTACATTAATCCTAAATGATCTCTTTTCTACAAAATCATAAAGTTAATATAGAAACCCATTTTGATTTGCAATTCTCGTGCAACAGAAAACTATGTATATACATACTTTATTTTTTTTTTCCAGAAGGAAGATCGGTCCTAGGATTCATATAATCCAGGCTACTGATACCATTGTTAGATAAATAGTAACATGAACAAGATTTGTGTACCTGTTAACAACAACGGAAGATCAACTGAATCTGTTGAAGAATTGCTCCAAGCCGACTTTGAATCACTAGGAAACAAAGTTTGATTTCACAAACTAGATGCCCTAATTGTATGTTAAGTTTTTCTCTCTGTGTTCTTGCCAGAAGAAGAGATCAGAAGAAAAAGATCATTCACAGTTCTTTATAGAACATGGGGAGAGGTTACAGAAGAAACCATTCCCCTTTATCCACGTAGGGAAGTTTTTTTCCCTTTAGTGGGAGTTTTTTATTTTAAATAAAACATCCCACATAATAATCTTTTTATTTATTTATCTCTACTAACCGGGTCGGGTCAGCCCACATGGAGCGATCCACGACCCAATTACCAACAGTTATGCACAAAAATTGTATCACAATCAACAAGTGATCATTCTCATCTACTAGTTTAAAACAGTTTATCAAAAGTCAAACTTATAATGGATGTTGAAGCAACAACAATAGCAATATACCAGTGTAGTTCCACAAAGTGGGTCTGGGGAGGATAGAGTGTACGCAGACCTTACCCTACCTCAGACCCTTGGCTCAAGGAAAAATAGTCCAAAGCAGTCGCAAAAAAGAGTATCGAAAGTACAAGAAACAACAGATAGTAATAATGGATGTTTAAGACCTTACCTGCTCTTTCCGGATTTGCTCAACACAATTCACAAGGGATGGAGAACACTTATGTAACTCAATTAATTGTAGTGTCATACTATCTACAAATCCTTCAGGAATCTCTTTTAACTTACGACAACTTCTGATAATTACGCTCTCAAGGCATGGGAAAGAATCATCAGAGGCTCTCCAATAATCAAGATGCAACTCCTTAAGGAGCAAGAATTTCAGTTCAGGAAATCCCATTTCTTTTACTTCCTATACTGCTCCTTTCGACGACCATTTACCTCCAAAGGCGCTATCCTTCAATTGGAGCACCTCGAGTTTGGGCAACTTGCTAATGATTGTCATGTCCTCATACTCTATATAAGTTTCTCGAAGTGTCAGCTTCTTGAGATTTGGTGGGAAAGAATCCGAACATGGAAGCCATAGTAACTTATATATTTTTAGTGCCTCGAGCTCATGTAAATATTTAAGATTATCTAGGCATTGGGGCCTTTTATTTACACTGCCAGAGATCCCTAATTTTTCACTTTCTTAAGACCTTCAAATACTCCCTCTGTGCAACAAGAAGGATCCAAACCAGAAACACTTTGCAAGTTTTCCAAACTCCGGATACCTTCATGAGTCGATACCTTCCGAGGAGAATTAAGAAACATCCCACTAAAATGAAGATGCCTTAATTGAGACATGTCCCAAATTTCATTAGGTAAATATATACCCCTTGTAGAATATAGACGAATAACGAGAGTTTGTAAGTTTCGAAGATTGAAAAAATCTTCAGAAATCACATAGATCTTCATAACCAAATACCTTAGACAAACTAGGCGTGATATATCACTAGGGAAAGAATGGAACTTCATGGCCTCCAAGTCCAATACTCTAAGAAGTTTGAAATGAACTAGTTGTAAGCGATAAGATAGATTGGCATAAAAATGGAGCGAACGTGTTTTCATATGAGTAGGATCATTGAAAAGGATGGGTTGATAACCTCCCGTTGTATGAAATGAAACCCACTTAAGACCTCGAGGAAAAGCCCTTCTGCGTCCTTCATAAGTTCCGTCATTTACTACGTACAACATTCTCTTGTTTTCAGCTTCTCTCAAGCATAAATCATGGAGAAGATCATGAATCCTACAAGTCTTGATTTTGCCATCCAAATTTTGCGTTCTCACAACAATTAGACTTTTATCAATAAGATCATGAAAACGATCAATAGCTACTTTTTCCAATCCCTCAAGCCCCCTCATCTCTAAGAGTCCTTCTGCAACCCATAATCTAATCAACTTCTTCACAGAAATCTCACTGGCTTTTGGCAAAACTCCGAAATATAGAAAGCAAGCTTTCAAATGTGATGGAAGGTGATTGTAGCTCAAAGAGAGCACTCCTGAGCAACGTTGATAATCATCAAGGTTTACAAATGTGCTCACACTTTGAGCTACTTTCCTCCACTCGTCCAACGTCCTCTTGCTAGAGAGAGTCCCTGCAACTACATAAATCATTAGTGGTAATTTACCTTTGCAATTTTCTACAACTACCTTTGCGACATTCTCAAATTCAGTTGGACAATCTTGTTTGCCAAACGCCTTTTGGCAAAACAAATTCCAACTTTCCTCTTGTTGCGGAAGCCTAATATATAAAGAGTTATTGAATCACAACTGCTATAACTAAAGGAAGCTAATAAATAGTAATTGAGACAACAATAAAAAAGAACACCAGTAATTTATGAGGTTCGGCAAAACTTTTATTTTCTGCCTACTCCTCGGACACAACCAACCCCAATTTTATTTCACTCCAAAAGAATACAAGTGAAATACCACAAGAGAGAAAGAAGAAACAAATGCCTTAGAAGATGAGAAGGCAAGTGAGAGGTGTGTTACAAATGAACCAAGAGACACCTATTTATAGGAATGAATTCTTCCTCTTGATGTCATCCATGACATCATAATGTAGGAAATGCCAAGCTTTACCTTGTGAAATCATTTAATGTTTGCCAAAAATTTCTATCACAAATTTATTACCTTGACATTTCATACCAAAGAAGAATTACCTTCCTTCCAAATGTTCACATCTTCAAGAATCTTGTCAATTTTAACAAATCTCCACCTTGGCAAGATTCTCCATTTTCAATTTCTCTCAACGATAAATTTTGATTGTGTCTCAACCTTGATCTTCAATTTTCAACAATGTTGATCAAGTTCAAACAATGTTGAAACTTGACCGCAGTCACCACTTTCGTTAGCATATCAGCAGGGTTATCTGTAGTCCGAATTTTCTGCACTATGACTCCACCTTCTTCTATAATGTCTCGTACAAAATGATATCGGACGTCAATGTGCTTCGTCCTTGCATGATGAACTTGGTTCTTTGCTAATTGAATAGCACTTTGACTATCACAAAATATTGTGATGTCTTCTTGTCCAATACCAAGCTCTTCAAGCAACCCTTGAAGCCAAATTGCCTCCTTCACAGCCTCCGTAATTGCCATGTACTCTGCCTCAGTGGTAGACAAAGCAACTGTTGACTGCAAAGTAGATTTCCAACTAACTGGTGCGTTTGCAAAAGTGAAAACATAACCAGTAGTTGATCTCCGTTTGTCCAAATCACCTGCATAATCTGAGTCACAATATCCAACCAGATACTGACCATCTTCCTGCTCGAAAACCAAACCAATATCTACCGTACTACGAATATACCGTAGAATCCATCTCACAGCTTGCCAATGTTCCTTTCCAGGATTATGCATATACCTGCTTACAACTCCAACAACATGTGCAATATCGGGCCTTGTGCAAACCATTGCATACATCAAGCTACCAACAGCATTCGCATATGGTACTTTTGACATATATTCTCTTTCAGCTTCGTTCTTTGGCGACAAAGCTTCACTAAGCTCAAAATGATGAGCAAGCGGAGTGCTAACCGACTTTGTATTCTCATTCATACCAAATCGGTCTAGCACCCTCTTTAAGTATTCTTTTTGAGATAAACAGAGTTTCTTTGAACGTCTATCTCTTTTTATCTCCATGCCAAGAATCTTCTTTGCCTCACCCAAATCCTTCATCTCAAACTCCTTTCTTAGTTGAGTCTTCAACTTCTCAATTTCTACTTGGCTTTGGGAAGCTATCAGCATATCATCAACATATAGGAGAAGATATATAAAGGATCCATCTTCAAGCTTGCGCATATACACACAATGATCATATTTGCTTCTTTCGTACTTCTGCCCCAGCATAAACTTGTCAAATCGTTTGTACCATTGTCTAGAAGACTGTATCCGTACAATGATTTTTCAAGTTTGCACACCATATTTTCTTTTCCAGCAACTTTGAATCCTTCTGGCTGAGTCATGTAGATTTCCTCTTCCAAGTCTCCATGTAAAAATGCAGTTTTTATATCCAACTGAACTAGTTCCAAATTCAACTGTGCTACCAAAGCCAACAAAACTCTAATGGAGGAGTGTTTTACAACTGGAGAAAACACTTCATTATAATCAATTCACTCCTTTTGATCATATCCTTTGGCCACCAATCTTGCTTTGTAGCGAACACCTTCTTGGTTAGGAAATCCTTCTTTCTTTGCATATACCAATTTGCACCCAATTGCTTTCTTGCCCTTCGGAAGATCGGCCAAGTTCCATGTGTGATTATGATGAAGGGACTGCATTTCTTCATTCATGGCAATCCTCCACTTATCTTCTTCTGAACTTTGGACTGCGTCTTTATAAGTGGTAGGAATACCATCAGCTACAATTGGGGCTACAAAGGCCACCATATCAATAAGACGAGCAGGGTTTCTTATTGTTCTTTTTGTCTTGCTGGTTGCTATTGATTCAAGTTGTGGTTGAGGTTCTTGGGATGGAATCTCCCCCTCATCTGACTCTTCTTCTAGAGGAATATCTTCTGTTGTTTTCTCGTTTGCTCCTTATGTTGGGAGAATTAATTTTCCCTCAATATCCATCTGTTTTACAGCACCATCAGTTTGTTTGACATCTTCAATTGTTACCTTATTTGTTAAGGCAGATTCATCAAAGGTAACATCCCTGCTGAATATAATTTTTCTCGTCTCTGAACACCATAAGCGGTATCGTTTGACTCCCGAAGTAATCCCCACAAATATAGCTTTCTTTGCTCTTGGATCCAGTTTTGACTCTCTTACATGATAATATGCAATTGAGCCAAATACATATAAAGAACCATAATCTCTTGTAGGTTTTCCATACCATTTTTCTAATGGTGTCTTGCCACCAATAACAGTGGATGGTAGACGATTAATGAGATGGCATGCCTATGTTATTGCCTCAGCCCAAAATTCTTTGCCCAAGCCAGCATTGGACAACATACACCGAACCTTCTCCAACAAAGTTCGATTCATGCGTTCTGCCACTCCATTCTGTTGTGGTGTATTTCTGACTGTGAAATGTCTAACGATGCCATTGTCTTCACAAATCTTCTTGAAAAGATCATTTTTGTATTCTCCACCATTGTCTGTGCGAAGACACTTGATCTTTCTGCCAGTTTGAGTTTCTATCATCGCCTTCCATTTGAGAAAAATTCCCAACACTTCATCTTTAGTTTTCATTGTATACACCCACACTCTCCGGGAAAAGTCGTCAACAAAGGTTACAAAATAGTGTTTCCCACCTAATGAAGGTGTTTTGGAAGCACCCCAAACATCAGAGTGAATATAATCCAAAATACCTTTAGTATTATGGATAGTTGTTCCAAATTTAACCCTTGTTTGTTTTCCCTTGACACAATGCTCACAAAACTACAGATTGCATATCTTTACTCCTTTTAGCAATCCTTGATCTGATAAAGTTTTCAAGGATTTTCCACCAGCATGTCCCAAGCGCATATGCCATAGCCGGGTCATTTCTGCCTCCTTGTCATCACTGGATGTTATTGTCGCTGTCCCAATAATTGTACTACCTTGATAGTGGTACATGTTATTGTTTCTTCGAATTGCCTTCATTACCACCAGTGCACCAGAGCATATTCTCATTACCCCATTATCTGCAATGACTTTGAACCCCTTTGATTCTAGGGCCCCTATAGAAATGAGATTTTTCTTCAAATCCGGTACGTATCGAACATCTGTTAATGTTCTGCTCAGACCATCATGATTCCTTAATCGGATTGAACCAACACCATATGCGGTAAGAGGATTATTGTTTGCGGTGTGAATAACTCCACATTCTCCTTCTTGTAAATCAATAAACCAGTCCCGATTGGGACACATATGATAGCTACAAGTTGAGTCCATCAACCACACATCAGATGATTTAGATGGCTCCGCTGTAACTAGTGAGAAATCAGAATCATCACAATCAGCTACATTTGAATCCATGACAGCCTTCCCATTATTAGATTTGGCCTTGTTTTTCAACTTTGGACAGTCTTTCTTCCAGTGTCCCTTTTCTCGGCAAAAAGCACATTCATCTTTGTTGGGTCTGGATTTTGACTTGGATCTTCCTTTCTTCGTTCTCATTTGGTTTTGAGAACGACCTCTCACGATCAGTGCTTCTCCTTCTCCACCTTTTTGTATTTCTCTCTTTCTTTGTTCATAACTGTATAAGGCAGAACAAACTTCTTTGAGAGATACTTCATCATTCCCATGAAGTAGAGTAGTTTCAAGGTGCTCGAATTCATCGAGAAGTGAACTTAAAAACATTAAGGCCATATCTCCGTCACTAAAAGTCACATCCATATTCTGCAAATCTGTCGCCAACTTATTAAAGCTGGTGATATGATCATTCATTGTAGTACCAGGAACATATGTGAAGCATAACAACCTTTTTTTCATGTAAAGTTTATTTTGACTATTTTTCTTCAAGAATTTATCCTCTAGTGCATTCCACAATTTACTTGCAGAAGTTTCCTTTGTGTATGGATACTTATGTTCTCTTGCAAGGTAAGATCGAATGGTACCACAAGCAACACGATTGATGATCTTCCAATCTTCTTCTCCTATGCTGTCTGGTTTCTTTTCTTCTATGGCAATATCCAGTCCTTGTTGAAAAAGGACATCAAGAACCTCGCCTTGCCACATCCCAAAATGTCCTGACCCGTCAAAGATTTCAACTGCAAATTTCGCATTTGACACAATTCTTGTCATAAGCGAAGATGCCAATGACGATGTATTATTGACACTCGAGGTGGGCTCTTCATTTGTCTTGTCTCCCATTTCTACTACAAATACTATTTATTAGTTAACAATACCAAAGACCAAAGTAATTCTTTTCTGATGTGGAAGTTCAGACTGTGCTGCAACCACAGAGCATACTCAGATAAAACCTTGGCTCTGATACCAATTATTGCGGAAGCCGAATATATAAAGAGTGATTGAATCACAACTGCTATAACTAAAGGAAGCTAATAAATAGTAAATGAGACAACAATAAAAAAGAACACCAGTAATTTATGAGGTTCGACAAAACTTTTATTTTCTGCCTACTCCTCGGACACAACCAACCCCAATTTTATTTCACTCCAAAAGAATACAAGTGAAATATCACAAGAGAGAAAGAAGAAACAAATGCCTTAGAAGATGAGAAGGCAAGTGAGAGGTGTGTTACAAATGAACCAAGAGACACCTATTTATAGGAATGAATTCTTCCTCTTGATGTCATGGCTTTACCTTGTGAAATCATTTAATGCTTGTCAAAAATTTCTATCACAAATTTATTACCTTGACATTTCATATCAAAGAAGAATTACCTTCCTTCCAAATGTTCACATCTTCAAGAATCTTGTCAATTTTAACACCTCTGGCTCTAGGAAACGCATCAGAAAAGGATCATCTGGATAGCTAGCATATTGAGCCACATTCATATCTCGAGTAGTCAACAATATCCGACTTTTGTTAGAATTTTCTGGAAACCATCGTCTAATCTCATCCCAAGCTTCCGTACTCCATATGTCATCCACAACAATCAAATATCTCCTACCCTTCAAACTTTTTTGCAAGCGATCTGCTAGTTCTCCATTGATTTTAAGCAAGCGATCTGCTAGTTCTCCATCGGTTATCTTCAATGCTTCCGCTAGTTCCTCATCACTTTTCTTATGAAGCTCTTCATTCACTCCAATAGCATCTTGAAGGAAGGATAGAAGCATCTTTCTTAAGCTATAGTCCTTGGACACAGTAATCCATCCACGAACATCAAAGAAACTCACAATTGAGGGATCAGAGAACATTCTTTTGGCAAAAGTTCGCTTACCTATGCCACCCATCCCTCAGCAATAGAAATGACTTCCAATTCATATGACTGTCCCCTGATTTGATCCAGAATCCGCTCTCGTTCAATATACGTACTGTTGGGATATATACTATTAACCATGATATATATACTATTGATCATGTGTTTAGATATAGTAGTTATTATAGAATAATTATTAAATCAATTTTAATAAAAGATTTAATAGATCATGTATTCGTTTATGTGTCCGTTTACTTATATAGTAAATGTTTTAGTGTATAGGGTTTTAGCTTATACACAGAGAATTAAATCATCGGTTCTTATAAGTATAAAGATTTTTGTTCACAATCTAGGATGGAAATTGGACAAGTCATCGGTATGATTGTAGCACAAAATTAAATGTAATTTATCTTGATTATGGGAACGGTGTAGTTCGGACTTCTTGTGCTAGTACATTTTGTATGTATTGAACGGGATCGAGCAGAGATAGATGTTTTAGACTGACTGACAAAAATATATTCTCTAAACTATTAATGTACCTATATTCTCAATCTTGATATAACTATTATGAGCTGTATATATTAATTATCATTTTGATTTATTAAAAAGTGAGATCCTGAGATGGGTAAATATGCCTAGTAGATTGGATGATAATAATATATATTGGTGAAATAATAAGTTAGTTGATAGAATCTATGTCTCTGTATAGAGATTGATGATATGCCTCTTTGAGAAGCTTATAAGTTTTTACTGTGTCAAATCTTGCAAGTGAATTTTATGAATCCGACACATGAAATAAGTTAAGCAGTGCTCAAAAGAAAATTAATCATTAGGTTGAATTCGTCAGAAATTTAATTTATTGATTAATATCTGTAATCTTAATATGGAGAATTACATAAGTGTTTAATGGAGAATTTCACAATATAAATAGAGGAGTGCAATTACGAATTTCTAGTGGAATGATTTGTAATTTATTATGGTAAGAATAATTCAAATCAGAATTTTGAATTATTTCCATAATAGGGAGCCTCAGTAATTAATTTTGTGGTCCCTACAGTGCTCATATTTAACTAGAACTCAAAATCCTATTTTCTAGGGAAAAGGGAAGAAAATAGACGTTTATTTTCTTGTTAGAAAACAAACGGGTTTTTGTTCTCTTTTTTGGACTAGGAAAAGTATCTCTATAAGTAGGGATTATCCTAACCTAGAAAGTCAATCAGTTTTCTATGCGATACTTGTCCACCCAAATATTGAGAGAGTTCGGCTGTGAATTTGGGATCACTGTAGAAGACTGCAGAACCAGAATCGAACTTGCAGACTTGCTTGAAGATATGTGTTCACGCTTCGAGAGGTATTTATTGAATTAAATTTCAGCGAGTTTATGTTATCTAGCATAATCGTATGTGTTCTAGCATAAACGGATGTGTTATCTATTATTCATGTAAGCAGTATGTTTCTGGAATGCTTCCGATGTGCATATGTTTTCCAACACGTACGAGTTAAAGGCTACAAACACACCTAAAGTATTCCATTTTTTCAAGTTTCATACCTGAACTATCAAGTGTGTGAGTTTTCTACCTGAACAATCACAAAATGTTTAGAGAAACACACCTGAACTATCAGTTGTGTGAGTTTCATACCCCAAAATTTTAGGTAGGAAACTCAAACAACTAATAGTTCAGGTGTGCTTCTCTAGGAATGTTGTGATAGTTCAGGTATGAAACTCACACACTTGATAGTTCAGATATGAAACTCAAGAAAACAGAATACTTTAGGTGTGTTTTTGACTCTTCACACATATTGTACCCTACAATATCATTCTCGAGGGCTGAAACGTGTGATCGTGCAGATGTAGAACCGCAAAGTGAACAATTTCCATCGTTGGAAGGTGGAGAACTCGTGGCAACATCTTAACAAGTGTATTCTGTTCCTCATTTTGAATATGTGATTCAACATTGTCTTCTACTTGTTGTGCTACATCATTTACCCTTTTTAGCAAATCCTTGATAATTGGTTCATCGTCATCAGAATTAATGTCAAGAAAGTAGCAGAGATCCAACCTTGTCATAGAGTATTTTCAAATGTTCTTTATGACACTCCTGAAGGTCTAAACTGGATTGAGAAATTATCAGGTGTATTGTTCCCATTAGAGAAGTTGCTGCAGCATAAGCAGCCATATCTCTCTTGCTAAAGAAAACTTCAGAGATCTATAATGGGAAGAAGAAATTTACAAAAAGTTGGCACTCAAAATTGCAAAGTGTGACAAATACTGGTAAGTAAATCAAGAGGTGGGTAATTTGCTGGAGTTTTGTTTAGATATGGAAGCATTTTGAATACTGAAAACATAAAGGGTGTGTTTGGTAGGAAGGAAGAAAATATTTTCTTGGAAAATAGGTGTGTTTCTTACTTATTTTCTAGTGTTTGATAAGTACATAAAAAAAAAAACAATAGCCCAAAAGCATTTATATGTAAGCTAGCAAAACATTATGAAGCATGAGATGGAGTGAGGAGTGGGGGTTCGGGGGTGGAAGACGTTGCGTAGATATGGAGGAGACAATGAATTACTTGGAAGTTACTTATGGAGCTAGTTTTTCCTTCCCATTAGGGAAGTCATTTTCCTCATTTTAAAAAGCTCGTTTTTCTTCCAAAATATTTTGGCCAACTAAATATGAAAAAGTTAGAGAAAATGTTTTCCTTCCTGCCAAACACCCAAAGTATGATAGATAGTTGGAGTACTACTAATTATATCAGTCAATATAGGTGGTCTTAGATTCTTGGTTTTGATGTTTTTTTTAAAAAATTTTAAAAGCTGAAGACTTGAGAATCCTATGTACTAAGCAGTTGACTCCACCCGGAGCCAAGTAGGGTCGAGAGGGTTTATTCAAACTCTCTTCAACAGAAAATTACAATGTTCATACATGATTAAAAATTATTTTATATATATATAGTAAATATTAAACCTTTTCATCTTCTTCGTGTATTACTTTTTTATATTTTGAATTTCAGTGAAAAAATTGAAATTTGAATACCTAAGTTCTTTCTCCAATATGCATTGGGCATTATGGACATGGAAAAAGAGATTTAGCAAAAACAAACAATTAAGCAAAGATGTGTCATACATAGGTTCACACATCACTTTCTTTATCTTTACAATAATTATTTCAAACTGTTCACCTATAAAGAATCAGTAGTTAAACTAAAGAATGTGATAATGTTTTGTACATTAAGCTTTTGGCGTATGTTTTGCTATTTGGGGTCCACCACGTGGCACCTCATTACTCAGTTTCCCAAAGTTGTGTTATTACATTCAATGTATCATGTTATATCCCTCTACTTTGTTTTATTGGTGATATTTATTTCTAGCTATACTATTTGACTATTTTTACCACCGTTATTGAACTAAATAAATATACTTCTTCTTTAACTATTTCTCTCAAATGGATCAAAATTACCCGATTTTAGTCAAAATTACTCATGATGAACGAATGCCTAATTAAATTCGATCCGCAACCCACCAATCTTGAATCCAAATCAGATTATTAAATAAAAAAATCCATATATCTATTTGAAAAATTATTTGAGGAAATGTATTAATGTATATTTGATAGCAATTACATTTTTCATAGCAATTGTAATCAGAGATGTGAATAGCATATTACATATCAATGCATATTTGATAATAATTACATATTTGAAAAATTACTTGAGGAAATGTATCAATGCATATTTGAGTTCGGGGAGGGGGAGGGAGAGGGGGGTGTAAAATTTAGGTGTGTCTCTGGGATTTCGGCCATAATTTAAGGTGGTACTCATGTTTTATATTTTTGAAAAATTAACTCAAATAGCAGCCCATATTAGTTTTAAACTCAAAATAATCGTACTTTATTTTGATAACCTTATTATAATCAGTTTCAACACATTATTTTCTTTTATTAGCCAAACTAATAGTTTAACTAATTTTAAAATTCTCTTTTCTCCCGTCTCTTCTTCTCCACTCATCCTTTCTTCTTTCCATCTTCTTTTCTTCTTCTCCACTCATCCATTCTCCTTTCATCTTCTTTTGTATGTAACTTAGTAGATTGTATTTTCTTCTTCTTTTTATTTTTTTGTTGTAATGGTGTGTGAGAGAATGGATTGGATTTAATGGAACCTCCCATTTAAATAGTTATTGTTGATGTCTGCACATGATATTTTTATTATTCAATGTTAATAATGTATAATTAGTGCATGCTTAACTTATAATCAATGCATAATTCGTGCGTAATATATACACACTAATTATACATAAATTATATGTTGATTATACACAGTATACATTGAATTTTACTTCAATTATACACAATAAATTCAATGTATAATTGATATAATTCTGCAATAAGTTTCATGGCACTGAAAAACATATTAGTAAGGGAATGGGGGTATTTTAAAAAAAATGTGTTTAGCAATGATGGAGAGTAAAGGAGTGGGGGTGTTTTTATAAAATTGGGTTTTCTTAAAATTGTTGTTGAGCTGTTATATTTTAAGATGGTCACTTTATTTTATGGCTATTTTTTGTAAATTTATTTTTAGGACTATCAAAAGTTATAAATATTTTGGACTTGACTATTTATGTTTTTATTCCTATTATTTTTTCTTTTTGGAAATGCTTTTTTTTATTTATGTCAACGAGCGAGAATTTATTAAAAATAACTTTTCTATCTCCAAAATATAAGTAAGGTGTACATATATTTATCCTCTTCCCCGGACTTCACTCTGTAGGATTATATACTAGATATATTGTTAAAGTCTTGAAACATCACATTCTCCATGGTAATTTCTCACATGAACTACCTTTGTAAAATATTAGTTTATATTTTCAAATTATTATTTTGTTATTATTTGTAATAATTGATTTTTTATTGTTTATGATTTCATGACTTTTTGCTGTCTTTTCTTATAACTCTGATTTTTTTCGCGCTAGTGCTCAATAAATCTCAAAACAGCATCAAATCAAAGTAGAAATTCCACTAGTTCTCTCTTCTTCCTTTTTTTTTTTAATGTATAGTGTTTGTTCTAAGTAATCAAGTGAAAGGGTGAAAAACACATTTAAGTATTTTAATTTTTGTGTTTTATATTTAAACTATGTGTGTAAGTGTTCTATTTGAACTATTATCAACTATTTATCAAAATACACCTTAATTATCAATGGTTTACTTTTTCTACCTGAAATATCACTACCGTTTAGGTAGAAAAAGTGAACACTTGATAGTTCAGGTCTGTTTTGATAAATAGTTGGTGATAATTCATGTAAAAAAATCGCATACCCGATAATTCAAACGATATGAAACTTTAAAAATCAGGATATATTATGTATATTTTTTATCATTAAATTTAAATAATTATATTAGTTCAAATCAAAGTTTAGACTTAGGGTGTGTTCAGAATGAAGAAAAATATTTTTCGGAAAATATTTTTCTATTTTCTCATGTTCGTTTGGTCAAAAAATTTGGAAAATATTTTCTTTAGGAAAACAAACTCCCTGAAAATAAGGAAAATGATTTCCTTAATAAAAGTAGAGAAAACAAGTGGTATTGTCTCCTCCATTCTCACAACCACCCATCCCAATCACCAATCCCACCCGCTGACCCCCACCCCCCACCCTCACCCCCACCCCCCACCCCCACCCCCCACAATTTTGTTAAAAAAATAATTTTTAATTTTTTTTAACCCCAATCCCGCCCCCAACCCCTACAAAACAATTTTTTTTACCCCCACCCACACCTTCACGCCACCCACCCCCCAATTTTTTTAAAAAAGAATTTTTGCACCCCACCCACCATCCCCACCCCCAACCACTCTCACCCCCTGTCGTCCTTCTCACACCCGTCACCCTACCTCTATCCATTCTCATTGTTTTGTATTAAATATATATAAATAATTTTAAAATAATATTTTTTACTTACGTACCGAACATAAGAAAATATGCAAAAAACCCACGTATTTTCCTAACCATTAAAAACATTTTCCTCCATACCGAACACACCCCTAAAGTAATTTCTACTTTGATCTAAAAAATTTGAGTCAACCCCCTTCCCCTTGGTCCGAGAATATCCCTCTCTACCTTTGAAATAATGAATTTTCTTGGTTAAATTTTTTTGAATTCACCTGCAAAAATATAATTTATATGTTCAAATTGACTTCAAGAAAAAAGAGGCATTCTTTATTGTAATTTTATGAAACTTACATGTTGAAGATTGAATAAAAATCAATAATTGGAAATGAAAGAAATTGGTTAGGAACACAATAGAATCTAACATAGCAAGGCTTATCTCCCATCTTCTCACTAGCCGACCGTGCTCCCCTGTTATTTTGAGGTCATATCTAGTATTCAGAGTTTGTCTCGATGGTCTGAATCAAAGAGAGAAAAGTTCAGTGAATCTATGTGAAACATCCTCTGGCAAACAAATGCAAACAAGCATGCTTCCATCAGAATCATCATCTCCTCCTTGTGGCAAAAAAACACAAACTTGTGGTGTTGGTGTGAGATCAATTGGCCCTGCATAAATTGGTTTTCCCCAACCAAAATCAGCAGTTTCATACATTGAAAATCGTGTCCATTGTGTTATAGTTAGCTTCCCACCAAATTCTAGCCTTGTAGGCCTATTAACTTGTATATAATCAATAGTTGATCTCAAATACGACTCTGAGACTGAAAGCCTTGCCTTTCGAACCAAACAAGTGGTATCAGAAATAGGACCATTGACTAGGCCCGAGACAGTATGTGTGGCACATGCCACACATACTGCATTCCCATAGAACCCGGGTTTGAGTGGTGGATTTGTAAGTCTGGATCTACAATTCACCGAAAATGTTAACCTGAGCTCGTAATCAAGAGGCTTAACATCTAGTGCCTTGACCCATGAGCGCCAAACATGAGCTGCCATTGCATCAAAAGTAGTGCACGATAAGTTACCAACCAAGCTTTTTACATGAGCTTGGTACTCTCTACTAACACGATAACACTTTTGAACAGGCTTGACTACCCAAAGACTCTTTGTTAGGCTTGATCCATCGTCCATTCTCTTGAATTCGATATGTGGGAATTGAATCAACGGTGGATCATGTGGCATGAGTATTTCGCGATCCCAACATGGTTTGGGATCAACTGTCAATTTGCTCAATCTCGCGGTAGCAGCCCAAGCACTAAGGAACTGCATTGCTCCAACCCCGTCACAGAGACAGTGGCAAATCCTTAAACCAAGACTAAATCCACCACAGCTAAAACGCGTCACTTGTGCTATTAGCAATGGCATATCAATCACTTTGTATTGTTCTGATTCATTTGGAAAGGTGTAAATCAAGTTCGTCCATGCAGGATTTGGAACAGCTAAATCTCCAAGACTGACAATCGTCATCTCTGAACGTGCCTCAACAAGAAGCACGCCTTGGTTAGGCCCAAAAAATACTTCTAACTTGCCATGTTTTGTTTCTCGTAGCCTACCCGAGAAAGGATAATATGGAACAAGTACATTTGCAAGAGCTTCTTTTAACACATTGATGATATTGACACCCGCGGGTTTCCCATTGGATCGATAGAAATATATGGTTGGAGTAAAAACGCGAGATCCAATCATATCATCAAGATTTGAGAGGTAAAGGGTGTCACCATTGGATGGAGGGATGGGACTTGATGGTAATATTTGAGAAATTGAATTGATGGTTAAAGATATTTCAAGTTGAGGAAATTGGAGTTCTTCTACTCTTGGAGCCATTTGATAATCTTTAATTTTAGCACTTTAATTTGGATTATTTTTGGTAGGAGACATGCACTAAAATATCCAAAAACTATGGCCAAGAAAACTTCAAAAAATTAAAAGATTATGAAGAGTTTTCCAGTTATTTAGTAGGTGAGGAGTTAGTAAAGAGTAAAACTATTCAAACTTTGGACTGTAATAGTAGTTGTTTAGACACCATCTTTGGTTTCTTTTAACTTTTGTTTGTACATGTTCACTCTTGTTTGGGTGGTTGTTACCTATTGTATTGTATAGTATTACTTATTTTATATATAATGTTTGTTTTATTATTATTATTTAAATTTTATTGTATCTTATCGTATTGTTAAATTTATTTTTATGTAACGATAAAAGGAGACATTTTATGTGATGATCGATTTGGTGTAGTCGCATTGTTACTTTTTTTTCTTCTCATTTTTAACTTTACTTAGTATTTAATAATCATTTAACACAAAGCAAGATTGATAAGGCTTGAAAAATTCTTAACAATTTGTAGGCAATTATTTCTAATTTGATTAAATACCAGTAATTGAGGATTATATAGTGTAAAGAAGGCGCACTTGTACATACATTAGGGGTTAATATAGTTTATGTTACAAAGCTTTTAAATTCTACTCTACACTTGATTGTTGCTATATCTTGCATCATCAACTGAAACTTCATAATCTATCTTTATCATAAAAGTAATGTATTTACTTGGACCTAATTTCTAACGATGTATTCAAGAATGTTTTTTTTAGACTTAAATATAACTGTTTAAAAGCACTTTTTTATTTTGCTCAAACACGACAAAAATGTTTAAAAGTTATTTTAATTAACTTAAAAGCACTTAAAATAAACCGATCCAAACACGCTCTATACCTTATACAACTCCTCCAAATGAAGGTGAGCTAATTACGATGGAGGAAATGTAGTTGAATATCAAAGTAATTCTGAATAAGATAAGTAATATATACGTTGAATATTTCAAAGTTTCATTTAACTTTTTAAAAGTACTTGTCATTTTCATTTGAAATTTTATCCATCTCCAGGTTTTACTTACTCTTTAGATTATAGCCCTTTGTGTGTTATTAACTTAAAGAAATAAATAGTGTAACGATCCTCAGGGTTGTTTTGTGCTTTTTAGCTTGTTTTTTTATTTTGATTTTTCTCGTAGCTTCATTATGATATTTGCAATTTGCGAGGATGGGTGATATGATTCTCAAAGTGATATTTTGAAAGTGTGATTTTTGAGAAGTTTGACTAAAGTCAACATTTTGGATTAATAAAGTCAGATTCGAGTTTTGACAGTTTCGTTAGGTCCCGAGAGTGATTTAAGACTCAGTTAGATAGTTTGCACAAATTCCGAGGTGTTTGGGAGTGATTTAGGTCATTGATTGAAATTCTAGTGTTTTGAAAAGGTTAAATTTGACCTCGGTAAACATTTGGTCAAGATGACTTAAGATTTGTGATTTGATGATTTCAAGCGGTCTGGAACACGTTTTATGGTCGGTCCACATGTTTGGTTTGTATCCGAGAGGTTCTGGATGAATTTCGAGGGGTAGATTGGAGTTTTGAATGATTTTGGGATTGTAGGTTTCTGCTATCTTCAGAAGCCAAAAATGCATATATTTTTAGTACTTTTAATCATCTTTTGAGTATGATTATATTACTTTGTGTACAAAATCAAGCTAATTTATGGTTGTACATGAAGAGAAAACCAAGTTGTCAGGAGATTTTATTACTGGATTTGTGAGCCGTATAAATCAAAATATGGTCCATATATAAGTTAATCTACAAAATAAAGTCTAGAAACCCTAATTAGCCATTGGTGAAGACATCAAAGGCAATTCATGGATCGCAGATTATCGTGGGTTGAGTTGCAGATTGTGTCGGCGGAGTAATTTGATTCTCTTAGGATTCCAACTTTGAGGATCACTATAAATAGACTATGTAGGTTTATTTTGCAAGGAGTCGACATTAGTATTCAGATTTAATTAATTTTTGGAGTTCAAGTTTCAATATTCTTTTCATAATTTGTCAAGAACAAGAACACATTAATCTTTCAATCTTTTATTCACAATAAGCTTTTATGAATTCTTTAACTTATTAGTATTGTTATTTATCTTCAAGTATGAGTAGTTAAATCCTCTGTTGAGACTGTGAAGCCCAATGAAAATGTAAAGTTCACAGGTATTCATGCAATACATAATATTAAGGTAATATGATATTAATCATCTTTTCGTTCTTAATTATTGATTAGTGGTTATATCTTAGTTTTTCTTGTGAAAGCGGAATAGGATTTGACAGAAGAAGAATTGCATGAACTAGAGACAATAACCCTTAGTTAATAGATTCGTTTAGGGATAAGTTGAGTTTACATGACATAATCAATCGCTTTTTTAAATAACTCGTATAGTTGTGGAAACATTATATTGAGATAAATCGTTCAAATCTTGAGAAAGATTGAATGATGATTTAGGGACTGAGTATATATCTAGAATTTAAAGTTTATGTATTTACATGAAAACGACGAACTGAGCATCCCATTATGGAGACACAATTTTAGTGTTCTAATCTTATAAGTTTACATCATTAATTATTATTACAATTTTAATCTAAAGTCTACATATTATTTTCAACTCTTAAGAAATAGTACAAGACCATAAATCTAATATTCGTCCAATTTTGTACTATTTTTTTCATATTTTCTGTGAGATTCGATCACAACCTAGTTAAATTACTATATTTATATACGATCACGTTTACATCATCTTAAGGTGTAATCCTGAGCATGTTAACGGATTCCCTCTATTTTTTTAAAAAAATTAAAAAAAACAATCATAGATTTTCCACACTTTTGCGAGAAGTTAACCAACGAATGTTCGTTAGTTATAAATGATATATTATTTTGTTTAGACAATAAAATTTCATTGATATAGATAAAATAATATATGAATGTTCTCAATTATAAATGATAGAATATACATGTTTTAAAATTCTTGAGTATTAATATTGAGCCCATTCACTACACGGACAATAACCGACTAGTAAGTACTCCTTCTGTCCAGTAATATTTGTCCAATATTGACTTTGAATACATATTAAGAAATAATAAATAATAGGGCTAAATTTATTATATCATCCTTTGTATATAATTAATTTAATGATTTGAAAGATGTATTGGATAATGACTATAATTAATAACTAAGGTTAAAATAGGTAAAAATGGATAAATTATCCATTGATTTTTTAAACATAATTATTTAACATAAACAAGTGTTATTGGACAGAGGTAATACTTAAATGACTGTTTTGAACTTATGGTCGTACACAAACACAAAGAAACCATTTTTGTCATTTTCTCCGTCACCGAGCCAAAAGAGGTTGTTTAGTTCTCTGTCCAAATAAAAATCAAATCAAAGCCCTAAATAATAGAGAAAAATGCCGAATGATCAGGAATCATCATCCTCAATTGGACCACCACCGTCATCGCCGCCGTGGGTGGAGCTTCCGGTAGAAATCACGGCCAACATTCTGCAGCGGCTGGGAGCCATAGAGATATTGGAGAGTGCACGGAGAGTTTGTACTGCCTGGTGGAAGGTTTGCCATGATCCCGCCATATGGAGGGTTGTTGAATTGAAATGTATCGTTTATAGATCCAAAAGTGCTCGGCTTTTGGAGAAGATATGCCGTATTGCCGTGCATCGTAGCCAAGGACAGTTACTCAGAATTAGCATCGAGAATTTTGGTAACAAAAACTTGCTCAACTACATTGCTGAGAGGTAGGTACTCAAAATTAAGCTTAAGATTTTGGTCATAATGTGATTGTGTTCTCACCTTTGTGCTATTAGGGATTGTTTGGTGTGAGGTAATAGTCTCGGGATAAAATGCAAGATTATTTTATCGTGCGTTTAGTTGGAGGTATTAGTTAATCCCTAGATTGTTTATCCTACTATTTATACGATAGTGATGGGATAAGTTATCTCATATATATAGTGGGATAACTAATCCCGGGATTATTTGTTACCAACCAAATGACCCCTTTATGTGCTGAATTGCTTGTCCTTTAACATATCACTTCTCGAAAATTGAAAGCTTTTGTTGAAAGGAATGGTGGGACTTGCATTCGCATTACTAGAAACAAAGGTTCTTCCCATCGTGAATCAGTGAGAAATTTGTGTTGTAGAACATGATTTTGCCACTCATTTTCCATCGAACCAACTCACAGGGAAAATGCGTAGATTCTTACTGAGATAGTGGGAGCTTCCTAATTTTTTCATTTGAAAACATTACTATTTTTTTATGTAACAAAGACTTGCTCAACTACATTGCTGAGAGGTAGGTACTCACTCTTTTGCTGTCGTTATATTAAGCTTAAGATTTGGTCAGAATGTGATTGTCTTCTCACCTTTGTGCTATTAGGGGTTGTTTGGTGTGAGGTATAAGGTATAGTAGTTCAGGGATAAAGTACAGGATTATTTTATCCTACGTTTGGTTGGAGGTATTAGTTAATCCCTAGATTATTTATCCTATGGATTTAGAGATCACGAAGGAGAAAAAGAAGAGGATTGTGGATGACCGGCCTAGGATTAAATGGGGTAGCCTGACTATGGCTAGTGCACGGGAAATAGGGGAGAAGTTGTTGACTAGGGGGGCTTGGGAGAGTAGTGGGGATGTGGATAATATGTGGGATACGACCGCTAGTTGCATAAGGGAGACGGCTAGAGAGGTTTTGGGTGTCTCGAGAGGTCGTTCTGGCAAGCATCGAGGGGACTGGTGGTGGAACGGAGAAGTAAAAGGAAAGGTGGAGGCAAAAAAGGGGTCATATGCGAAGTTGGTAGAGAGTAAGGATGAGGAGGAGAAGCGAAGGAATAGGGAGGCGTATAAGTTAGCTAGGAAGGAGGCTAAGTTAGCTGTAACGGCAGCTAAAACGGCAGCCTTTGAAAGCTTATACGCGGCTTTAGAGGATAAAGGTGGGGATAAGAAGTTATACAGGTTAACAAAGGCTAGAGAGAGGAGGACTCAGGACCTTGACCTAGTGAAGTGCATCAAGGACGAAGATGGCAAAATACTAGTAGATGAGGTACTCATTAGGAGGAGATGGCAGTCTTACTTTCATGGACTCTTGAATGAAGGGGGGGACAAAAGCTTTGAGCTGGGAGATTTGGCACACCCAGAGAGGCGTCGGGACTATGATTATGGTAGCCGTATAAAGGTTGAAGAGGTTAAGGTTGCGATTCGTAAGATGCGAAGGGGTAGGGCGACGGGGCTAGATGAGATTCCCGTTGATTTTTGGAAGAGCTCGGGTGAGACAGGTGTGAAGTGGCTAACCGAGTTGTTTGATGGTATTTTTAGAACGGCAAAGATGCCTGAAGCTTGGAGATGGAGCACGATGATTCCTTTGTACAAGAACAAGGGTGATATTCAGAGTTGCAACAACTATAGGGGTATCAAATTGCTAAGCCACACTATGAAGGTCTGGGAGAGGGTAGTGGAGTTGAGGTTGAGACAAATCGTGCCTATTTCAGAGAACCAGTTCGGCTTTATGCCAGGACGCTCGACTACAGAAGCTATCCATCTCCTTAGAAGACTGGTGGAGCAGTACAGGGAAAGGAAGAAGGACTTGCACATGGTGTTCATCGATCTAGAAAAGGCGTATGATAAAGTCCCTAGGGAGGTTCTTTGGAGGTGCTTGGAGGCTCGAGGTGTACCCGTGGCGTACACCAGATCAATTAAGGACATGTATGAAGGGGCCAAGACTCGCGTTAGAACTGTGGGAGGAGATTCGGAGCACTTTCCCGTGTTGATGGGGTTGCACCAGGGATCGACCCTTAGCCCGTTTCTATTTGCCTTGGTAATGGATGTATTGACGCGGCAAATACAAGGTGAGGTGCCATGGTACATGTTATTTGCGGATGATGTAGTTTTGGTGGACGAGACTCGCGGAGGAGTTAATGCTAAGTTGGAGGTTTGGAGACAGACCCTCGAGTCGAAGGGGTTTAGGTTGAGCAGAACCAAGACTGAATATATGGAGTGCAAGTTCAGTGAGGCGACTCAGGATGATGACGTAGAAGTGAAGCTGGATACACATGTCATCCAAAAGAAAGGGAGTTTCAAGTATCTTGGGTCTATTATCCAAGGAAGTGGAGAGATTGATGAGGGTGTCACCCATCGTATTGGTGTTGGGTGGATGAAATGGAGGCTCGCATCTGGAGTCTTGTGCGATAAGAAGGTGCCTACTAAACTTAAAGGCAAATTCTACAGAGTGGTGGTCCGACCAGCTTTGTTGTATGGAGTTGAGTGTTGGCCAGTAAGGAACTCCCATATTCAAAAGATGAAGGTGGCGGAGATGAGGATGTTGCGATGGATGTGCGGGTTTACTAGGAGAGATAGAATTAGGAATGAGGATATCCGAGATAAGGTGGGTGTGGCGTCGGTGGAAGATAAGATGCGGGAAGCGAGGTTGAGATGGTTCGGCCATGTGAGGAGGAGAGGCACGGATGCTCCAGTGCGGAGGTGTGAGAGGATGGCTATGGATGGTTACAGGAGAGGACGAGGTAGACCGAAAAAATATTGGGGAGAGGTGATTCGACAGGACATGGCGCAGTTGCAGCTTACCGAGGACATGACCCTAGATAGGAAGGTGTGGAGGACGCAGATTAGGGTAGAAGAGTAGTAGGTAGAAGTGGGTGTAGGTAGGAGTGTTTTTCCCTAGTGTCCCGACTAGTAATCGTAGGGTCACGCTTATAGTTTCTTGTTCTTGTTCTTGGACTCCTCGTGGTAGTATTGTGTGGCAGTGCTCTGTTTCTGTCTGTTTGTCTGTCTGTCTGTTGTTTGTTACTACATATTGCTTCCTACCGTCTCTTGTTTTCTTTTATCTTGTTTTATCATGTATCATTGATATGCCCTTTTTAGCCTCTTTTTCTTTCTTTTTTTTTTTTCTTTTTTGCTCGAGCCGGGGGTCTATCGGAAACAGCCTCTCTACCTCACCTCTGAGGTAGTGGTATGGTCTGCGTACACTCTACCCTCCCCAGACCCCACGCTGTGGGAATACACTGGGTATGTTGTTGTTGTTGTTGTGTATTTATACCATAGTGATGGGATAAGTTATCTCATATATATGGTGGGATAACTAATCCCGGGATTATTTGTTACCAACCAAATGACCCCTTTATGTGCTGAATTGCTTGTCCTTTAACATATCACTTCTCGAAAATTGAAAGCTTTTGTTGAAAGGAATGGTGGGACTTGCATTCGCATTACTAGAAACAAAGGTTCTTCCCATCGTGAATCAGTGAGAAATTTGTGTTGTAGAACATGATTTGGCCACTCATTTCTCACTAAATAGTGGGAAACTTCCTAATTTTTCCATTTTGAAGACATTACTCCTTCCGTCCACTTTTACTTGTTACTGTTTCGCTAAACTGCATGAACTTTGACCAATATTTTAAGATTTATTTTTTCATCATATTAATATGAGAAAGATTGCAACTTATAGCATTTCTCATATAGTTTTCGATCATCTAAATTTTAAATATCAAATTAATCTACTTCAATTTAACTTTGAAGTTTAGTCAAATTGTCTTTCGTAAAGCAAAATGTGACAAGTAAAAATGGACGGAGGGAGTACTAATTTTTTCTTTTTCCAATGATTCAATAAAAATAACTGTGAGAATAGCCACTAAACATTTTTTAGTGGGAAAATAGTAATTTTTTAGTAGTATTGGAATGTCATTTTCCAATTCTCTTGGAAACAAATTTACATATTTAAAACTAGGCTAAGCTACTATAGATCAGAAAATTTTCAGACTAAGGAGAATACTTAAATATGTTCAGGGAGGAATTTGGAGAATGAATGTTGGGATTAGGAGAACCAGAGTTTAGAGATTTGCATTAAAGAACCCCAGGTTATTGGATACTGGAATGAAATGGTCCAATTGGAGCAAAATGAAATATTTAGAAGTAGATAAAGTACTATGATGCATGATCTTTCATAGTAAAATAATTACAATGTTTAATTTCATAAATTCTATAAGTGCCAAACAAATTGTGATAGAGTGAGTGTTTTATGTTTCTCTTTATCTTTGCATAATTTCGTTTCTCT